>OY744475.1:218022370-218432370 GCA_963556175.1 Tipula confusa | reverse complement strand
TATATCACATAATATAATATATTATAATAGATTTAATTTTAATAAGTATATTTGTGTATTATATTTAGAAAATTTATGTTAAATTGTAATGACAGTGTGGTGAAAAAGATAATCAATAAACTCATTGGGGACATGTTGACATATCTAAAAAAGTTAAAGGGGTCTCCATTTTTATTGTTCAAATTTTTAAATTTGTTTAGAATGGCAATTCTATAATTTTTCATTCACTAAACTTTCCGCTAATTAGTCTGAATAGGTCTACACGATGACCTTAAGTTACAAAAAGCTTAGGTTTAGCTTTATCGAAATATATTCGATATTTCAATATAAAATTCTCTAAGCTTTTTCCAGTATGTGAATTAATAGGAATAACTAATAAAAAATACTTATAGACTATACGCTTTTAAAGTCATATCGCATAAATACTGTAATCTGATCGATGAAGCTAATTTCGGGTGTGAAGTCGGTGATTAGAGAAAAACAATTTAATCCATTTATTTCTTGAGCTATGTTTTGTCTGATTTAACCACATCAGCTTAATAAATTCATCACAAATAGGTTAAAAGGTTAGAAATGGATGAAATTCCAATAAAATGTTTAAAGCCCCAGTGTAGTTTCCACTGACCTCTTTACTTCATTTTTGATTTTTACCGCGAAAAGCATGTGTGTTAAAAGCCAGAAATTCAATGGTTGCTACGATCGTTTTTAAGACTTCTCTTCAATAAACTGTACCTCACTGTCAAGATTTCTAATTAGAGCTAAATCGCTGCGACTCACTTTCTGGAAAATAAAGCACGAATAGATGACATGTTTCGATGAGTCCTCATGTTTCGATAGTTTCTGCATAACATTTTTCCAGTCGCAAGTTTCTTAGGCCATGTAACTTTTTTACCTCGAGTAATGTTTGCATATAGAGCAGTATGGTTTTTGATTAGTGTGTGTATAGACAAACCAATCACGTTGCAATTGTTCAACATTTTCGTTTGAGCAGGTAAATACACTTTTGTTTCTGCTCGTATTTATTTGTCTTGTTTCTTCGATAGACGTCAACAAATAGGCGATGGTATGATTTTTTTAAAATAATCCTGCGTTTCCGAAGTTATAGTTTGAAAACCCACAGCAATTTTCTACGAAATAGTCGTTAGATTGTGTTTCAGATACTAATTCAGTTTCAATCATCAAATCACAATTTACAATGATGAATTTAGAACATCTACTTCTTTTGTTTTAGCGACACTTTTCGTTTTTTTCTCCAGTCGATTGCGGTTTTCCTTTATTTTTCACTGAACTACTAGATTTTGTTTTTTATTTTGCTTCGAACAATCAAAAATTATTTACAAAAAAACTTTTTAGTTTTACTTATTGCCCAACTAACAAAAAATTGTGATGGCAAAATTTATTATCACTTTGTCGATATGAAATGTGGAAGACCATGGACTCGGATATTATTGGTTTTTGTAAATAGTAGAAAGGACTAGTGTCATTTCTACTATCATGTGACAAAAAAATTGGTTTACGACCATTTGGTGGAATATTAACTGGTGTGTCGGTACGTATAAAATAATTTGTCAATAAGTAGTTTGTATTTCAGGACACGCCATTTACAGTTGAGGAGGTTAAAAACAATTGAATCAATAAAAACTTTGAAATCGTCTTACAAATCAGTAATTGACTGCAAACATAGAAGTAGAGCTACTCCGTCCATTATTAGGCGAATTGATAGAGCCAATTTGAATAAAGACGGGGGATTAGAAAAAAAATAAATTTGAATCGATGATTGCAGTTTCTCTGGAGCAAAATGATTTAGAATTAAACCCAATTGCTTCATCATCATTATCTACTACAGCGACAAATCGGATCATGATAGCAGAGAAACAAAAATGTACGTTAAAGAAATGGTTTTAAATAAAGAGGCAAATAAAAGAAAGAGGGTGTTGGAGAAGGAAGCTTTGAAAGAGAAGAGGTTAGTGGTAATGAAAAAAAAATGCACATAAATTTATGATATTTATATTTCTTATATTAAATATTTAATGAATTCAATAAAGTAAACCTGAACCTTAATTTTTATAAAAGTCCATTTTCCAACAAACAATTTAATGTTGTTGCACCTGTATTGCTGATCCAATGTCCCATTAATATTAGTATTGGAATCTGTTATTTCTCCTCCATTTCTTCTTCAATTTTATTGAGATTTATGTTATAAACCAATAATCTTGCTCACTAATACTAATATTTCAGTCGTCCGTAAAGTCAAAACCAACTCAAATGTTTATACAAACCGTGCTGTAAGTTTCGTATACAGATACACTAAAACAAACGGTACACTTCAAAATTTGTATTAATGAAATAAACGTTTATAAAATGAACTCACTCAAATATATCAAAACAAAATGAACATTTGTATTGCGTATGTATTGTGTTTTGTTTTTATGAACCAAATAAAAACTCATGCAAAGCAACAACAAAGCTGTCGTTTTTTATTTTATTTTTGTTGTTTGTGGTTTCGGACGTATAAAATGCACTAACACTCTCTCAATACATATTAAAAAGAATAACATTACGGTACTTTTTTATTTCTTTTGACACTAATACACCTACTCTTAGTGTACTTTTTGTATATCATATGCAAAGCCCTTTTTATTACAAACCGTATTCATCGCATACTAGTGCTATCTCATCATATGAACATAAGAATGTATTGTAAGTAAAAAACGTGTCGAACATAGTGTAAAATAAAACAAACATTCGCATACTATAGAAACAGAAAATATGAGAAACTTTATTTTTATATGGATTTCGAACGCACTACTACACGCGATTTTTCATATCGATTTTGTTTGTCTGTGTCAACAAAAGTTAGAAGACGGCTTGTAATAAAGAGGGTTTTGATCATATGTATTGGTACAGCACGGCTTGTATAAAACATTTGTGTTGGTTTTGATAAAGTACATTATCATTCGCCGGATCGATTTTTTAATAATCCAAATGCATTTTCTACCACTATTCGCGTCAAAGAATGACGGTATAATTTTGTTGGTGTTTGGTGAGATTTTTCGTATCTCTATAGGGTGGTACTAGCCAACGTTGTGGTCCTTAAGCGCAATATCCAAGCAAAACTTTGTCGCTTGGAAAAAAGTTATTGTATTCTTCGGTTGCTTTATGATATAAGAGCGAGCGTCGTAGTACTCGGCTGTCATGGAAAGATCCGGGCTCTCCACAATGCACGTCGATGGTCTTCCTTCTATTATCCACTACAGCTTGCATGATGATACTATATAGTACTTTTTTCTGTTGCTATATAGGTGTGTTTTATCGGATTGCGCTCTTATTTTGATGTGAGTAGTTTTAATGTCAGTCAAATCACTTTCATCGTCACTAGTAAATAAATCCGACCAACTAGTTGACTGATCGGACGACCTTAAACTGCTCCTGGAATAATAAATATTCTCAACAATGCTCTGCATACGTAAATTACGTAACTATGTACATTTGTCAGATATATACAGATATATATATATATATATATATATATATATATATATATATATATATATATATATATATATATATACATATATATATATATATATATATATATATATATATATATATATATATATATATATATATATATATATATATATATATATATATATATATATTGTACAGATATATAAATTAAATTTTATTATATTATTATATATTTTATTATTATAATAAAAGATTTGTCATTCAAAGAACGTTTATTGAACGTAAAAAACAATTTTTATATAAATGTCAATAAAAATGAAGTTGACATCATTTAGAACAAAAATAATTAAGAGACATCTAGGAACAAACACTGAAACTAAAAATTGTCATTGGATTTTACTACAAATAAACCATTTGGAATTTGGCAAATTTCAAATTGGAATTGGATATATTGCATCGTTAGTGTAATTTGGGAAATAAAATACCAATCTAATGTTTCAAACTATTTCCAGGTAACTCAAGGAAAACTATAAACTCACCAAAATGAGCGAATTAACATTTAGTTTAAATGTGTATAGTAAAAACAGACCCATAAAACATTTTCTCCAAATTTGAAGAGGTTTAAATTAATGCAATTATATTCAGTAAATCTCATAATACTCCTCTTTAGAATCTGCGAAGTGACAGATCGATTTTAATGCAAAAATTTATTTAATGGTTCCAAATGGAAAAAAACCTCTAAAACTCTTCTCTGAAAATTTAGAACCACGGTGACCGAGTTAATGTTTACTATTATAACGTTAATACATTTTTAAAAATTTTCGATCTGTGGCATAAATTTCACAGTTTTGACGTGCTAATCATCTGGATTTTAGCAATATTTTTCCTGAATTTTAACAATCATGTTTACTTATGAAATAATTTAAAAAACCGGGCATTTTAATTGGAGAACCCTATATATATATATTAATGTATTTATAAGAATTTGGGATATTCGTAATGAAAAATAGATAAATGTTTAATGTTTCTGTTTAAAGATATATGTGTGGGTATGTGTGAGTGTAAGTAAACTGGGAATATTCGTAAATAT
This sequence comes from Tipula confusa, assembly GCA_963556175.1. Lineage (NCBI taxonomy): Eukaryota > Metazoa > Arthropoda > Insecta > Diptera > Tipulidae > Tipula > Tipula confusa. Next base: position 218,427,809 of record OY744475.1, on the reverse strand, counting down.
TATCAAAATACGTGAGTTCGACGTTCATATACTTATGTGGGATATAAAAAAACGATTCTTATTTAATTTCTAAAATCATAAACGATTTATGCTAAGAAACCAAGTTTTATATTTATCCAATAAATGTCTGTTACTCCATAAAACATTTGAACCTTAAGCGTGACACGGAGTAATGATTTCAATGAATTCATTGAAATCATTACTACGTGTCACGCTTAAGGTTCAAATGTTTTATGGAGTATAGCTTTAGTGTGGAGTATGTAAATAAGATATAGTAAGCAAGAAACATATTACTTCCATTTAAATATCAAGACCACATGGAATCCCATGGATTTTTAACCAATTCTAAATGGTAACTAAAACCTTGGATTTCGGAAAACTTGAAAAATTTAAAGTATGTGGTGCGGTAAGCCAGAAGGATTTGGAGAATTCAGAAATTCAACCGAGAAATTCACTTGTAAATTGTCGTCGTCGATACCACCATTGCTGTTGACAGAATCTATTGAATATAATGAAACGCTATTTGCAGTCAACTTCTGATTGAAGAATCATCATTTGATCATCATTTGATGAAAAATACTCTCCAAAAGTTGTAGTTGCCAATTCTTATGTATAATATGTCGGTTGGAATAGTACGCGAGAATTGAGCTTTTTTGAAATTTCTTCCTTTTAGTTTTACCATCACCAATACCTAAAAACCATTGACCAACAGTGGGACCAGTAATAGATATTATGTTTTGTTTTAAATAATGAAAATGTCTCCTTAAAGTGATTTCTTTATTGCGGCCTTGACGATTGAATCAGGGCAATACCAGTTGGCATCTGTGCTTCATACCAAATAATACCGTTGATAAAATGTGCCTCTTAGTTATGAGTTTGTTGTGAAAATTTAACTGTGTTCATATCAAGAGGAAGCAAAATGCTGAATGGCACGTTATTCCATCTGGAAGTAGATCCTCTGGGCCATCGAGATAAAAATATTTTGGTACATTTTTATCTTTTATCGACGAAAAAATATTCGTTGCCGCTATCAGATGATTTTAATTCAGGCTGCCCTGTTCAATTCATTGTTTAAATTCAATAAATTTAAAGGAATGGTAAAAGAACAGAAATAGGTACTAAGGTCTCATGAAATTTCTAAACTGATGAAATCCACATAAAAACCTAAAACATAAAAACCAGGACGCCTGATTACCCAAATTGCTAGAGACAGCGGATAAAATATAGGAGCTTAATGGCTCAAGTGTAACATCTGTTGCTACAAAGGAAAACTCCGAGCAAGTTCTATCGGCTTCACGACGATGAGAAACAAGTACCAGCAATGGTTCAAATACAATGGTAAATGCAATTGAAGAGCTAAAAAAATCAATTACAGTAATTCAAAATGATATGAATAGATTTGGACCTAAAAATTATAAACGTAATCAACAATATAGAAACCTTAATAGAAATTTACAAGCTAGAACAAAACCACGATCAAGGGCAAATTCAAGCAATCGTGATCGTAATGCGATTTATTTAGAGAAAGAAAACTTGTTTTATTGCTGGGTCCATTATAAATATGGTAAAGATGCACGTCGTTGTAAAGGTGGTAGATGCGAATTTAAACGTACAAAAGTCCTGGTGGTAATAGCAGTGGAAACAAAAATGAGGGAAACGAGTAAGGGCTGATGTCACAGCCACGAACATCAGCGCAATATCTATTTGCCTTGTAATAAATTGCAACACTAATTTAAATTGTTTAATAGATTCAGGCGCGGACATATCCGTTATACCATACAAATTGTGTACAAATATCAATATAACACCTTCTGCTTCTTTAATTGAAGCTAATGGTTCACCAATCGCAATGTACGGTACCAAATTATTAATAGTAGATTTAGGGCTTAGACGTTTTTTTAATGATATATTTCAAATAGCATCTGTAACACGTCTTATTATAGGCTTAATCGCTAAAACAGAATTTGATTATATGTTACAGTTGGGTTTGGTTTGACAATCTAAATCATCAGCATGTTCACCACTACATTTGGCTCCTAAAAAAGATTGTGACGATTGGCGTCCCTGTGGTGACTATAGACGTTTGAATGTGGTGAATCAGATCGGTATCCATTGCCACATATTTACGATTTTGCGAACAATTTGAATGGTTGCGCAATTTTTTCACGTATCTATTTGGTGAGGGCATTTCACCAATAGCTAAAGGATACATACATAAAACAGCTATTACCAAACCTTTCGGTATGTTCGAGTTCACTAAAATGCCGTATGGCTTACGTAACGCAGCCCATCTAAAAATTTTATTCAAACACCTTGCTGATTATTCAATAGTAGTCAAACCAAGTCAATCAGATCAACACAACGATTTATCGGTATGGTAAATTATTACCATAGATTTATACAATGGACAGCTGAACATTTAGCTCCAATCTACGACCACTTATGCAATCAAGAAAAATTATCAAAGAAAGCAGAATTTACATGGCCAAAAGTATGCGCAGAATAATTTGAAAAATTCTAACATGCACTATGTGATCCAACGCTATTAGCATTCCCCAATGCAGAAATTACACTAACCGATATGACGCATCCAATATTGCGATCGGTGGCGTACTAGAACAAATAGTAAATGGTAAACGTAAGCCTTTAGCATATTACTCAAAAAAATTGTCGCCATGTCAAAAGAACTATTCTACTTTCGGTCGAGAATTGTTAGCTATTTATGAAAGCATAAAGAATTTTAATTGACCTCGAATGTGTACAGATATAGCTTTATGGACTAAATAATGTATGGGATGTCAGAAATCAAAAGTAAATAGACATACACCTCCATGGTAACAGAACGTTTTCATCATATACACATGGATTTGGTGGGACTACTTCCACCGCCCAATAATAACTTTTACATATTAAGAATCATCAACCGATTCACAAGATGGCCTGAAGCCATTCCCATTAAAGATTTATTAATTTATTTAGTACCCATTTAATTAAGACAAGTGCCTACCATCCACAGGCAAATGGAATGGTGGAGCGGTTTCATCGCGTATTGAAATCAGCAATATTAGCTCGTGGAAACGCCATTAATTGGTCAAAGGAGTTACCATTTATACTATTAGTAATTTGTATATCAATTAAACCAGATTTAGGGTGTACACCATCGGATCTGGTGTATGGTCAGGCACCACTAGTGCCACACCAAATGTTAATCCAATCAGATACGTTTTTGGATAAGATTAAAAAGGCAATGTCCAATATATACAACCAAAACCAACAAGAGTATCGATCCAAGATAACGTATTTGTACATAAGAATTTCAATCACCATGATTTCGTTGTTTGCCATCCTGTCTAAAAAAATATAGGAACTTAACCGGTATACCATCAGTATTAAATAACTTGATTTAACAGAATTAAGTGTGTGATGAAGATCAACTATGTCAATATTTTTAAGCTAAAGTCGCATTTAAAATAAGGTAAATAAGGCGTTGAGTAACCTACTAAAATCATCCCCTGAAGATTTGGAAATGAAAATTTATGCCTTTAAGTAATAAACCCACACCATCTCATCGCATCATTTTCAATTTCGTAACTATTTCAAGTGGTGGGGCACATATGCAATCTATTCAATAATTCCGTAAACGAGAAAATCGATAAATCAATCAATATTTAATTAAAATTTATTTCATTTTAATTACATTATATACTAATCAATTTTGAATTGTTTTGAAAAATAATTTAACAAAATCAATCGTCCATTAATTAATTAATAAATTTTCTTAATTTGATTTATCATGCGTGAATAAATAACATAAATGAAAATATTTAAATTCATCATCACCATCGACCGATCAATCAGATCATTAGATTTTTTTTTCCAAATTTTTCTGTTCATTTTAATTGATACAAATTTTTGCCAAAATAAAATTCAAATTAAATTCATAATTAATAATACATCACAATTATAATATAAACACATGTTAATGTATGTCTGATGTGTATTTATTTATGAAAATTCATTTGGGAAAATTGAAGGAAATTAAATGGAAAATATTAACATCAATCGTCTTATATATGGGTATATGTGTGTGTACGCATATGATGATGATACATAATGAGGAATTTGGTATGATAACGCTTACACACATACACATGGGAGATAAACATACGCTTCCTTTATTTGGTTAATATTCCATTATTTTCGCTATTAACCATTCCTGATAACATATTTATCTTTGCCTATTGCTAAATATGTTGGCCCCATTGCGGGTGTTATTAATGTGATGGAAATTTTATGTTTTTTGATTATTGATCGATTTATGTTTTATAATATTTAACTCATTCTATGTATATATATATATATATATATATATATATATATATATATATATATATATATATATATATATATATATATATATATATATATATATATATATATATATATATATATATATATATATATATATATATATATATATATATATATATATATATATATATATATATATATATATATATATATATATATATATATATATATATATATATATATATATATATATATATATATATATATATATATATATATATATATATATATATATATATATATATATATATATATATATATATATATATATATATATATATATATATATATATATATATATATATATATATATATATATATATATATATATATATATATATATATATATATATAATGTCTGCTCTTAATAGCTAAGTTATTATTTAACAATTTCATATTACATTAAGGATTTATAATACATATGATGGAACGATAAACCAACATATTAAGTGGACAATTTTTGGGGTTAGAGGTGGCTCAAGGTGAAAAATATGTCCATTTGATGAAAATATTTTGCATACAAGTACTAGACATAATACATTTTTAATTTCTTTTGAATGGTGTGCAAGGTGCATAAAAAATGGTAAATGTATATTGAAAACATCACAGTTTCGGCAGTTGCATTTCGCGTATTTGACCAGCTAGGTGAAAAGCCTACATAGCGAATAGGCTTTCAGCTGTACAATCTTCTAAATTTGATTGAGCCATCTAATAAAGACCTAATGTGCGCGATGTGGCCTTCTTGTCAAAATCGAATGTATTGAAAAAAAATGGATGAAATCCAAAGTGATATAGTACAACTAAAAAATGTTAATGTAATCCAAAACGGTAAAATAAATCATCTAGAAACAAATGTGAACCAAAGTTATGATGACATACAACATTTAAAAAATGAAAACCAATCTTATCAATAACGAGAACTTTTTAAATTTTATCATTATTATGGGCTTTCCATCTTCAATTTATTCAACACACGAGGATTTCCTCAATCAGTTAAGCAACAAAATCGGAATTGTCATAGATGATATTAATTTTTCGTAAAACAATCAGATGGTAGTCATATTATAAATATAATAATAAGATTTAAGCCTGCTGGTAAAGACAAGCCTCCCACAAAAGTAAGAAGTTAACAACCAATCACAGTTGATTAATTGTACTCGGATTGTACTCGGAAGATAAAAAATTTGTTTTAAGCTTACATGATATACTGTTTTCTGATCATCGGATGATTGTAGTAGACTTAGAAATTGATAGTGAAAATAGATACCAGAATACTACTTCGACAATTAGGATATTAAATAATAATGAAATCAAAAAAAGTTTTAACTCAGTAGATGAATTGTCCAAGCACAACAAGAAAAAGCTTAAAACAAGAAAATTTATTATAAACCATAATAGCAGGGAAATCCAATGTAATGCATTAACCTCACTCATTATTACCTGCATCACAAATAGAAAGTCTCCCGATGTATTGAAAATATCAAAGGTCACCTCTATTTTTAAGGAAATAAAACCGTTGCTTTAAATTACAGACCTATCTCTGAAAATGGATTTTTGCTAAAATTTTTGAATGTTGTATCAATAAGCAATTAGAACTTTTTCTATGGTATCATGATGTTATAAATAAGAATCAATTTGGATTTATTAAAACCAGCAACACTCAAGCTGCGGCAGCCAAGTTATGTAACTTAATATATACCGGTTTTGAGAATATTGTTTATTGACATTAAAAAGGCATTTGATTCTGTAAATCATAATATTTTAATTTCCATGAAAATCATTGAATCTAAGTGAAAAGGCCGTTTAACTCTTGAAAGATTATTTAAGAAATCGTAGGCAATTAATGAATATTGAAAATAAGAATAGCGAAAACCTAAAAATCATTTTAAATTCAAAAAAATGGAAATTAAACAAGTAAAATTTAATGATTAAGTCCACATTATAACAAACTTTTATTTATTGTATTTTATTGTATAATTGAGAAAAACTTAGCTGTAGTTGTTAACACCTTTTCGTATACCAATAAAAACAAAAAAAAAAAAAAAAAAAAAAAACAAATACGAGACACAAATTACGTTCCTGTTGGAAAATGCGGAACGAAGAATTAAAAATATTGCGGACCACATAACCTTACTTTTACTATTTTGACAACTACGAGATTAAACTAAGCTACAACCATATACTCTTAACATTAGTTGCTTTCCAGTCGACCACCGTAAGTACTTATAAATTATGCTCTTTGTTAAATTTTAACTATTCATAACTGTGTACAGTTATTATGCAAAATAATAAGAGCAGTTATGATTAATTAAATTTTAGCAAAGACACACACCAAGTATAACTTATAAGTACTTGTGGTGGTCGATTGGACAGCAACTATCATCAAACAAGTTTATTACCCTTTTATTGTCTACTCGTATTTACTTATATTAATCACACGATGTATTGTTATTTTATGTGTCCCATTCATGCCTCCCACAAAGATTACTATGTTGCCAACGATATTAAAAATAGCTCATTTGTTTCTTGTTGATTTCCATCAGTTCTTTTTTTTCAATGTTACCGGCTCAAATTAAGTTATCTTTTACCGATTAAAACTACAATATTCTTCTTAGTACCCAGCTGCGATCTTTTATTATTATACATAAGACCTTCAATTTATCTGTAGGTTGGTATTGGACTACCCATTTTATCCTGAGACAGCTGTAAATTCCACAAATATTTCTTCTGTATCTACCAGGATATGTTTTAAGTGAAATTTATCTAGAAGTTAGAACCCTCCACCACTCATATTTACTTCGGTATATAATATTATTCAATCTTGTTATAATGTTGTAGGATCTTTTCCATATCCAGGAACCAACTAACAAACTGAAGGACGATAAACAATTCTTCCGTTGTGGGTTGTGAAGTCATTCCAATTGCCAACCTTCAAATTCTGTCTTGTTGGCAGGTACGTCATATCGAGCCTTCAGCCTATAACTGGAAAGTCATATCTTTTCTCGCACAAACGGATGTCTTTCATTTAAATTTCCCTTCCTGTTTTTCAAGTACTTCTAGTCACATACAGATGTACTTGGAACCAGTAACTTCATTCTAATGTTCTTAGGAGCCCATTCTTCTGATGGTAGAATTTCCATGCATTTGACGTCGGTGATGCCTTCTTACCTTCCCACTTGGTCGCTTGACTTGAAACCTATTCGATACATATCTCCGTTAAATCTACTCGGCAAAGCATTGGCATTCCCGTTTCCGTTTTCCTTATGATGTTCAACCTTGTTTAAAAGCGCCAGTCTCTTAACTTCTTCCCTTGGCATGCGTGCAATTGGCGATGGTGTTCTCGATTGCTTTTTATGCCATTCTACACAATCTCTCAAGATGTGGCCATCATAACCCTAGCATCTGACTTTTGGTCAAAATCTTTGAACCTCTCTGGCCGTCATCTCTCTTTATCGTTGGCTCATCCATCTCCAACTCTCGCATCATGTTACACGCCATCTCGTTGGTTAATTCATAGTATAGACGATCTCTCCGAATATTGCTTTTGGAGACAACACTATAGCTCTTCTGATCTCGACCTCATGTACTTTTGCATCAATCTTGATTCTCTCTATATATTCTAGATCTATTTTGAAATGTGCAAGATGCACCAATCTTTTGATATCTATTGCATACTCTTGTAGTGATTCCTCACTCATTTGATAGCGAACTTTTGGCTTCATTTTGTAGAGTTTTTGCATATAAATTTCCCCATATTTATACGCGGCAACATTTGCATTACTCTGCCGAAATCACAACGCTCATTTTCTGAAACGATCTGGAGAGCCTCAGCTGTATTTCTTTTTAATGCTACAATCAGTGATGTAGCACGATCTTCTTTACTCCAACAATTTCTGGTGGCTACTGCTTCAAATTTTAACTTGAATATGTCAAACGATGTTGTTCCATCAAAGGTTGGAGGCTTTTATTTAACTGATTGTTGAACCACTTGTGACGTTGTTCCATTTACTTTAGTTCAAGTAATTCACTTTTGAGATGTTGAACTGTATGTTGACATTTTTGCTCGACTTACTGAACCTTCTCTTTAACCTGTTGAATATCCGTTTTAACGTTTCTAGACTTTTCGTTTTTAATTCGTCTTTTAATTTCGTTACTTCATTTTGTTTTGTCCGTTTACGGTAATTTAGTTTGGCTTTTTAAACTATCGTTCGTTAGACAGTTTGATATCACCTATTTATCCCTTTATTTTGTTCATCACGCTTTGCTGTTGCTTCATTATTTGTATGATTCTACTGTTTTGCTGCTGCTCCATTATTTGTTTTATGGCAGCCATTAAATGTGAAAAATTGAAATTCATTGAAATGACTATCTCCTGTTTCAATGCATTCGGTACATCAGCATCAGCCTCTTCTATCTTAGTCGTGCCCAATTTGCTACCGTTGAAATCATGATGCTCCGGTCTTATTTGTAATTCATATTTAGTACCACTGGTAATGAAACCTCGAAGGGCCAACTCCTCTCTCAATCATTTATCCGTTAAATTACTTTAAATATTTACAATTTAAATATTTACAATCCCACTGCTGTCACTAATTGTTACGTTTTCGAAAAAACGTTTTCGAAATTTTATGTAGTTCTGTCTTATCTAATACTCAAAAAAAACAAAAAAAAAATAGAACCAACTACATTTTAATCTTCTCGAAGTGCTTATTTTATCATGAAACGGGATTCCTTAATATTTCAACAATGGCTTACGATTCACGAAATTTTTCAAAGCTTGCCAGAAATTTTAAGGATCTGTTGATCTAATCAATTAAATAATATCAGAATAATATTTTGATAAGTATATGGGCGTTTTATTACTCAACTATACCTTTCGAAAGTTCGATAACATTAAATGCAATTCGAATACTTGTTATCCAGTCGTTGAAAATATTAAAAGGTCTCGTTCAATTAATTTTAAACACCTAGCAATTTCATTATATCTTGAAAATTAGAGCATCAAAGCGTTTACGATATGTTTAAAATATATAATTATTATAAAAGTTACATAAATTTTTAATTTTTATATGTAACACCTATGTATAGTATGTACCATGTTTCTCTGATATAAGCAACATTAAAAAAAATTACATTTTAGTTAATGAAGTATTATGTTCGTATACGAATAAATAAAATTAAAAAGTTTTCCATATAAAGAAAAACTGCAGAGTGAAAAATTAAATAAAAAAACAAAACGAACTTTTCTTGTTAACATTTTAAATTTTTTTTGTTAAATTTTCATATTTAACATTCACTTGTAGTTTTTAATTATTATGTATTTAACATGATCTGATTTATGTTACATTTAAAAAACTTAAATTTTAGGATGTAGATGAAAAGTACCATACAATATATAATATTAAAAATTATGTCACAACATATAACTTGTTGTGTATGCATATGATAGGATGTACTTGTGATTATGTACAATGCATTTACACTGTACACATTTACATAATTGATATGTTTGCACCGCACCATTCGAAAAGATTACCAAACCACAAAAAAAATAAAATAAAAATTTAAATCGAAAAATATATCGACAAAATCGATATCTCTCATACAGATCTAATCAATTTCAGTCTACACCAACCATCATCGTCAACATCACATCTCCATTGTTTATATACAGCAAAAAGTAATTAGAGCGTAAACATAAAACGAAATGACGAAAATTTGCATACATAAATCGAAAAAACCAAATCAATTAGATTCTTATCGAAATGTTGATATTTGAAAATTTATCATTTATATATATATATATATATATATATATATATATATATATATATATATATTTATATATATATATATATATATATATATATATATATATATATATATATATATATATATATATATATATATAAAGGGTATGGGCGGTAATTAATTACATGAATTGAGTTACGTAATTAAATTACATCTTGTTTTAATTGTAATTTGTAATTGTTATTAAAATTATTTCATTTCATTGTAATTATATTTTTGAGTTCAGTTGCATTTTCCCCAGGATTTTCTAAGGTATTTCAAAAATTTAAAATTTACATGAAGTGAGGAGTTTCCTTGGCTTGTGCACATACTATAGACGATTTGTACCGGGATTTGCAAACATCGCAAAGAGTTTGCATGAATTAACAAGGAAAAACAAACCGTTTGAATGGAAGGAGGAACAAGAAGATGCATTCGTGGAATTAAAGAAGAGATTATGAATAGCGCCGGTCCTCTCATACCCGATGCCGAATGTGAAATTTATATTAGATATTAACGCCATTAATGACGGTATAGGCGGAGTTTTACCACAACAAATCGATGGTAAGGAGAGAGTTATAGCTTATTATTCAAAGATCGTATCGAAACCAGAGCATAACTATTGTGTAACACGTAGGGAATTGTGGGCTATTGTGGAATGTGTCAAACATTTCCACAAATACATATATGGTAAACAATTCCATTTAAGAACGGACCATGGAGCCTTAAGGTCACTGTTTCAATTCAAGAATCCAGGGGGACAGGTGGCACGTTGGATTGAACGTTTACAAAGTTACGATTTCCAGATCGAACATCGATCTTGCTGATCAATGCTGACGCATTGTCAAGACGACCGTGACAGGTAGAGAAAGGAGAATATTATTGATGTCAGGCTGATGAAAGTGTTACCTCATGATGAATGGACCAATGAAGCAACCCGAGAGGAACAACAACGAGATCCGAATTTGTCGATAATTTTGGAATATAAAAAAGGAAGTACCGGCCAACATGGAATGAGATTGCGGACAAAGCCCCCACTGTAAAGGCTTATTGGGCATAATGGCAGAGCCTTAAATTAGAAGACGACTGTTTAAAACGAGTGTGGAAAAGCACTGACGGTAACGTTAAACGTGGTACCAAAAGTAGTATTAAGAAAATTCTAAAGGAATATCACGAGGGAGCTAGTGGAGGTCACTTAGGAATTAACAAAACGCTAGCTAAGGTACGACAGTGGTTTTATTGGTCCGGGTGTAGACAGTCGGTGGTTGAATGGTGCCAAAAATGTGATCTATGTGCAGCCGCAAAGGGACGGGCTCGGATAACTTGAGGAGCTATGCAACAGTATATTGTTGGGGTACCTTTTGATAGAATTGCCATGGATGTGGCAGGACAATTTCCCACTACTGATAATGGAAATAAATATGTTCTAGTTATAATGGATTATTTCAGCAAATGGCCGAAGGTGTATCCACTACCAAACCACGAAACTACCACAATAGCGAATGCCGTTGTTAATAACTTGATTAGTCGTTTTGGAGTACCAATGGAACTTCATACAGATCAAGGAAGAAATTTTGAGTCGGTTGTATTCCAGGAGATCTGTCAGATGCTCGGTATCAACAAAACGTGAACGACGCCTTTGCATCCACAATCGGATGGAATAGTAAAAAGGTTTAACGGAACATTGGAAGAATATCTAAAGAAGGTGATAGATAAAAACCAACGCAACTGGGATCAACATATACCGATGTTTTTGATGGCTTATCGATCAGCAGTACATGACACTACTGGGATGACACCAGCAAAGACGCTTTTCGGAAATAATCTTCGCCTGCCTGGACATTTGAAGTTTGGGGTTGTTCCATCAGCGGCCTTATGCGGACAAGATTATGTAGACCGGGCGAAAGAAGAAATTAATGAGATACATCAGTTTGTGCGAGACAAAATACGGATATCAAGTGACAAAGTGAAAGCTCGATATGAGATACGAGCAAATAGCAAAGGCTTCGAAGAAGGACAATTGATATGGCTTCATAACCCGCAACGACGAAAATGGTTTGTCACCGAAATTACAGTCAGCATGGAAGGGACCTTACACTATCATCACGAAGATAAACGACGTTATTTATAGGATCAAGAAAGGGTGGCGAGGTAAACCAAAAGTGATGCATCTCGAGCGGATGGCTGTTTATAGACGAGAGATTTTCGGTTCTGTTCGGGACGAACAGGTTTAGGTGGGCGGGGTAATGTTACGGTACCACCTAGCGTGCGATAGCACAAGTCCAAATATATGAAGATTTCTCTAGGCTTAACCCTAGAGACATATTTTAAGTATCGATAGTACATGTCTTACTAAAAATTGAGCAAATGAAATGTAGTAGTGACATCTCGATAGAAGTAGAAAGTTCGAGATATTTTTAATTTGTGTATATAAGCGAATCGATGTTTTATGCGAAAAATAGTTGTACTTGAAATACGAAAGCGATAACAAGTAAGCGGTTAAAATAAAAAGTGATAGAAAGTGATTTTTGTTGTTAAATAAAGTTAACAGTACTAAGTGATTTTTGTGAAATAAAGAATTGGTAAAAGTACTAAGTTGTGAATAATTGTGTTTTATTGAGGAAATTAGTGTCTGTGAAAGTGAACAGTCTGTGAATTTAAGAAATAAATATTGAATTATTTTGTTTATAAACCGTGCTTTATTTATTAGTTGCTAATGCAACTAATTTGATGTACAATTATTTTTAGAGTCATAATTCTGCGAATAAAATGCTGGGCGTTCTATTCCAAGTAAGCGTTTTATTTGGGTTTTTTAAAACTACTTTTGAGAAACTCTAAAAAAGAGTACCCCCCGTACTAAACGCCTACGCGTATTTTTTGGGGGAAAACAGATTACATTTATTATGAAAATTCTGATGACTTATAAAAAATTTGTCACAAATAGACGATATTAAATCATAAAATACAAAAATTGTGAATTTATGAAATTCAAGCTACAAATAATGAACAATTAAGCTCTGGATCAAATTAATCTAGTAGTGTTGCAAGTGCAGTTGATGGAGAGGCTTAGTTCATTTTTAGTTCAAATTTAGGCTCTTCTATGAAACAATTCATACAGAAGTATTCATACTGTATACTGTATTTTCATACAGAACTTCATTTCATGCATTTTTTAGCTGATAAAAACAAACAGCTATCCATCTTAAATGGGTATCCTTTGGTTAGGAAGGCTGTCATTAAACTCAACTCAAATTCTTGCTCGTCGGCACCAGTGGAAAGGCTTTTTTCTTTGGCAAAGTTTACTTTGTAATTGAATTACTAATCTCAATGTAATTTGCCCAGCCTTATATATATATATATATATATATATATATATATATATATATATATATATATATATATATATAAATATTGCATCTAGATACAATAAGGCTTTGGTCATACAGAGGAAGATGGTTTGTTTCTTTTAGACGAACTCCCTCGATTGGCTGAGACTTGTATTTATTTTCTTTCGAAGTAGAGATTTCAGGAGAAGAACTTCATTCAGAACTGCTAGGCCATCCACTCTTCTATAGTTACTCTATGGTTGTTAAACTGTTTGCTAAATGTAATCGAAACTCAAACAAATCCATATGATAATTTGGTTTTAGTGTTTTAAATCATTTCTGTATTTTATCCATGACGCAGCTGTAGCAAAATCATTTAAATGCGTTACCATTCTCAACGTGCACTGTTATTTTTAATGAACATATGTTAATAGGTAATTAATTGATTTAATAGAGCTACCACGCACATTATTTGATTCATTGACAAGACTGTGAGACCAAGCGCTTGTCAAGTATTCCGGTTAACGCCGGTCCTATTCTTACAACCTTTTTACATGTAACAAACGGTAGGATTCATGTATTTATATTTCTATAAAAATATTTCCATGCATAATACAAACGATCCAGTTTCAGACACACCATGATCATTACGACAGCACAACTTTAGTCTATTTTTGTAGTGTATTGAATTGAAAGGTATGCCAGTAATGACAGAATTGGTCAGGCTTCCTGGTAGCCAATATTTAAACTACTGTAAGCATAAGATAATCACAATTTTATTGAACTGCTCTGCATTCTGCCATCTCTTATCAACAACTCCATTGCTGCACCATTTATCTGTTATCAGCAAAGATTCCCTGAAAACAAAATCAATTAATGAACTAATTGCTCTTAGCCAAAGGCTGCTATAAATTGAATTAGTTTTCATATGCAATTAACAATTAATTAAATTATGACATAATTAAAAATATAAAATTATAAAACATAAAATATAAATTAGATTTTAAAAAATTGATTAAACTTTACAAATCAATTGAATTAACCGTTTTATGACAAATACGTCATGTAATCGCCGAAAAACTAATTTATATACACTTTGTTTGACACAAAACTTTAAAATTAGTAAAAATTAAATTTTAAAAAATGTTTAATTAAATCAATTGAATTAACCGTTTTATGATCAAAACGTTTTGTAATCGCCGAAAATCTTATTTATATAGAACCTTTGGTTTATTTATGCCATTCATATAACTCTACAAGTCGAAATATTTGGAAACTTTTAAAAAACTTGATCGAAGTTATTCCATCCGAAAGTCCAAAGTTTTCTTTCAATATTATTTGAAATAATTTCAATTTTCAACTTATCGAAAATGTATCGGTCATAAACAATAAAACAATTGCAAATCAGGAAACAATTGCAATAAACTAATTGATGGGTCTAGTAAAAAAATGTTCAGAATAAGTGTATTTTATTTGTGAAGCAGAACTAGTTGGTTTTCGTATAAAAAATCAATATGACCTTGAAATAACTTTGAAAACGTTCATTCGGAAAATATTTTTATTTAAAAAAATTAACTAATTTTGACATTATTTAGATATCTCACTTTAAGAGACTCATCCTACAAAAGGATATGCTAACATATTTTAAACATTTTTTTGTAATAACTAACTTTTTTCTACATCATAGTAAAATAACGATTATCTCATATTCACATATGGCCATACCCTAAATATAAATGTTGTGTAAATAAAGATAATCTAATATCATTCATAGAATATGTAAATAGGTCACATTGAAAGCTATATAGGATGTGGGTGTAATTTTAAGATAAACACAAGTGAAATCTAAACACTCTCAAAATATATTTTATTCATTATACGAATCTAAATAAAAATAATGATTTAATTTGAAAAAAATAAAAATTTTCCAAATTCTTGGTTCTCAGTATTCATAAACAAATCACCAGGATACATATACATTAAGTATGTTTACACTACTTGTTAGCTAGTATCATATAACATTACAACATTTCAATATCCACAACAGGCGAAATGGATCAACTTACTAAAAAACAAATTCAACTGCGGTAATCTGCTGCAACTTCACTTCGACAAAACCGACCAAATCTGTTTCTTTTCCTACTTCTTCTTCATCAGATTGTTAATCTTGTGAAGTTACGCTTGTTAGTCTTATAAGTGCCAATTAAATACATTTGAACTTAAGATATTCCCTTGAGGGACGCACATTTTTTTGGTAAAGAAGTGTGGAGATTTAATTGTAATATTGATTAATAACATAAGAAAAGTGTAATATTTCTCCTGCTCTACTACCCCTGAGACACCTCTAGAGACAATATCTCGAGCTTAAATAACCACCAGTATGTTAAAAACAGTCAAAACACTTGTCATTTTTCTTCCTAAAGAATAATTTTATGCCATCGAAAAAAATACGAAACGTTTTGAACGGATTTTTCGTGTAATTCAATGACATGTTTTGTCGGTTTAACGGTTTTTTCTTTTGATTTTAATGATTAATCATTTCTTTAGATTTAGTTAAATTTTTGAGTTTGGTGTGGGTAATGTTATAAGTAATGCAATAGTTATAAGTAATGTTATATTTGCTGTTATAATTGTTATGAAAGTTTGTGTGAATGGTATAGTTTGCTTACATTTTTGTACCCTTTTCACTCAAAAAAACTACTATTAAATGTTAATTACTATTTATTTATCTTAACTATTTTTATTTATTTAATTTAACTGCATTTAAATTTAACTATTACAATATTTTAATACACGACAATAGCACGACTTACTTAGCACAACTTGTTTAGCACGACTTATTTAGCACGACTGGTCATTATTTTTATTTTTTTTACTTAAATTGTAGTTCTATATAAAAAATGACCCGCTTATTTTACGCCTTCTTGTCATTTTTTATCGACCCATTTAATTTAAGTTATTTCAATATACAATAATTAGAAATCCAGTAATTGACATATATGAAATATACAAATCAAATTGATGTCACACACTTGCTAATTACTGTATATTTAGGTCTTGGCTTACACAACACATCATTAGGCTTGCCACCTTTCAAAAATATCAGAGGAGGGCAGTTAAAGTTTTGTTTTAAACACTGCTTAGCGAAAAAAATACTTCACCATTTTGTAAGTTCAAAACATTGACACATTTATTTGGCAAATCTTCACCAATGAAATATCTTGATAAAGCTGGCCCAATAATTATAATTCTATCTATAGCAGACAGTAAAGACAACTATCTCGTCGATATGAGCAGACGAATTTCTTTAATTTTAATTTTCGAGTAGTTACAAAATTCAGTCTATTTTGGTCGACGTTAAAAAAGTCATAGCTACGTTAAAAACGTTCCATAAAAATAAACTTTCATTAAAAATCTATCCTCGGTCCTTCATGATATTTCTATATCACCCTCGTTATAGTTCCTTGGTCTCCGGTGATTACTATCAAACGTCTCTTTATTGTTAAAATATTTCTTTCGTTGTGGTTGCGTTATTACAAGATTTATATATCATGGTCTTCACAATAGCTTTGAAACAACTTACATGTATATAAGCGTATTAGGAAATTGTCCATTCTGGTCGATATGCACGATATTGAATGGTATTCATACCTTATCGATCTGATGTAACTCCTTTTCCTTTTGTCTTGATAGTGCTTTTTTATATGACTGCTCAATGCTATTTGCCATGCATTTTCATTCTTGGAAACAAAAAATTTCTTTGGAGCATATTTAATGTCTTCTAAACTTCACATATCCCATATAGTCGTGATTTAGTTAGACGAATCTCCATACTTGATCATTCTAGGAACGACTCATTTATTCGTCTTTCGTCGGTCTTACGAATAAGTAAACTATCCGATCCACCAGTTCTTGCGCACCGTTTGTATTCTGACTCAGCACCACCACATGTTTCATTTGTACTTCTGGTCGATATTCCATGACAAAATCGTAATCTGCTAATTTTAGCCGCCATATGGAAATTTTTGGTATTACATTTATTTATATTAAACAACTTTGTAATGACCCACAATCGGAACGAAAACTAAGGCTTTTAATTCGTATGAATGGTACTTTTGTTCACATTTGGTGGTTATCTGTGATCTGTGGTCTGTTTAAATAGGCCACAGAACAACTTTAACCACTTCATGTTTTAAATTAGGGTCTTATATTGCTTACATTATGTGATTCCCTTTAGAATATAAAAACGGTACCACTTCCAAAGGTTTAACGTTTTTCATGAACTTTTGAAAGAATCCCGCTAATCCCATAAGCTGTATTTGTATCTGAGTTCTCTTCCTTGGCTGTAGAACATTTACATCGGGATCTGTTTTAGATCTTCAGGGTCCAATTGGCAATCCTGACAGTTCATACTCTAAAAATTCTACCTTCCATTCTAAGAAATGCCTATTTTCCAGGTTAAAAAACCTTCAATGGCACTTTATTACATCTTACAACCGCTCTAATTTTCCTATATCATCTAGTTATACCACTATTTTCCCATTAGTCTCGTCAACTATTCAATTCATAATTTTCTGGAAAATAGCTGGGAATTGGCCTACCTACATGACATCATTAGAAAATTATAATGTCAATCAGCAGTAACAAAATCGGCTATGGGTATTAAATCTGGAGTATTCTAGACTCATCGCTGCCTTATAATATCCTGATGAAAAATCCAAAAAGGTGAAATAATTAGCTCCGAGTAAACGTTGAAGTAGATCTTCCATAATCAATAAGATAATCGTCGTTCTTTTCCAGTCCTTCCTTTTGTTATTTACATTCTAAGGTCACACTCTGCAAAATATGATATTTATTTTTCTGGTGGAGGACATTTTTGTGTTCATGGAGGATGGAGACAATTTCTCACGAAAGAAGGACTATCCTCCACAAAGGAGGACGGGTGGCAAGCCTAGTTGCAATATACACGAATTATTTTTAAATCGATGGTTATTTCATTTGAGTAAAAGTTTACGTTCAATCTTTAAATTTGGATGATCTGCAAAGCAAAACAGAATATGTTGATACTGTCGTTGCTTTTATTGCAGCTAACCTAGACACTTTTATTTCCGAAAAAAAAAGTTTCTTAGATATCGATGCATCTGAATTTAATACGAGATTTGTTTTACTAAAAACAGCAGTGACATAACAAATGATTTAAAAGACAAGGTCAAACCTGGATATGATGATACTGCAGTTTTAATAGCTCAAGCAGAAACATTGCAAAACGATCACTTCAAGATAATTGATAATTTTGGTAATCCAAAAATTACCGTTAAATTTAATTTAAGGTGGAGAAAAAATCCATTTCAAAATGTAACAGTAATTTTAAAAAATAATTTTTAGTGTTTACATGATAATATCTCCAACCGTCGCCAGCAACGTCTTACTTTAAATACACACCAAAAGATTTGTTCGAAAATATAGCTAAATATACAAATTTATATGCAAAAAATCTCAATAAATAGATTCAAGTAGATAAGTAGATAAGTATCATAAGTAGATAAGTAGATTCAAGATAAGGCATAATAAAGAAAAAAGGTTCAAATTAATCAATCGAAAACCACACTACGCTTTAATTTTAGTAAATGTGCGTCAAATTCAAAGATTACATGACGTATTGGTCAAACACGGTTAATTCAATTTATTTGTAATGTTTAATCAAGAAAACATTTTTTAAAATGTAATTTTTATTAATTTTAAAGTTTCGTGTCAAATAAAGTGTATATAAATTAGATTTTCGTCGATTATATGATGTATTGGTTATGAAACGGTAAATTCAATTGATTTGTAATGTTTAATCAATTAAACATTTTTTAAAATTCAACTTGTATTAATTTTAATGTTTTGTGTCAAATAAAATTTTAACACAATTAAAGTTTTTTAAATATTATTTTTTTAACATGAAATTGTAGATAATAATAAGATTATGTTTCGCACATGTTCAAAGAAATCTCAATCACTACAGAAGCTTCGATTCTTCAAAGTATGATATCTAAATTGTTATTGTCATAAACAAACTAACCCGACCTTAGTTAGCTGATTCAAATGTTGCTACATTCAATAAAATAGACATATGAATGTATTTTTAAAGATTTTTCTTCCAGAAAAAAGGGACTTGTTGACAATTTGACCGCACAAAACACTATGGTTTACATTCAGGTTGCTTTGAGTCGTGAGATAGCTAAACATTCGTGTAAAAAAAACGATATTACCACCACCAGACGATCAGTAATTGGATGTTTCCAGTATGGAAAGGAAATTTGCCAGAAATGTGAAATTTAAAGACAGATACAAGAAGTGTATGAAGAAGTTTATGTGCTTAACCGCGAGGGCGTATGATCTATTAAAATTTGGACTAACCATTCAAGATAATTTGTCAACAATCATTTGTCTCTAGATACTTCTTTATCGCGACGATTATCACCAAATAAAAGTCTGAATAAATGAATCTTACAAATACTAAATCCCATGATAATTAAACGATTAACGTTGGATTAGAACTGGTGAATATTATCTGAACGAGTAGTTCATTTTTACACAATATAACCTGGGGTTTCGATATTTGTCACCGATTGTTCATCGTGTACTTCCAAAATCTTCATAGTATCAGAATAATTGTGATATCTGCTAGTTTAACGGTCGTTCGATCATTTTTAAAATGTAGCAACTTTTAAAAATTTTCATGACCGTTAAGCCATGAGTTACAGTGATTTAAGTGAGGCTTCATTTGCAATTTTGAAAACAATAAAAAAGAGTATAGTGTTGTTGATAGTTTGTTAATGGAAAAAACATTGTTCAAGCTCAGACACATTGAGAAGTATTATTCGCATTCTGTTCCATCGAAACCAAACATTTGTCGGTAGTATGCTGATTTTAAACGTGGTCGTTTAGATACAAATGATGCTAAAGCGGTGACTCAAGAATCATCAAGAATATATATATTATATATATATATATATATATATATATATATATATATATATATATATATATATATATATATATATATATATAATCGTAATGAAAGATAGTTGATTTCATCCAGATACCAATTGTAAGTGAGTTTAATACTTTGTATACAATTTTGGCCCTAAAAAACTGTGGCAACTGTGATTTATTTTGAAACCAAAGGTAATGTTTGATGTTTTATCAAAGCTTTCCATAAACTTGTCATTCGCCACTATCACTTTTATTAATTTACTGAGTATGCAGTATTTTCCTTTTTTATCTGAGCAACTATTTTGACGTATTTAGTTTTATATCTACAATAATTTCCATTATCACTATGATATCCGGTTGGAACGACTCCAATGTTGTGTCTTATTTTAAAATAATTTCGCCTCGATGGTTGCAAATTAAAATGTGACAATTCTACACGGTTTCAGAAAATTCTTCTGACATTGCCATCGATTATTTTTATTGCTTGCTCATATATATATATATATATATATATATATATATATATATATATATATATATATATATATATATATATATATATATATATATATATATATATATATATATATATAACACTTTGGTTTAAGTACATATTACATATTACATAAAATGAAAAGAATTTAGGTCAAAGTGATTCATCAAATTCATTGAAACGAATTAAAAAAGAAAATCACAATCATGCCCTGGAAAATTCGAGTATATAGATATACATAGTACTCGTATAATAAAAACTTTCTCAAATTAAACATTTTAACCGCACACCCGTCACGTTGTATACAGTCATAAATAAACCAACGTTTTTTTTTCTTGTTATATTTTTGGATATAGTCTAAGATTTAGGTTAGTACTACATATAGTTATACCCATAAAGATGTGGTACAGACGATGTTTCATCCCGTTTTTAACTCAAAACTTAAATTCTGTTTAAAACAACAACAAAAAAAAAACAAGAAGTGCGATGAAAGTATGTTTGATGACGTAATTCGAAATGATAAAACGAATAGCTCGATTTCGAATTCGAATTTATTTTATTTTATTTTTAAACTACAAGGGCAAAAAGTAATTCAAATCCACTCGACGTTATTGTTGTTGTTGTCAAAGAAATCGTATTACATCATAAATATATTAATAAAGTTCATTGAGCATTTTGATTAAACTTGTTAAAGCACATACAACATATATATGTGTGAGAAGAACGTACAGAGCGAAATAAAAGTGACTTCTAAACTTGGTGTCTCTGTTCTTTGACAAACATACACACACATAACCATATCAGCTAAGGAATAATTGTGCGATTTTGAATTTTTTTCAGTTTATGTAGTCAACAATACCTATTGTTAGAGGTATTAGTAAGTTCAATCAGATCACTATTACAGTTTTTTGCTATTTTGGTTTTGAAACAGCTCCCGGAACACTTAACAAATATTTCTTCCGTGCTAACATTGAAAAAAGTAGAAATTTCCATGTTCAACGGAGATTATGAATTTGGTGCATAATCAAGAAAATGTAGATAATATCACTTGATTTTCAAATTGATCGGAAAGATTTCGTATCGGACAGTTGAATCAGTAGAGCTGATTAGTAAGCGTCAGCCACTAATTTTTCGGCCGCAGTGCAGCTTTTGTCTTTTAAAGAATTTGATAAAGATTTTTTAGAAAAAATATGAAAATTAATTGACCATTTTACTTCGAAACTCTTCAGCGTCCAGTGGTAGACCACACATAACGAACCATGAACCTCAATGATAATATATTCCATCAGAACTCCATTGTATCATGAAAACACTGCAACTCCAAGGATCAAATATGGATGAATCCTCATTTTTTGCAATTAGAGGACCATCATTTACTTCAGCCATAGCTATTTTAAGCGATAACTTTCAAATTAAATCACTTTAAGATACCAAGTCTACTTTATCTTCTACAATGCCAGATGCATAATCAACAAACAAGTGTTTTATCATCAGGCCCCAAAAAAAAGAGTGTTAACGCAATTTTTGTAAAACATTCCAACGCACTGTAAATGGAAGATTCCTTATACGACTGTCATTCTGCTCACTAGTTAAAACATTAAGTGATTTAAAAGTTATGGCTCAGAACCGATTCTTGAGTCTTAAAAATAGCTTACCGAGATTTTAAATTAAAATCTCGTAGTCACATAATACAAATTGCAGAAAATGGCGTCAGATTGCTGAACTATTTCTTACCACACCGCACTATGTTGTAAAACTTGATAGCTCTCCAACTCGTCTGAGAGAATCCTTCGATTCAAAGATTTTCAAAATTACTCAATATTGATCGTGGCAGCTCAACACATAGCGTGCAGCAATGATACTTTCTATCGACTAAAGCAAAGAATAAATATTAATGGCAGTTAATCAACCACTCCTTCTATAGGGTGTCCCAATAACCGGTTCAGATTTGACATATTAGTTATTTTGGCTCTGGCAACACTAATGTCATTCTTTCTTTAACAGTAACTTAGTATATTATTTCTAGTTGACGAAATAAGTCGCTTAACTCATCAACAAAAGTGGGAAATGTTGGAAATTTTCTTCCACAACAAAGACAAAAAAAATTATCTTTTCGGACGAGGCGAATTTTCATCTCGATGGGTTCGTAAACAAACAAAATTGTCGCATTTGGAGATCGGAAAATCCAAAAGGGTTTGTGGAGAAGCCAATGTATTCATTACGAGTTACTGTTTAAGATGAGGCCGGCGCGACTGTTACCATCAACGGAATCAACTACCCCCACATGTTAACATCTTTTTTGTGGCCATATCTTAAATATATTTTGGATAACCTTTGGTTCCAGCAAGATGGTGTGCCATGCCACTCATCGGGCGTTACAATAGTGAAACTGCATCAAAATTCGATGGCCGCATTATCAGTCGAAATGGTGAAGTGAATTGGCCAGCAAGGAGCTGTGATTTGACACCTTTGGATTTTTATCATTGGTTGTACTCCATTAGCTAGTTAATTTGGAAAACCTATAAGGGCCATCGCGTAGCTGAAATAACGCTTTCACCTTAAAAATAACGCTTCATATACATTATCACGAGAATTGGCACTCCCAAAATGTACATTATAATTCTGGTTAAACGGATCTTCGTTTCTGATCGTACCTGAAATTGACTGGGCCAATATATCTTTCGATTCATTAAAAATTGGCAACTTCGGGGTCGGTTTATGAAGACCTCAAACAGTAAAAACCAATTTGCACTCAATTGTATCGTATGAGCAAACCAAGCTGATTCATTGCTGATCATATAACAAAGCCCGCAACCTCAGTCTTTCTATTGATCACATTTTTCGGGTCGGTTGTCGATTCCAATGTTCACAACTTCCGTTCACTACCAAGCATCCAATTCTTTTTGAAGGAAGTATCTCACCTTAATCATGTTCAGATTTTATCATTACAGAAGTTACACGGGACCTCAATACCTGACTGAGATGATGGCTCATCTCAGTCAGGTATAGAAGTTTTGGCCAGTAAACGGAAAATCTGTAAAGAGTGCTTCCAGTTATATTTTTTATCGGTCATTTTATCCGCACTGCAAAATCGGCAGCAAGACATCAAAAAAATTCTATTTGCAAGTTTATATTTGCTTCGCAGTGAAGACAATCGACATCGAATTGGTGATTTGAATACCACAGCATGCATTGCAGCGTTTAAACGATTCATTGTCACTCGTGGCTTTGGCAGTAAAATATACTTTTACAATGCAACACACTTTGCAGCAAAGTTCGAAATTTGCGATTTCTTTGTTCTGTGGCCGAACAGAAAATATAAATCGCGAACTTTGAACCTCGCTCCGACAAAGTGTGCAGAGCCGTATAAATTGGCACAAATACTCATTTCACAGGGTTATTGTCAAATAGAAACAATTAAAAGGCATTTTTCTTTACCCGGTTCACCTTACAGTAGAGAGCTTTAGATCATGAAAATGCGACAATATTTACAAAACAAGGTAGAAACAGTCTTGAACTCTAGGCCACTTACATAAAATAATAAAATTCCGATACTAAAACTCACTCATCAGCTGCATCAATATTTCAGAGGTTATAACACAATAAATATCTGAGCTTGAGAAACGTCAAAACTGAACAAACAATGGAAAACTTAACTATTGATCAAGTGGTCGTCATCAAGAGGAAATGCCTCCAATAAAATGGATATTTGGTTTTATAAACTCGCAACTACTTCATCCTCTGTATTTCGCCTACACTATGAGGCGACTGTAGAATAAAATTCAAACTCATCTCAACGCAGATCGCAGGAACTGCCATTAGTCGCACTAGCCAGAGGAGAATACTGCACAAAGGCCTGGGAATATTCGCCTGCAAAGTTCAGATGGCTCACGCGATGGAGGTAAATGACCATTCGCTTTGATATTAATTCTCTGCGTTGGCCATAGACCAGCTTGATATAATTACGTCGAGTTTGGTCGCAAAGTCATCTTCCAGGCCAAGCATCTCGAGGGCTATGTAAACAAACAGAACTGCTAGATTTGAGGTGCAGAACAGCTCCACGAAATCGTAGAAAAGCCATTGCATCCAACAAGAGTAACCGTTTAGTATGGATTTTGGACTGGTGGTATAATCGGCAAGTTTATCTTTGAAAGACAATTGCAGCTTTAAAACGGAACATTTTCACTATTATCCGCGATAGAGGCACTGAAATCATCAAAAAAGTGCAAAAACTGGACTTTAATGATGGCTTATTGTAAGGCTAGCAGAGGGAGCCACATGAACGAAACTGTTTTCCGTTTTAAAATTAGAAAATCATCAAAAATATTGATGTATGTATATAGTTATTTTAAAGTCTTACTAAAAACAAGCTTTTAAATGGCTCACCCTATATGTTATTAACATTGTTCATCTCTGTCAAAAATGTACTTTGTCCCGATCGATATCAAATCAACAAAAGCAAAATCAACACTTAAACGAGATGCATTCTGTCTTCGTATATTTTTATATAAATTTACTAAAAGCACAAACGAGCTTTTACCAAAATGAATAATATTGTGATTGTGATTGATTTACACAGTATTTTCATGTAGCTTTTAAAATTATTTTTTTCATTATGTAACATTTACGATAGTAACTAAAAAGCTCATAATTTACGGTTAGTGCATGATTATATGCATAAGAACAAACATTTAATTTGTATACTGAAGCTTTAATTTCCAAAACAATTATTATTGAATTTATATACCGCACACATGCAACATTAGCAAAAAAAAAAAAAAAAAAAAAAAAAAACAGTGAATTATATAGGAATGGAATGTTCAAGACTTTATAATATATGCAAGCTTAATATAATTTGGTTACATAGCATTGTGCAAATTAAAGTTTTTTTTTTGTGCTTTTATATGTTTTTGTATAAGGAATTAAAAGTTAGTTGTTTACGTTGATTTATCGTTTAGCTTAATTGAAGCTTAAAAGTTGAGTTTTTTGATTTTATGGGAAAAACAAATGTGTCTTATTGATGCGATTGGAAAGCTTAATTTAAGAAAAAAAAATTTGTATTAAGAGCTTTAGTAAAATTCCATAATGTTATTAAAATATTTCTTGATATGATTCGATCGTTTAGACATATAGATTTTTTTTCCATAATTGTTTCCAAAAGCAACGTTTGCAGAGACCACTGCCTGTGTATTAGAAAACGAAATGACTTATAACATCATCAAACAGGCAATCAAGGTAAAAAAATTGAGGTAGATGAACCAGCGCTGAAAAAATACAACACCACGACTTCAATGAGGTTCAGAGATCTCAATGAAAGGTTCAGAGATCTCCCTCAAAGGGGTTGTGACAAAATGAGCCATATCTTAAGAGATTGTGTGGAATGACGGAAAGCTTGATCAAAAAAGAGGACAAGTAACAAACGAGATGTTAAACTAATGCGAGTCAGTTTCGAGCAACAGAAAGTGACTCTTGCAATCAAATGCCCAAGGGACAATGATAACCAAAACCAGTGGCAGATTTTACGCATAAACGGACAGAAAATTCAACAGGAAAATAGAAACCTGTCTGTTCAAAAAGCGTTACTGGAAAAATACGTGTCCATTTTCTTTAGTGCTTTAAAGAATAATGGAAGAACCAATTAGAGATGTCAGTTCGTCAAGCATCGAGAAGATTACCACTAGCAACGCAGACTGAGGTAAAGAGAATTTTTGCTAAAATGAGAACTTCAGGAATTATTGATTAACTGAGCAGTCCTTTGAGCCCATTACTTTTACTAGTGGAAAAGAAAGAAGACAGTCTAAGATTTTATATCGATTAAAGAAAGTTCAACACAATAACAAAGAAGGATATAGATATTATAGGTGAAAATGGTAGATAAGGATAAAGAGAAAACTGCGTTTAGTGTAGGTAATAGGTTATGAGTGACAGGGAAGAGTAAATGCTTTTTAGCTTCTGTAATGTTCCTATGACTTTCGAACGGTAAATGGAACATGAATCTAAAGGGTTGCGCTGGCAGGCATGTCTAGTGTATCTGGATGACATCATAGTATTAGAAAAATACATTGATGAACAACTGAATAATTTGGCGGAAGTTTTATTCAAGAGGATTCAATTAGCAAAGGCAAACCTAAGTTGAAAGAAGTGTACATTGTTTAGTGATGAGGTCAAATATTTAGGACACAAAATAACAATATACGGAAAACAGATGGATATGGGAAATATTTCAGCGGTAAAGAACTGGCCCCGATCACAAAATTTTTACGAATTAAGAAGTGATTATAGACTATGCACCTATTATCAGTGAATTATCCCAGCAAATGCGTGATTCAGGATCCAGTGGGATCTGCCAAAACACGTTTTTGAGCTCGATATAAATGTTGTGTGATCCAATCTACTCAAAAGGCCGTCAGCGGCAATGGATACGCATCAGTTTTAGTAAATACGTTTAACATCCTGGTATCCAAGTATAACCGAATGTTTCCATTTGCCTTTTTCCCATTTCCCTTGTGGGTGATACACAATAAAACCTTTGCTTGCCAGCTGAGCATCTCCAATGTCAATATGATGACTAAGGAGATGGGTGTGTCCAAGGCCATATTTTTCGAATTTTAAAAAGCGTTTAATTGTGGTTTGGAGTACTTGCCGCTGACTTCCGGTTAGATCGTATTGCTTTTGCAGACTAATATCTTTTTTTTGACAGATGTGATTTGCTGCCAGTTCTGTAATCACCCATGGTGCTAAACTGAAGATCCACCAAAAATCACATCGTAAATATAAAGATTGATGGAAAGATGAAACATAATGAACCATGGTGGTGGAGGAAGAGGCTATGTTTCAGAATGACATCTTCAGCTCCTTTACCTAAAGCACTAATGGTTGCTCTACTGTCAATCAAGCCGTTTATATTAGTTCCATTAATCTCCACCAATGCAAATGGATAATTATCAAGTGGTTCAGAAGTACTATCAAGTACAGTTTCAGCACATCGGGCATACAATCATTTGCACTCAGAGAAGTATATTTTAGAACGAAGGTTCAAAGTGGGCTGGAGATATATAGTTGATAAAGTTTTTCTAAAATCGCTAGGTTTGAATTTATTAGTACTGAGCTCTTGAGCTCGGTCTTGGATCACTTTCTATCGCCGGGTTTATCCACTTTCGATGAACAATCAGGATGTTTTAACTTCAGCTCCTCTCCACGTAGCAAAATGTATTGGAAGGTAACTCACATTTAAACCAGATGCAACCTGCTGGCGTACATTTAAAACAAACATGTGGTTTAGGAGGTACATCTTGATGGTTATAATTTACAGCATTGATGTTGTAAGGAGCATTACTCATTTGCAGGTGCTTCATCCATGGAAGAGTACACCGGACTGCCAGTAAAATTTGAGCTTTTAAATGTTGAATCAAAATGTGATGATATTATATTTCTGACTACCGGTAAACAATCCTGAGATGCAGACACTTTGTGGATGTTTTGATATCTCATATTTAAGACAGCTTCCGGAATAAAGGATGTGCGTTTTCAAGTATCTTCTGTTGAAATTAATACACTGACTAATTCATTAACCGATCCGATTGGTCTATACATGCTCGTGGTGTAATTAAACCCAATCGCATATTTGTCTTTAAGATACCTAAAAGATCATGCTCTGTTACCTAAAAGATCTTAATAAAAGTCGAAGAAACTCTCTGAAGGTTTTTCTTTACGGTCCTCCCAATATCTGTTCTACGATCTTGAAACTGGTGATAGAATGAATTATACGCAAGATAGATCAAGTGCAACAAGGGCTTTTCTGGATAGTAAGCCAGTAGTGTTATTTAGCTGGTCCACTTAACAAGAAAATTATTTCATTAATAAGTTGATCAAGAAGTACATCGTGATGGGAGCCAAATGCTGAGAGTATGTAGTCCCTGGATAACCAACCATTTTAGGACATGAAAATTGAAATCAACATTTGAGGGGTTTATATTTCTTGCCCATTGCGGAGGTTAAGGTATACAAAATTAAGGTAATCATATTTCGACTATAAGTGGTTTTTACCCATTGCGCGTAAGTCACGTATAGAATTTGAAGTTATTAGGGGTTTGACCGTATTTTAATTCTATAACTTGGATCGTCGGTTTTTCAGTGTTTTCTCATCTAACGCCACTATATGAATGGATCTCAAGAACAGCTTGATTCACGTCGTTTGGGGTTTATTTATGCTTTTCGTAAAGCTTAATCATATCACTGCAGATCTTAGTGTAATCCCCAAATGAGGTTGATAATACCTCAACTAGGGTTGATAATCGGTCAAGCTTACTTCTGACATAAAGAAGTTGGGTAGCAATTATATCCATATCATCTTCTGCCACAGGGTTATTTTCCAAAAATTTTAGGAGCTGTATTGCAAATGTTTAAATTAAAAAGAACAAAATCCAATTCTAATTCCATAATCAAATAAAATACGGCTTATACTAATTGCGCATACCAAAAAATAAAAACTACTGTCCATATTTGATTGAACAAATTTAAGTAACAAAGTTTGCCATGAAATATAAAATAAAAAATATTTTTGTAGTACGTCAACGTCAAAGCGTTTAGCCATTTTGTTTTGACTACACCAATCCATAGTAAATATATTTTATGTCTTGTTTACAAATTTTAATTTGTTCTTACATAAAATGATTAATTTTTATACGTACCAGCTAATTAAAATATTTTTTACAATTTTGATGTTCGATGCCACCATTATAAAAAGTGCAGATTCAATAAATACGAAATCGATAAACGATGATGCTAATTTATATTCAAAATTTAATAAACGACTGTCAAAAGTTTCAAGTTTTGTTAAAAATAATATGGATGTGATGTCCGCTCCATATTTAGACAAATTATTTAAAACGAACAATGAAATTATAAGTGAGCAGAATATTGTTAAAAATAATCGTAATATGCCGAAAAAAACTCATAATTATTACGACTTTAATAGCAATAATATGGATACTTTTGCCGAAGAGAAAAGTGATAATACAGAGGCCCGGGGCGATGATACCGAATCGATTAGTAAAAATTTAAATCGTCTAATTGAAATCCTTGGTACCAAACATAAAAATAAAAATGGTGGCAAAGGTGATGACAAAGATGAAGATCATGTGGTTCGAATTAATGGTGGTATCAACATGGGTGAAGATAATGATGATGATGATAACGATTCGAGTAATGACGAACCGAAATTGTCGAATGATGATTCCGTCGACCAAAATAAAGCAATGGTTGACATTAAATTAGAAAAACCAGTATACGAACCAACCATAATTAAAACGGACAGAGGAAATCCAAATGATGATGATATTAAGAATTGGGTTGAAGAAAATCCAGATAAATTTCATACATTTGTTCATGCCATGTATGTGATGAGGAATAAAGATAATAAAAAAATTAAAAATGAAATATCGTGCCTAATCTATTGTGACCGATTGGATGCTGAAGGTGATTTAGTTGGGGAAGCGAATCAAAAACGATGTGTATGCAGAGATAGAAAAAAACGTTTGCCAGCTTTTAAAACTAATTTAAAATTTCGAGACGTTTCATCATTATCCAAACATAATATTGTAAAAAGAGCCAAAGAAGCATCTACCACACCGTCATTATCATCATCGTCAGCCGTATCATCAACAAAAGATGAAAATGTTGCTAAATCTTCGGGGAATTTATTAAAAATTTATGAAAATGAAAAAACCGAAGATAAAAAACCAATGGATGAGGACAAATTTAATGAAAATCAAATTGGTATGAGAGATTAAATTACTTATTAAATTATTTTTGTTTGTAATTTGGAAATAAAATAAAAAACAAAAAAACATTTTCTGAAATAAAATCTTCTCGTTTATCGATCTACTAGCGTTACTAATTCTTACAAAAAGAAAATCGTTTTTAGTTGTTTTGGTTAGATTAGTGTTTTGGATCTTAAATATAATTATTACGTTGAACTTTCTTATTAGGCTCCCTAATTGTTTGAAAGGGTAACAACTATAATCGATGTTGAAGAACAATCTGAGGGAATTGTAATATTTTATAGGCTGTTTGTGCAAAATATTATCATATTAGTTACTCAACAAATTCAGTTGCAATTAATTCTACATTTCTAGCTTGTCACGTTCCCATTGACTAATTAATTTCATAATTTTGCCGAATTTTGTTTTCAGTTTATTATATCCTCCAAAACTAATAATTAGAGTTGATTAGAGTTGTGTTATGTTAGGATAGGGCCCTTCCTAAAACACGTGTTCTATTATTAGCCAATAAAATTAATTTTGGGAAGCTGATCTCAATTTCAATAACTGCTTTTCTTGAACAATTCTAGAACTTTAGGAACTTTACCAGTTACTTGGTAATTTATACTTTACTAAATTTAAGAGTGTTTTTGTAATCATAGTGATATCAAATATTTCAGTTGATGTTAAATCTAAACCTTACCAAAATTTTCATTCACTGTTGAATTGGAGGTTCTTTTTGGGTCGTCTTAGTTCAAAAGACATTACTTTAGCCATCGAGGTAATTGCTTGTAAATTTCAAGCATTTTTGATAATTGCTTGTTTAATTTTAGTTTGTCATATTTAAATTTAAAAAGTCTTTTATTTAGCACATCCGCATTTCCGGTTTATTTTAATATTGAAACTGCTACTAAATCAAAATCAAAAGGCAGTTTATTTACCAAATATTAAAAGGCAAAATTGTGACAGTTAGATATTCATTAGACGCTGATGGAAATCATTTAGCAACAGCTTAATATATTTAATTAAAATTGTAGGTTTATTGCAATTTGAATTACCTGACGTCCAAATCAAATGACATTACTTCTACTACTCAGCGAATTGCTCGGTAATTTATACTTATGTTACTACATTAAAATATGGTTTGCATGTTTTGCAACCCTAATGTAACTTCAAAGAATAGCTTGTGGTCTTGAGAAATCCCATATTTTGGAAAACCCGGTATTCAATTTGGTAATCTCCTGAAATTAATATAAAGTGAAAATTTAGTAAAGTTTTTGCTCACTGTTTTAGAGATATATTTGAAAGTAGAATTTTAATCGGGACTAAAAGCTTTCGGGATTAAAAAATATTCCAAGCAATACCTAAAAAAAATTCATGTGGTATAAATTTAAGAAATTCCTAGAGTGCGGAGGAAATTGGAATAGTTCAGACTTTCTAAAAAGAATCATGCAATTGGAGATTATTTTTAGGATTACTCTGCAATGGTGATTGCCGTATCACCAGGGTTCAGAAATAATTGAATATCAATCAATTAATTATGTTTGCATTAATGCTTGCATTTATGATTTGCATTAAAGATCCTTTCTCTTCGGGATTTTCCAACCGGAAAGAAAATAGCCCATAAATTTTAAGAATTTGGTTTATGATTTGATCATCACCAGGAGCTATGAAAACAATGTCAAATGAGTTATTAATAAAAAAAGTCCAAAAAAATTAATTTGGTCAATCTTTTTCTTGTACCAGATAAGGTGTTGGAATATAGCATTTGTGAATTCTATTCTCGTCCATTAGAATAAGGACGAGGTCAAATTTGGGAATTGGGCTCAATATATATATCACTATGTCACTATATCTTTACTATATTGCTACTTGCCAGTAAAAAGTTATAAAAGTTTTCGGTTTAGGTTCATTTATAGCAGTTTTGTTAGTACAATTTACAGTTATAGCATATTAGTGGATATATCTGTAATTTAACTCAATATGGCTACCACTGAATTTTCCACACTGCTCAATTATATTGCATTGCCTTGTTTCGTGTTATTGGTTTGCTTTATTAACCTAAGTAGTCCAGTAAACTAAACCGACATCATCAGTCGTTATATCGATATTAAGATCATCAATCGTTCTTTTATTTTAAAAATATTTGCATTATTTTTCTAAATTTTTCTAAATTTTTAAAATTGAAATCACTTTGGATAAGGTATCATTAAAAACCTACAGAAATTTTTATAACAGTAATTTTTTATAATTTTATACAAAAAATTAATTTGTTATTTTTTATATAAGAATTAAAGTTTAATTATTGTGCCATATATTGAGCCAACTGATGTACCAGCTACATACAATTTACAATTCTTCACAAACTGCTTAAGTTTTGGGATAGTTTCCCCAATAATCGAGCTTAATTAAACAAATTTTAATCTAAGTTTAAAAAAATACTGTAATATACAATTTGATCTAAATTTTTTACATCTCAAAAGCTACTTAATATCACACTGAAGAAGGTTTTGATTCTTTTACTTTTCAAAATTTGTTAAAAATGTCAAAATTTGAAACATTTATTTTTTTACATTTCTTTTAATATTTTTGTCTTCAAATAGTTGAATAAGAATAGTTTTATTTTTTAAATTTTAATCATGTATTTCTCGTTTATTTAATCGTTAGTAACCAATCGCTAGTAGAAAGGTCGTTTTCTTTGCTAAATTAATTACTCAAAACAGGTTTTAATAAATGTTTAAATTATAAGGCGGTTCAAAATTCGTTCGACTAGAAAGCTTTTATTTTAAAATTGACATGTAATTTAAGTTTAATTAAATTTACACTTTTGAATTTTTTGGAAAGTTTATTTTAATCAAAAAGTGAGTCTTAAGTCTTTATGACTTAAAAAATAGCAACCAATATTCCAAAACTAAAAACTACGATTTAGATGTACAATTTTCTTAGAAAAATCTATTAAACTTGTTTTATGAAACTTAGGGCATCCAATCTAGGATCAAAGTGGCCGATCGTTGAATAAAATTAGAATATGTTTTTAAAGTATTTTATATAAAATTTCGCTTACAAAAAAATTGAAATTGAACATTTCAGAAACCTACTAACTGTTCTAAAGATTTAATGATCTAACTGTTCTAATTATTAGAAAGTGATGTTATTCATCATTTTTAGTTAAGTTGTTTCTTCAATTTTGACCAAAGTGGTTTTTTATGAGTCATGTGGTTTGTTCCCTGAAACGATTCCATATTTCTTTGACTAAATTCATAATTTGCAGAAATTAGAAATTCTTCTACTGTGTGTAGTTACATGTTATTTTTATTAAAGTTGTGATTCCTGTCATCCAAAGATCATCCAAGGATTATCCTAGGATCATACAAGGATCATCTAAGGATTTGTTAATGGCCTATCCAAAATAATATGTTCTTTATTTAGGCATTGAACCAAATTTCTAGAAATTTAGACGTTACTACTTTTACGTCCTTTATATCCTAAATATTACTTCAGTGAAATATTTAAAATTTACTTTTGAAAGTTGATTAATATTGTGGGCTCTGTATGAATCACTATGGGAATAGAAAACAATTACTTGTTATTATTCACATTTTTGTTTTTTAAAATTCAAGTATAATATTAGAGGTTAGTCACATTTAAATTAGAAAGTTTTGTTTATTGCAGAACTTTCCTTTGTTTTTATCAACATTTTGAAACTGCTATACTAATCTAAGTTTAATTAAACTTTCACAATCAGTAGCATTTCTGATTAAAACTGTGGTGCACCTGGATTATAAACGTCACTTAAACTTCATATCTTTAACCATGGGAGTTTCTACTGATCTATTGATGCACATTATTGAAACAAACTTTCGAAGTTTTAAACCAAATACCTCAACTTAAGCCATAAATTAAATACTCGGTAATTTAAACGTCATCGCATTGATGAGTGTTTATTTGGTACTCCGAATCAGTAACAGTGATAACTGAACTGGTCCTAATAGGATTCAAAGTATTTAACTATTTTACCTTCCAAATTAAATGTTTCAAGCTTCATCACATATAAGTCAATTTCTCGGTGATTTAGATTACTATATTTTGTAGGATCTAAAATAGTAAAATATTTATTTAGTTAATTTTTTGCAAATTTTTAGAAATGCAAGCTTTTAGAAAGTTCCGTGTATTTAAAAAATACGAATCTTGCGCTCCAAGTTTACGAAATAACTGGAGTGGATACAAATAAGTGAAGAAAATTAAGTTTTTTAAAATCAATTTGTTAATAAAAAATCTAGTAATTAAAAGAGTTTAAAAATATTTCAAAGAATTTCCCGTTTAAATCCAAATTATGTTTACTTTGAAAAGGTGCAATACAATTACTACAGTTTAGATTTAAGAAAATGATTAAAAAATCGAAAAGTTGTACTCCATATTTGCAACACTCTTAACAATGGTTAATGTACATTTTGAAAAAAGTTAAATGTCAAATACTTTTAGGATATGTGAAATTCTGTCAAACAGCAAGTGTTTGAGACTTAAACTTAAAAGAATATTTTTTACAAAACCTAATAATTGTTAAAAATTACAAATCTGAAAAAATTATATAAAAAAAATTAAGGCCATATGACAACATCAGATACGGTATCATTAAAACGCCTAAATCAAAAATGCAATTCTAGTACCAAAGTGACCCAGCGAATGAGCGATTCAAATATTATTTGAAATGTTTTTAAAAAAAGTTTTAGGATTTTACTCCTAATAATTAATTCGATTGGAAACTTTTTGAATGTAGCTCAAATGTTATAAATAAGAGGGGGACGTTTGACATTTTGGTATTACTCTCATTTTTGCAGTAAAAACTATCAAATATATTTTTTTTTGGCAACCTTTAAATTTTCGACTGATACAATATGTGTTAACCGATATTTTATCACTTTGATTTACAGTTGTTTTGGAGAAGGTAATCTTAATGCTTAAAACAGTGGCTATGTATTTGTTGTAGTAAAAATAAAAACCCTTGCAACATTTTTTTAAGGCAAACCACACGAAATTTCCCTTGTGTGTTGAATTGATCTTGTCCAGCTTGAGTTAAACTGAATAAACCTATTTTGGAGTATTAAATTCTAACTCTAACTTCTCTAAATTAGTTCTTCATTCTGCTTTGAGGCAAATTCATTACTGAGATTCTGAGACCTTTTTTTTAATTCGGTTTCTACACTTTTCAATATTTTTAAGTAAGTTTTGCAATAATTTGCCAATTATCTACATTATGTTGTCGATTTGAACCCAGAAAAAAATTCTCAGAGTATTAAAAATAAATAGTATGCCAACTAATCTTTATATATATTTCCAACTGACCCTACAGTGCTTTTATAGTCGGCAAGATCAGATTCTTGATCAAACCTGTTGAAATTCAGTTTTAAATTTATATGTTTTCCGAAACAAGGTTGTATATTACATTTCTTTGATACCTGTTTCAAAAGCTTTGGATTATTTTTTACTACACCGTTAGTACGTGGTTCTAAACATTTTCGGGCTAGATTAAAAAAAATCGTTATTAAAATGAAAGTCTTTAGGTGGTTTAAAAAACCTCCCAACGTTGTAATTCAATTTGTTTGACACAAACTAAATCTAAATCTTCTGACTTACATACCTTTTCAACAACTAAACTATGTATTTACAACTAAATTATGTATTTTTATTAAGTTAAGACGGTGCCACCAGTAGTTTCTGTTTTGATGTATCATTAGGTATGTGTCCTCTAACGGGTAATAGGTTTATACCGCCGTTTCAACGTATTTAAACTACAGAGAAAACGATTTTTTTTGTGATTTGTTAGTTTATCGGCTAGGATTTAAACGTAAATTAAAAATTACTGTTCTTGCATTAAAAAATTATTATTTGTACACAAAAAAATGATTATTCTTGCACAAAATATTTATTAAACGAGCATAAATAAAAGAGTTTTCTTTTAAAAAAAAAAACAAAAATAATATATCTTGCACAAAATTTTTCCACCAAAAATTCTATTTCTGTTCAGCAATCTGGTTTAGAAAAAAAAAAAAAATTCTTTGTACATAAAAAAAAAATAAATAAAGCATATAAATGTGCTCCATTCTACTAAAATAGAACTATTAAGGTTAACGCCTTTAATAACATTCGCAGGCATGCGGGAAGTTGCTTCGCTTTCTTTAGCTTAGCCCTTCAAAGGGCTTTAGATTTACACTCCAGTGTTCTTAGGTTCGGGAAAAAGATGTGAAAGCACATGACCCACAAAGAGAAGCAGTTCATTTAAATTAAATAACTAGTTTCGGCTACGGGCCACTCTGAAAATAAGAGGTTATTTTTTTGCTTTTGGGGTTTTCGTGTGTATGTTTTTGGCCCTTCCCGAATGATTTTCAACATCAGTCAAATTCAATTGTACTCAGTTAGCGTTGTCATTATTTACACCCGAACAATCTCTACAAATTCTTGATCGTTTCAAATCAACAATTATTTAAAATAATTAGAGAGACGAAGCTCATTTTTACCTTAATGTATCCGTTAATAAGCAAAAATGACGGATTTTGTTTGATGAGCAGCCACAGGCAATGCAAGAATTGCAACTAGAAAAGAACACTGTGGAATCATCGGTTCTCATTTTTTGAAAGATATCGATGGACTACGTCAATGGCGCTCGCTGTAGTTCGATGAGTACGAATTTTTTGGGCCCAAAATGCATGAACTGAATCTGGTTGATATAATGTTTCAGTAAGAATGCGCCATATATGGTACAGTACAGTACGCAAACCCATCAACAGCACATTTGTATATCACGTTTCGGTCTGGTGCCTTGATTGACGGCTCTTGATTTTTTTATGGGGCTAGATGAAGTCTCTAGTCTATGCCAATACACTAATAACAAATTTAGAATTGGCAGAAAATATTTTACATACCAGCCGAAATGTTCGAAAAAGTTGAAAAATGTACATCTCGCATAGACCACTTAAAACGTACCCACAGCCAACATTTGCATGAAATAATGTTTAAAAATTAAATGGCTAACATTAAATTATCGATTCAAAGAAAAACTTCTACAATCTTGGAATTTCTTTTTGAAAATAATAAACCCAATTCTTATAAAATCACCCATTATAAGTGGAAAAATAATTCTTGAACAAAACAAAATTTGTATGTTAAAATTTTGTGCAAGATTAATTATTTTTATGTAAAAAACATTTTTTTCTAAACAAATTTGTTGAACAGAAATTTAATTTTTGGTGGTAAAATTTTGTGCATGATTTATTTATTTTATGTACGAATAATATTATCTCTATTATAACTAATTCGGTTTTTTGTAATTATTAAATTTAAAGGACTTAAGCTTTGCAAAACCCATTTATTCAAAATATTCTTATTGTCACTTTTTTGATTGCTAGATCATATTTAAAGCTATACATTTAATGTGTTAGTAATCAAATAGGAAAATTTTTACTAACGGCATATTTAATGAAAATATTTTAATGAAAATTATTTTTAAAATATGTAATGAATATTTTAATAAAAACAGACATTTTAATGCTTTGATTGACTTTCAAACGGTTGATCCTATGATGGCCAAACTTATTGCTTCAGAGTTCCATGCAAAAACAGCAAAACAATCAAAATCATTCCATTTAGCTGAGATATGTGCGTGTTTGAAGAATTGTGAGGTAGTTTCTGGTTTGGCTAAATAATTAACAATTAACACGAATATGATTTTTTTTAATATTAGTTGTCAATTATGTTTATTTATGAAGTAATGTTTTTTGAAACTGTCTAAGCACACAAAATTGAGTGAAATTACGAAAAAATAGAACGCGTCATGTAGATGTGATGGTTTAAAATTAAACAAACTATTTATGGAACCAAGATAAAAATAATATCAGGATTTATATGAAGTAGTTCTAAGTTACAGGTTACGCACGTAAGTTAGATTAGTATTAGAAATATTAGTTTAAGTTTGAGTTTAAGTTTGGTATGCCCTCGGCAGAGAACATTTTAAAAATCCAATAATTTCGTATTCATCCATTTTATATGTTGTTGGACTAACCTATTTTTAAATTATTTAGTTTTCATTTATGTACGAAAAAGAGTCAAAAATGATTATGTAATTACATAGTAGAATGTTCTAGCCTAGAAAAAAAAAAATGAAAAATTGACATTCTGCGGATAGGATTCGGTCATGTGCTCTATTTTACTGTACTTTAAATCAATTTATTAATAATCGAAATGTTCAACCGAAAAACATAACAAATGGGTCGCGATTGTCCTCGACCTGTGTCTGGAAAATTTTAGAAGTATCATCTGTGTATCAAAATTTCTATGGCGTTGATATCCAAAATCGAGTAACTGTTTGGCACTCTATTTTTAGTGAAAGTAGAATCTCTCAAAGATGTGTGCCACGAGAACTAAAATGACATAAAATCGATCAACATAATATTTGATTTAACATAAAAAGCTGTAATGCGACAATATAAAGTTGATATTCGTAGTAGTCGCTTTTAAAAAAAAAAACTTTTTAAATTTCATAAATATTCCCGTAATAAAACATTAATTCAATGAAATTTTTAATAAATTTCTTTTTAATTTCGTCTATATAACCAAAAATTGAAATTTAGTTTTAAAATATAATAGAACAATTTCTCTACAATTCCTTTGGGAGGTCAAACTCAATGTTATCTAGAAACTAAGCTTTACTGTTGCATGCATTTTGAATATGCTTTACAGAATCATAATATTTTATGAATTTATCGAATTTTTAGTAAACAAAATAATTTTCAAAAATTGTATGTATGAAATATATGAATATTGAATATGTTTTATGATTTAATTTTGTTGTTGTTATACATGTTCAACAGAAAAAATGTCTGAATAATTAAATAGTTTCGAAACCATGCATATTTAATATTGAATAATAAATATTTTGGTTTAATACCTTCAGGGGGAATTTATACGAATATTTTTTTTAAATTTATTTTGTACCGATTTAATGCAGAATCAACAAAAAAACAACCTCGAGGTAATCCAGTAGTAAATCGTGCGATCGATATTATTGCGGCTTTGCCACCCCTCGAACGTGTACCAAAATGTGAATCATGCTCTAACTTGTTGAATACACAATGTAATGCTACTGGAGTTTTGGATCGTGTTCTCACCGAATTGGACGAACTAAAGGCAGACCGGGAGAAATCGAGTCGAGATTGTGTCGATGGTAAACCGTGTAATGTTACTGGATCATGGAATTCACAAGTAGTTGGAATGCAATTTAATATAAATACATCGTGTGGGGGAGGACATGACCTCTCAGTCGGTATAGCTGATCATTATCCACCGAAACGTGAATGTTTGATGGATGCTAATTGGACATTGGTTGGGTATACTTTACATATAAATGGTGGACCATTCTATATGGCAGCGACACGTAGTAAAGAAGAAATTCTGGCTACGTTTACAGGTACGTGTATTTTACTTTACCATCTTCAAATTAGATAGTTTAATAAATGTTTTTGTTTTATATATATATATATATATATATATATATATATATATATATATATATATATATATATATATATATATATATATAAATAAACAGGCATGTGTCGAACTTGTACTGGAGCCGACACCATATTTGGAACATGGAATTTTATAAGACCGGCAAAGGATTGTCGCGACCTATTAATGGCAGTCGATGTTAGACGTGATGTATTTCATAAAAGTACACTGCATGCAAAAGTGATGGAAAAACAAAAAGAAATAAAAGAGAAAAAGGATGAAGCAGCAGGTAAGTCGATTAATTTTAGATAATTGTAAAAATGATAATGTTTAAATCGGTGTTAAGCTGCATATATTCGATTTTCGTAACATTATGTGGCAACTTTGTAAATTCAGTAAAGACTTACTAGTTTAAGTTTAGGTGGTCGATTGAACGCCGACTAAGTACAATCTAACTAAGAGAATTATATACTTTTTCTTAAGATTTTGTTTAGTTCCTTGTGATTTTGACTGGTGGCCGACACTTCGTTAAAGTTTGACTCTTTTAACACTGTTAAGATCCAAATTTTAAATTGGCCTTCCATATTTTTCTATACTCGTTGTTAAGAACTATTTTCGCTGGCTGTCAAAATTGTACCGAATAGTTTTGTGGATAATTATCCTTTTCCTTTAAAATATTTTAGTGGGACTTGACAAGATCGCCTGTATAAATCGGTAGCGTTTTTATAAGCTATCCTTTTGATGTTTGATCTTGGTTTGATAAGCTGCAAAAGGCAGTTGTAGTTTTCATAATTTCTTATGGGTTGAGCACTTCGGTGGAAAGTCTTAGTTTGGTTTTGAAGATTAATGTGAGGTGGGCATGCATATGCTAAAGAGCAATAAATCTAGCCAAAACGTAATCGTTTTGAGCTTAATTGGGAAGTTCAATGTGTTAGCGAGTAATTTTGCAAATAAATGTACAGGAAAGAAAAGTTTATCAAGAGAAACAAAGGTCAGATGTTTTTTTGGAAAATGTGGTATATATTTTGGAAGCCGTTCCAAAAAAGCATAGGTTTTTGATTGATTAATTGGCTTATAGTTCTTCAACAATACTAATTTAAAAAAAAAATTAAGTTGTCAACCGTAACTGATCATTTGAATAATTACAAAATGTCACTCGAGAACGTTTTATTTGCAACGACAAATGACAAGTGTTATGGCTAAATATGAAATATGCTCCAGTGGAATATCAAACTTGCTTAAATCAAGCATCCGACAATTTGGATGAAGACATCGAGGACAATTATAGTTTGAATGAATGGGATACAGAATATGTGAAGAACATGTCAAATAATCCTTAATTTTAGAAAAAATTCTGTTAAGGTCTTTTAAATCACATTCCAGTTTGGTTGCTTCCAAACTGATAAAATGTAATCTCTAAGGGTAATGACAGTGTCAATGTCTTTATTGAATTAATGCAGATACAAGTTGTATTGTTATTTAAGTTCCAATCACTACATTACATTGAGCAACTTCAACGATATCCAATTTCAGTTAGATCACTTTTATGGCCTACATTTCCTATAAAACAAAAACTTCTCTACAGGCTTTCCAAAAAAGAAATACTTTGCTTCTTTTATTTCAGATACAAAAGTGTTTTTGATATTATTTCCAAAAATATTGATGAATTCTTCACAAATCCTAACTGAAAAATTTAACACGTTTTCTGAACCTATATTGGCAAAATCGAAAAAACATTTTAAATATTTCGAATAAATTAAATTTTGCTACTTGTTCAACGCAAATCAAATAATTTTCACTGTTGGTATTTCC
This sequence comes from Tipula confusa, assembly GCA_963556175.1. Classification (NCBI taxonomy): domain Eukaryota; kingdom Metazoa; phylum Arthropoda; class Insecta; order Diptera; family Tipulidae; genus Tipula; species Tipula confusa. Next base: position 218,385,774 of record OY744475.1, on the reverse strand, counting down.
AACAAATTGATTATTTTCACGGAAAGCCAATCTTCTCCATTTAAAAATTTTGGTAACATCAACTGTTCGAAGAAATATGTTTGTCTAAATTTAGCCAAAAAATTTGATAACATCAACTGTTCGAAGAAATATGTTTGTCTAAATTTAGCCAAACTCGAGTTAGCCAAAAAATTTAATACAAGTTAGCTAGATTTAAAAAAAATTATTAAAAATTACAAATCAATTGAATTAACCGTTTTATGACCAATACGTCATGTAATCGCCGAAAATTTAATTTATATAAACTTTATTCAAAAACTTTAAAATTAATATAAATTAGATTTTTGAAAATCAATTGAATTAACCGTTTTATGACCAATACGTCTTGTAATCGCTGAAAATTTAATTTATATACACTTTATTTGACACAAGACTTTAAAATTAATTAAAATTAGATTTTAAAATTTTTTATTAAAAATTACAAATCAATTGATTTAACCGTTTTATGACCAATACGTCATGTAATCGCCGAAAATTTAATTTATATAAACTTTATTCACAAAATTTTTAAATTAATATAAATTAGATTTTTGAAAATCAATTGAATTAACCGTTTTATGACCAATACGTCTTGTAATCGCTGAAAATCTAATTTATGTACACTTTATTTGACACAAGACTTTAAAATTAATTAAAATTAGATTTTAAAATTTTTTATTAAAAATTACAAATCAATTGAATTAACCGTTTTATGACCAATACGTCATGTAATCGCCGAAAATTTAATTTATATAAACTTTATTCAAAAACTTTAAAATTAATATAAATTAGATTTTTGAAAATCAATTGAATTAACCGTTTTATGACCAATACGTCTTGTAATCGCTGAAAATTTAATTTATATACACTTTATTTGACACAAGACTTTAAAATTAATTAAAATTAGATTTTAAAATTTTTTATTAAAAATTACAAATCAATTGATTTAACCGGTTTATGACCAATACGTCATGTAATCGCCGAAAATTTAATTTATATAAACTTTATTCACAAAATTTTTAAATTAATATAAATTAGATTTTTGAAAATCAATTGAATTAACCGTTTTATGACCAATACGTCTTGTAATCGCTGAAAATCTAATTTATATACACTTTATTTGACACAAGACTTTAAAATTAATTAAAATTAGATTTTAAAATTTTTTATTAAAAATTACAAATCAATTGAATTAACCGTTTTATGACCAATACGTCATGTAATCGCCGAAAATTTAATTTATATAAACTTTATTCACAAAATTTTTAAATTAATATAAATTAGATTTTTGAAAATCAATTGAATTAACCGTTTTATGACCAATACGTCTTGTAATCGCTGAAAATCTAATTTATATACACTTTATTTGACACAAGACTTTAAAATTAATTAAAATTAGATTTTAAAATTTTTTTATTAAAAATTACAAATCAATTGAATCAACCGTTTTATGAGAAATACCATCTTCATAGGCTAAATTTTAATGAAATTAAATTAATTTGATTATATGCAAAGTAACTATATGCTTGAAATTAATGCAGCGTTCTAATTTATCCGGAGCTCTAAAACTGCAACTATAATTTTCCAATGGTAAAGATAGCGTTTGGTTATCCCATGAACGATGTAAAGTTATGCCTTAAATCGATAACTTTAGAAATCTAGGAAAATTATGATGGTTAAGTTTATTAGAAGTGTCAAGTTATTACTCAAATGGAAAATTTTCAATAAACATCTATTATCACAAGAAAATATGAACACAATTTGGAAAATGGATGCTAAACGCTAGATCAAATGCAAGATCGATGCTCCACCAATATTCTAAGTCAATATTTCAGTTATCTAATCAATTGTTGGCATTTAGCGGGAGATGCACTAACTAGGGCTCAACCAGTAACCACTTATAAACGCAGGAGTTTTGTAAGTAATAATAGAATTATAGCGGAAACCCTCCCTTAATGTATCTTAATAAGTGTTTAGTCTTCATGATCTATAGTTACAAATTTGTTGCTGCGGTTATAACTTCATTTGCTAACTGCATTTCATGTAATTTTCCCAGTGTTAATAGATTCAAAGTAGTTTATACCAATTTCAGTAAGGCATAAATAAGACTTCATCAGTAAGGACGATTGTATATCAAGGGCAATTAAATGAAGGTTTATTAAAAGATTCTACAGAGATTTTCATGATCCTGCAAAACCCTACTGGTTCTTAAAATATTTTATTTAGTTCTTGTACGATCTCAACTGAAGTATGGTGTAGTTATATAAGCTCAAATTTATACTCGATTAATTTGGAACTTAAGTCAAAAACGTTTCTAGTCTATGATATCCGTAGACTTTGAAGATCCACAGATATGCATTCTCCTCTTGTTGGCGACTTTTATTAATTACTTGTTATAGTTTCCAAAATCGAGCTCGCTGATTTCACAGCTAATCAATATATATGCTCTCGCCCGCAGTCCACGTCATTCCTAGGAATTATTCTTTAGAATAATTTTAACCGATTTTTCTTTGCTTGAATTGAGAACTAACCTCGATGTGTATGAGGGTAAAACGATGTTCTCGCAGAAAGAATGGCTATGAATGACCGCCTTACGCGAGATCTTAATTCCATTCTTAAATGGGGTGAAGCCAACAGAGTTGAATTTAATCCCAACAAATTTCAAACCTGTGTTTTTTCTGGCCGAACTGATGGTTATTCACCGTCTTTTCTGACTGGTGAATCCAGCTTGGTTACGTCTGACACATTTGAGATTCTCGGTTTAACTATTTCAAAGAGAATATCTTGGGCTGAACAAATAAACAAAGCAGCGATTGGTGCAGCCAAATGTCTTGGATTTCTACGACGATGTAAGTTTTACTTTAATCCATCCGAAATACTTACAATATATAAGACCTACATAAGACCCAGGTTGGAGTATAATTCTCATATTTGGGCTGGAGCACCGAAAACTCATTTAACTGCACTCGATCGGGTCCAAAACCGAACATCTCAAATGATTGAAGACGTAAAATTATTATCTGATCTTGATTCTCTTTCCCAGAGGCGTAATGTGGGAGCCTTATACGTGTTTTACAAGTACTTTCATGGTCATTGTTCATCGGAACTTTATGAATTTATAATAAAGGTTTGTCAAAACCTGGTTTGTGAAAGCCCGCGCGTAATTTAAGGCCAATAAATTTAAAAACTCATTTTTGTTAGGAGTACGCGATTGTGGAATAAACTGAACGACGAGACGTTTCCCTTGGGATACAATTTACAGAAATTCAAACTTAATGTCAAAAGTAAACAACTAGAAGACTGAAAACCTTTATTCCTTTTATTCCTCTCTTACCTTTTTCCCTCCTAATCCTTCCTTTTACCTTTTGCAGAATTGCTGTGTGTTTGTTGCTAAAACTTCCATATAAAGGATATACATACCTTTATCCTAAGTGCATTTATAAAAAAAAAAAAAAACAGTTTTTCAAAATGAAATTCCATGCTTTAATCTAGCTTTCTTAATGATTGTGAAATAGGTGCAGCACCGTTATATGCATGTGCAGTTTCGACGCGGATTAAAATGAAAATGCAAAATGTATCGTCTCTAAGGCAATTATAACCGGTTTCCTACATCTTGTGTTTCCTTTATGAGTAAAATAGAAGGATTCATTTTTCAGATATACTGTAGTTCATTATGGGATAGAATAAGTATGATCATTTGTCAATAAAAACCTAAGTTTACAGAATAAATCTGCACAGTTTAAATTAAAAAAATTTTTGCACGCTAGGGGTTTTTGTTCACTCGTACAAATATTTTTTATCTTTCTTCAATTCGGACGAGCAACACATAAGTTCGAGCATAATCCAAAAAAATTTTTTAGGTTGTAAGTTTTTAGCTTTTTGGTTTTCTAGGTTTTGTAAGTGTTTCAGATTACTTTACTGTATATCCAACTTATCATTTTTTTATTTGGAATTCAATTTCCAATAATTGATTAAAAGTGGTAACCCAATGTTAACGTAGATTACTCTTTTTTGTTTAACATACCTAGCCAAACTTTATTTGTTTCCATAAATTAAATGAGATAATCATAATCGCATCATTTTGTACCCAGCTTAAGATACAAATTTTTATTTTATTTTATTTATAATGTCTCGATATGTTTTTACCAATGGTGAAATCAAGGTATCGCACTACGTTATATTTTTTAAACCTTATCTGTACAACTAATCCCGTCGACCTTACTCCATAAATATATAAGCATCGTAAATGACCTCGATGAACTCATATATTTTACAGATTTTTCATTTCTGTGTTAATATATTTTTATCTGGCTAAAATGTGTTTAGATATGGGGTAGGTCAGATACATGTCACCTGCAATGAACAATATATTTTGTAGCTCGTATTATAATCCTCTAGATCGCATTAAGTTTTAGTTTGTTAACCCTAAATAAATAAAGCCAACGAAATGGTTTATCTTTGTTATGTGTATGTGTATGTTGGTAATTGTGTATGTCCTATACCTATTTGCATGTAATACAATAATTTTAATTCCTTTCGTATTATTATAGCATAAAGATTAGTCAAAAGAATTATTGAGAACAAAGGTATAAGCTTTTTATGTATTTGTGTGTGTGTATTTGCTGCTATCGAGCTTTATCTGGTATAGAACCATTTTTGATATCACGTAATTCATTAAATTAATTAAAATTATATTTCTTTATTGGTTTTCATTGGTACAAAACAATGCCGACGTATAATGATTTTTTTTGTAGGAAAATAGATTTTCATTCATTTTTTTTTTTCATTTTTCTTTATACCATCGAAACGTTTAGATCTTCGTGCGCGCTTCTGTTTCTCGTCGAATGGTAATAAAGTTGGATTAATACACATTTTTTTTACTATGTTGAATGCCGACATAAGCAATGGGGGATTATAAATGCTATATAGATGAGTTTAAGATATATGTCTGAAATGGGTTTAATTTACATTTAGTCGATGTCAATGAAATTAAGAGTTATTTTTTATTATTTTATAACGGTATAAAATGCGGTTGGATTTTTTTAAAGATGAAAAATTTAAAGATGACATGAAATGTAGTAGTATAGTGTCTTGATGAAGATGTTAAACTCTCTCGATACATTTTCCAGACAAAAAACGATTTTATGCATTTTCTTCTATAAATTTTTATGATTTAAGAAATTGATTATTAAATAGCATAAAATTTGTTTCTTGTTGAAAGATAATGCATTAAAATAGATGGTCACATACAAATCAAATTATTAGTTTCAACAGACTTCCCACACTACTCTGGAAGATTATTGACTCACTTGTTAGTCATTAGTACGTACGTTTAAATGGCCACTGCGCACAAAGAATATTTACAAGCCTTAAAACACGTAAAGGTTTTGTATTGGAAGAATAGATACCTTGATTAATAAAGGATAAGATTATCCCAATCTATTATTAGACCATATTATGATTCTTACGACATGTTTCTGTATTAAGATAATTTTTTTAATATTAGACTCATAAATTTCACCCCAGCACATTATGCTATAATGGAAATATGATTGAATAAAAACAGAGTAATATAATTTAACAAAAAATGGACATAAAGGTGTTAGCCAATATATTTTCTGATAGTTCGTTATCACTTAGTGTCGTATAAAGTGGACGTCAAACCAATTTTTTACAATAGTTTAATCACATAATACTTATTACTAATATCTATTTGAAGTTAACCAGGATATAATAATGTCAATCAATAATGCAAGGAGATTAAAAAGAAAGTTTTAAATTAACTGGACCTTTGCGGAACTCCTAAATTTTTACAGTGGCATACCACCCAGTAAATCCCCATTTGTTACTTGTTTGAATGATTACTTAGATAGGATTGAGACCAGTAAGTGATGACACCCCTAACTCCTATAAACTCCAAAGTAGATATAGTATAGATCATAATTAAAATTGTCAAATGCCTTCTTTATGACGATACATAAGGCCACCATATTTTTTTTTATTTACTGACTTGAAGAAGCAAAGTAGTTCATCATCCATATTTCTTTTTTTAAGAAACCATCATGAGTCTTATTCAGTAAATCATAATTATTTAAAAACGCTTTAAGACGATGTATAATTAGTTTTTCAAGTATTTTAGGAAGCAGTAAAATAGGTCTGCAATTGTGTAAACTGATTTTTACCCCGTTTATTCAAAACATGATTGATGACTGATTTGATCCAGATCGGATCGTGTATCACGAAACGATATAAAATAACAAACAAGTTTTAAGATCACCGTTTGTGATCCAAAAACCAGCTTGGATTTAATCTGCGTTTTTGCTTTCAATGTAATTTGTGATCTGCTTTGGATCACACATTTCGTCAAAAAATACAGCTACCTTTTAAGTAGTCTTAAACAACTCATTTAAACTGTTTTAAAAGAAATGATTGCTAAATTCTAGTGCTTAAGTTTAGGATCTATAATAATCCCATTATCCTTATTTATATTTTGAACGATATTATCATTAGAAAACTTTTTATTCAGAAACGTATCAACAGTACTCCATATAGCCTTACTATAACTATGGTACAACTTCATTCTATGTTTAAAATAAACTTATTCCCTACATTTAATTTTACGTTTTAATTACTTTAGCAAATTTTACTTGAAGCTTCTTGTTTTGAGGAAACATTTGAACTGGCCTGGAAATAATAATTTTTAAAAATAGTCCGTATTCCGAAAGAAGTGATAAAAGCTTGAAACACTGACATGATTAAACAAATGTAATACTTTAAAATAAAATATACATTGACAAATAAATGTGAGTGATTCTCTTTTAAGATGCGTATCTATTTGATACCCTCAGCTGTTGTAAAGTTACCTAATGAAGTGTAATGTTTACTAATGTTTTCATTTACTAAGACATCTCCCGCGGTAAAATTATCATTACAATTGGTATCTAATAAATATTTCATCATTCCAAAATTATCAGCTTAATTCACCGTAATCAAAATTTCACTTTTACTCTGTTCAGGGCTAATGTTTTTGTTTCCAGTCATGATTTACTAAATGTTTCACTTACGCTACAGTTCTTTTCCCCTGCTAGTTCATACGAAAAACTTTTATAATATAATTTTGAAAGCAGGAAATCACGATTTAAAACCATTGTTGTATTCCTGGAATGAACTACATAAAGCAAAGAAGCTCTAAAGTTTGTTCAATTATATTTAATTATATTAAGGATTTGTCAAAATATAAACCTTATCTTCTACTTTATGTTGTTTAAACAATTGAATAGAAATTCCTGGAATCCGGTCATTGCTATATGTAAAGATACGTTCAAAAACCTAAAATTGTCAGATTTCTTCAACCTATATGAGTTATCAATGGCCTTACTTTGAAATTTAATGAATTTAATTAATTTAATTAATCCAATTAATTCAATTAATTCAATTAATTTAAATAATTTAATGAATTTAATGAATTAAATGAATTTTATGAATTTCATGAATTTCATGAATTTCATGAACTTAATGAATTCAATGAATTAAATGAATGTATTTACTGAGCTAAATAAATTACATGAATTTTGTGAATTTATTAAATAAAGTAATTTAATGAATTTTATGAATTTTATGAATTTCATGAGTTTTATGAATTTAATGAAGTTAATAAAGATAATAAAGATAATGAATTTAATGAATTTAATGAATTTAATGAATTTAATGAATTTTAATTAATTTCATGAATTTAATTAATTTAATGAATTTAATTAATTTAATTAATTCAATTAATTCAATTAATTTAATTAATTTAATGAATTTAATGAATTTTAATTAATTTAATGAATTTAATTAATTTAATGAATTTAATGAATTTAATTAATTTAATTAATTCAATTAATTCAATTAATTTAATTAATTTAATGAATTTAATGAATTAAATGAATTTTATGAATTTCATGAATTTCATGAACTTAATGAATTTAATGAATTAAATGAATGTATTTACTGAGCTAAATAAATTACATGAACTTTGTGAATTTATTAAATAAAGTAATTTAATGAATTTTATGAATTTTATGAATTTTATGAATTTTATGAATTTTATGAATTTTATGAATTTTATGAATTTTATGAATTTAATGAATTTAATAAAGTTAATAAAGATAATGAATTTAATGAATTTAATGAATTTTAAATAATTTCATGAATTTAATGAATTTAATGAATTTAATTAATTTAATTAATTCAATTAATTCAATTAATTTAATTAATTTAATGAATTTAATGAATTTAATGAATTTAATGTATTTAATGAATTTAATGAATTTAATGAATTTAATGAATTTATCGAATTTAATGAATTAAATGAATTTAACTAATTTAATGAATTTAATAAATTAAATGAATTTAACGAATTTAATGAATTTAATGAATTTAATGAATTTAATGAATTTAATGAATTTAATGAATTTAATGAATTTAATGAATTTAATGAATTTAATGAATTTAATGAATTTAATGAATTTAATGAATTTAATGAATTTAATGAATTTAATGAATTTAATGAATTTAATGAATTTAATTAATTTAATGAATTTAATGAATTTAATGAATTTAATGAATTTAATGAATTTAGTGAATTTATTTTATTTAATGAATTTTATGAATTTCTTGAATTTCATGAAAACATTAAATTTAATAAATTTAATGAACTTTAGTGAATTTTATAAGTTTCATAAATTTATGGATTTTATGAATCTTAGGAATATTACGAATTTAATAAATTTTAAGAGTTTATAATTTTATTACATTTAATGAATTTAACGAAAATTTTAGATTTTTTAATTTAATTAGTACTATGACTTTTATAAATTTAACGAATAAATTGAAACGAACGAATTTAATAAATTCAACAAATCTAAGGAATTTATTGATTTTCGTGAATTTTACGAATTTAATGAATTTATTCAATTTAATGAATTTGTTGAATACTTTATTGAGCTAATGAATTTAATGAATTTCCTGAATATAATGAATTTAATGAAATTAATGAATTTAATGAATTTGAAGAATTTAACAGATAATAAATTTGATTTAATAAATTTGATGAATAGCAAACTAGAGCAAACTCATGAATGCTGTTTTTAATAAAATTAATAAATTTAATGAATTTAATGAAATTAGCAAATTTAATAAATTTAATGATATTTATGAATTTAATGGATATTTTAATGAATTTAACGAGTTACAGAATTTAATGAAATTAATGGATTTAATGAATTTAATGAATTTAATGAATTAAATGAATTTAATGAATTTAATGAATTTAATGAATTTAATGAATTTAATGAATTTAATGAATTTAATTAATTTAATGAATTTAATGAATTTAATGAATTTAATGAATTAAATGAAAAAATGAATAAATGAATTTAATGTTTTAATGAATTTTACTAAATAAATGAATTAAATGATTTTAACGAGTGAATTTATTAATTAGTGAATTTATTTAATTTAATGAATTTAATGAATTTAATGAATTTAATGAATTTAGTGAATTTAATGAATTTAATGAATTTAATGAATTTAATGAATTTAATGAATTTAATGAATTTAATGAATTTAATGAATTTAATGAATTTAATGAATTTTATGAATTTAATGAATTTAATGAATTTAATGAATTAAATGAAAAAATGAATAAATGAATTTAATGTTTTAATGAATTTTACTAAATAAATGAATTAAATGATTTTAACGAGTGAATTTATTAATTAGTGAATTTATTTAATTTAATGAATTTAATGAATTTAATGAATTTAATGAATTTAGTGAATTTAATGAATTTAATGAATTTAATGAATTTAATGAATTTAATGAATTTAATGAATTTAATGAATTTAATGAATTTAATGAATTTAATGAATTTAATGAATTTAATGAATTTTATGAATTTAATGAATTTAATGAATTTAATGAATTTAATGAATTTAGTGAATTTATTTTATTTAATGAATTTGATGATTTTAATGAATTTTATAAATTTAATTAGTTTAATGAATTTAATGAATTTAATGAATTTAATGAATTTAATGAATAAAATGAATTTAATGAATTTAATGAATTTAATGAATTTACTGAATTTAATGAATAAAATGAATTTAATGAATTTAATGAATTTAATGAATTTAATGAATTTAATGAATTTAATGAATTTAATGAATTTAATGAATTTAATGAATTTAATGAATTTAATGAATTTAATGAATTTAATGAATTTAATGAATTTAATGAATTTCATGAATTTAATGAATTTAATGAATTTAATGAAATTTATGGATTTTATGAATCCTCGGTATATTACGAAATTAATGAATTTTAAGATATTATAAATTCTTTAAATTTAATGAATTTAAAGAAAAATTTTGATTTTCTGAATTTCATTAGCAGTACTGTATTTTTTTATAAAATTAACGAATTTTATGAGTTAATGAATTTAATGAATTTAATGAATTTAATGAATTTAATGAAATTAATGAATTAAATGAGTTTATTTAATGAATTTAATGAATTTAATGATATTATAGAATTTAATGATTTTAATGAATTCAATGAATTTTATGAATTTAATAAATTTAATGAATTTAATGAATTTAATGAATTCAATGAATTTTATGAATTTTATGAATTTAATGAATTTAATGAATTTAATGAATTTAATGAATTTAATGAATTTAATGAATTTAATGAATTTTATGAATTCAATGAGTTTAATGAATTTAATGAATTTAATGAATTTAATGAATTTAATGAATTTAATGAATTTAATGAATTTAATGAATTTAATGAATTTAATGAATTTAATGAATTTAATGAATTTAATGAATTTAATGAATTTAATGAATTTAATGAATTTAATGAATTTAATGAATTTAATGAATTTAATGAATTTAATGAATTTAATTAATTTTATGAATTTAATGAATTTAATGAATTTAATGAATTTAATGAATTTAATGAATTTAGTGAATTTATTTTATTTAATGAATTTGATGATTTTAATGAATTTTATAAATTTAATTAGTTTAATGAATTTAATGAATTTAATGAATTTAATGAATTTAATGAATAAAATGAATTTAATGAATTTAATGAATTTAATTAATTTAATGAATTTAATAAATTAAATGAATTTAACGAATTTAATGAATTTAATGAATTTAATGAATTTAATGAATTTAATGAATTTAATGAATTTAATGAATTTAATGAATTTAATGAATTTAATGAATTTAATGAATTTAATGAATTTAATGAATTTAATGAATTTAATGAATTTAATGAATTTAATGAATTTAATGAATTTAATGAATTTAATGAATTTAATGAATTTAATAAATTTTATGAGTTTAATGAATTTAAAAATTTAATGAATTTAATGAATTTAATGAATTTGATGAATTTTATGAATTTAATAAATTTAATTAATTTAATGAATTTAATTAATTTAATGAATTTAATTAATTTAATGAATTTAATGAATTTAATGAATTTAATGAATTTAATGAATTTAATGAATTTAATGAATTTAATGAATTTAATGAATATAATTAATTTAATGAATTTAATGAATTTAATGAATTTAATGAATTAAATGAATTTAATGAATTTAATGAATATAATTAATTTAATGAATTTAAAGAATTTAATGAATTTAATGAATTTAATGAATTTAATGAATTTAATGAATTTAATGAATTTAATGAATTAAATGAAAAAATGAATAAATGAATTTAATGTTTTAATGAATTTTACTAAATAAATGAATTAAACGATTTTAACGAGTGAATTTATTAATTAGTGAATTTATTTAATTTAATGAATTTAATGAATTTAATGAATTTAATGAATTTAATGAATTTAATGAATTTAATGAATTTAACGAATTTAGTGAATTTAATGAATTTAATGAATTTAATGAATTTAATGAATTTAATGAATTTAATGAATTTAATGAATTTAATGAATTTAATGAATTTAATGAATTTAATGAATTTAATGAATTTAATGAATTTAATGAATATAATTAATTAAATGAATTTAATGAATTTAATGAATTTAATGAATTAAATGAATTTAATGAATTTAATGAATATAATTAATTTAATGAATTTAATGAATTTAATGAATTTAATGAATTTAATGAATTTACTGAATTTAATGAATTTAATGAATTTAATGAATTAAATGAAAAAATGAATAAATGAATTTAATGTTTTAATGAATTTTACTAAATAAATGAATTAAACGATTTTAACGAGTGAATTTATTAATTAGTGAATTTATTTAATTTAATGAATTTAATGAATTTAATGAATTTAATGAATTTAATGAATTTAATGAATTTAATGAATTTAATGAATTTAATGAATTTAATGAATTTAATGAATTTAACGAATTTAGTGAATTTAATGAATTTAATGAATTTAATGAATTTAATGAATTTAATGAATTTAATGAATTTAATGAATTTAATGAATTTAATGAATTTAATGAATATAATGAATTTAATGAATTTAATGAATTTAATGAATTTAATTTAATGAATTTATTTAATTTAATGAATTTAATGAATTTAATAAATTTAATGAATTTGATGATATTAATGAATTTTATAAATTTAATTAGTTTAATGAATTTAATGAATAAAATGAATTTAATGAATTTAATGAATTTCATGAATTTAATGAATTTAATGAATTTAATGAATTTAATGAATTTAATGAATTTAATGAATTTAATGAATTTAATGAATTTAATGAATTTAATGAATTTAATGAATTTCATGAATTTAATGAATTTAATGAATTTAATGAATTTAATGAATTTAATGAATTTAATGAATTTAGTGAATTTATTTTATTTAATGAATTTGATGATTTTAATGTATTTTATAAATTTAATTAGTTTAATGGATTTAATGAATTTAATGAATTTAATGAAAAAAATGAATTTAATGAATTTAATGAATTTAATGAATTTAATGAATTTAATGAATTTAATGAATTTAATGAATTTAATGAATTTAATGAATTTAATGAATAAAATGAATTTAATGAATTTAATGAATTTAATGAATTTAATGAATTTAATGAATTTAATGAATTTAATGAATTTAATGAATTTAATGAATTTAATGAAATTTATGGATTTTATGAATCCTCGGTATATTACGAAATTAATGAAGTTTAAGATATTATAAATTCTTTAAATTTAATGAATTTAAAGAAAAATTTTGATTTTCTGAATGTCATTAGCATTACTGTATTTTTTTATAAAATTAACGAATTTTATGAGTTAATGAATTTAATGAATTTAATGAATTTAATGAATTTAATGAATTTAATGAATTTAATGAATTTAATGAATTTAATGAAATTAATGAATTAAATGAGTTTATTTAATGAATTTAATGAATTTAATGATATTATAGAATTTAATGATTTTAATGAATTCAATGAATTTTATGAATTTAATAAATTTAATGAATTTAATGAATTTAATGAATTCAATGAATTTAATGAATTTAATGAATTTAATGAATTTAATGAATTTAATGAATTTAATGAATTTAATGAATTTAATGAATTTAATGAATTTTATGAATTTAATGAATTTAATGAATTTAATGAATTTAATGAATTTAATGAATTTAATGAATTTAATGAATTTAATGAATTTAAAGAATTTAATGAATTTAATGAATTTAATGAATTTAATGAATTTAATGAATTTAATGAATTTAATGAATTTAATGAATTTAATTAATTTAATGAATTTCCTGAATATAATGAATTTAATGAATTTAATGAATTTAATGAATTTAGTGAATTTAATGAATTTAATGAATTTAATGAATTTAATGAATTTAATGAATTAAATGAATTTAATGAATTTAATGAATTAAATGAAAAAATGAATAAATGAATTTAATGTTTTAATGAATTTAACTTAATGAATGAATTAAATGAATTTAATGAATTTAACGAATTTAATAAATTTAATGAATTTTATCAATATTATAAATTTTAAATTAATGAATTAAATGAATTTAACAAAATTAATAAATTTTATAAAATTAATTAATTTTATGTTGGAATGTAAGAAAACTTATGAACTTATGAAAATAATATTTTTTTTGGATTTCATGAATTTGATGAGATTTTGAAATAAATTTGTAAATTTTTAAAATTTATTGAGTTTAAAAATCAGAATTGAGATAATCATGTGATTATGTGGATACGGTAAAAATGATAGACTAGTGTCCATTCGCTGTATAATTTAGACCATTCGAATACGCAACATAATATACAAATTGTTGTATAAATATTACAACAATTTGATTATAGAACTCAAGTAAAAAAAAAAAATGTTCACCCATAATGACTTATTTTCAAAATGAATAAAAAGGAAATTTTGTGACAACAGCTTTTCTTATAAAAATACGAATAATTGTAATAAATTTGAAAAAGAAAAAAAAAATATAATCTTGAAGATTTAATAAAATAATTTTTTATTTAACAATTTAAATTTATCTTTTCATTTCAGAAGTAGAAGACGAATACTCCTAACATATTATGTCTGTATGCTGGATCCATTTTACCTCTCAGGTCATCTAAAAAGGTTTATATAATAAATGATTTTATGGGCATCTTTTGTATATTGTCTACATATTGTGAACCTAAAACCAGAATGAAATCAAAATGATAGGTTTGAAGAAAAATTGAAAGAAAATCTCGTAACTTACCTAAATCACTTTATTGTATATACTCCGTGTGTGTGTGTTTGACCGATGGGTCACACTTTTTATTTTTATTTTTTTGTATAACAACATAATGCTATTGTATATGTGATTTTCTACGAAGCCATATCTTCTTTAAGTTAAGCTTTTATTTATTTTTTTATACATATATATTATATATTTATATAATTTTATCAGACTTTTATTTATTTTTTACAGTGTAAATTCGGAATATTTGTAAAAAAAAATATTTTTTCATTATATATGTATAATTTGTATAACTCTATTAGTTTTACCTTTTCAAAAACTATAAAATTTGTTCATCATCTTGACGCACATAATATTTAAAAAAGAACTTTTTTAATTAAAATGAAGATCGCACTCGGGCAATGAGACTCAATTAACATGCACTATTGAATATGATGACAAAAAGTTTTCGTTTTTTTTGTATTTTGTTCAAAAGTTTAGTTCTCAAAAATGAAAAATTTGTTGTTACTCCGCAGGATATAGATTTAAATTTTCGTTTGTATAGTTCTTATCTATTTTACGTTTATTTTAATTTTTACGAGTAGTTTTATATAGACAGTGGCGGGGACTTATGAAGGGATATAAGTATTCCGATGGTTATTGGAATTTGGTTTTTAAGCCAACTGAGCTAGAAAAGGGTATAGGAAAAAAATGTTTTATTTGACAATCTAAATTGTGAAATTCTTTAGTTCCTGAATCAATAAAAATGCAGAAATAAATAAAAAGAGGTATAGACGTAATAGTACTGGAGGTCCATAATGCAAATTATATGCCGATGATGAGGGTTTTTTAATAAATGGTCTTAGAAGAAACAAAGCACACATAGTAAAAAATATAATAACCTTTCAAGCCGCTTTCATAGAACAATTCTGCAGAATTCTTCAGTAATATTTCTTCGGCAAAACATGACGGAATTAAATATTGTTTATCTTTTTTAGTAATTTTTTAGTAATAAATAATAAAATTCAATTTTAAGTTGGTATACACTTTCGGAATGGAAAACATGAACCAAGAAAACTGCTACGATGTCGTTGGATAAAATGTCAAGAAGTCAAAAATGAGAAAGTACTCATATTCAGCAAATAATATTATAAACAAATATAAACGACTCATTTAAAGAGAGGGCATTGGTCAACGAAAAAAGAAGAGTTCGTAAGATTTGACAGAGAACTAGAGCTCCTGAAGACTAAACAATCCTAAACAACTTGTGCAACCGACTTAAATAGACAATTAAGAAGATTCAGAATGAGACAGTTGCTAGCTTGTCTTAGTAACCTGACAGGTAAACCTGACACTGAATATACCCTGTAGAAGGCCTCGCAGCGATAAACAAAAGGCAAATCTGTTTGCTGAAAACATAGAAAATACCTTGATACCATAAAAGGCAAGCGGCAAGCAGCTCCTCAGTTCCTCTGAAAGAAATCAAAAAAGAAGTAAAAAAACATAGATAAAAAAGCCTCTAGAAACGACGGCCAATAATTAAATCCACAATGCTCTGGAATTAAATGCCTAGAATTTAAGCTCCCATGATATTTGTGAAAATAATATTTTAAGTTGCTTAAGCCTTAATCAATGATTGTAACTTCCGGTTGAGACAGGAAGGGAAATACTTAAAATTAAAGAAAAAATTGGCAGGGTTTCTACAAGGTAGTATCAAAATAAAATGAACATTTTCTGGAAATATCTTTGGAAATATCATAGATCATCAGTATTTAAAGTAATAGTCTTGAATAAAGATATTTACCCTTGTTTATGTTAGCAATTAATTGTTCAGAATTAGTCTTCCAGCGGTTACAATTGTACTTAAAGTATTTTTGACACCCATCTTACCACACAACTATAACCTCAACATATAAACCATTCTAAAGTTATATGTATTTGCTAATTCTATCACTGTTCGTGTTTTACATTTTTCATATTATGTGTGATTAGAAAATATTTTCATATTTTCTAATAGTTTTTCTTTTTTTTTCTTCGTACGGAATATGTATGTATGTTTGTATCATATAAATGAAAAACACCGCAAAAGCAATAAGACAAATAACACTTTGTACTATATATTTAACTAAAGGTGGTATGCACGTATGTATAAATGAGAAAATGTGTTTTCCTCTATTTAACCATAAATTTATTTTAAAATATATTTTCCATTTTCCACTCCTTCGTTCGTGTTCGTCGTGCTGTATTTTATTATTACAATTTTCCTTTTTCCTTTTTTTTTGTAATATTAATGCTTTATTTTATTTTTGCTGTACATCTATAGGTAAAACATAAGGAAAACGATATTAATCTAAGTAAATCATAGAACAAAATTATATATATATATATATATATATATATATATATATATATATATATATATATATATATATATATATATATATATAATACAGGATAATTCTATGTTGTACTATAGTTTTTGAAATGAAATAAAAGCTTTGAGGATAAAATTACATTGCAAATGCTTTTGCCGTATATATTTCTTATCATGAAAGCTGAAAGACACCTGAATTATTAAAATGACATTTCTTTACTCTTGTATACTAGAATTCTGATACGTCATCCCAACTATATTGTGTATGTTTAAGAAAGTCTCGAATACATTTTATTGTACTTTGTTTTTACTTACATATTATCATAAGTAATGTTGCTGGATTAATCATAAAAGTTTTTATTTCAAAAGTTGTGATTCTTCTTGTAATCAAGATGAATTAAGCAATAACATTCGTATGACGCTTAATTTTTTAAAGTTTATATTTAAATTGGTTGAGGGTAGAGTCAAGATCTTTTCTGTGTTCATATAGAACATAGTATCAATTTTACAATTTAAATTTTTAAATGTTGATGTTATTTTGTTGATGTTTTTGCTTTGTTTTTAATAAAATTGACAATTATCTTTATGAACAAAATTTTTTATAATTTTACAAATGCTTGAAGCTATTATTATATTATTAAAAATAATTTTATTTATTCTGGATAATAGTCAGATCTTAAACCGTATATCAACCACCTAAATGTACTACTTATAACTCGGATCACTTTAGTTTGGTCAGAGTAAATTTGTTGGGAGTTAATATTGATACATTTTTAAATGTATATATATATATATATATATATATATATATATATATATATATATATATATATATATATATATATATATATATATATATATATATATTCAGTTCTTAACTTACAAACACTGTGCTAAGATTCTGGCTTCTTCCTTTTGGTGTATTCAATAGAGAGCCAGTCAATAACTTAAATGAACATTGAAGGTGTTTCACTGTGATACGTGAGCGATTCTTACTAAATGTGAGACGATGAGGGATTCTTACTAAATGCCAAAGAGGGAGTATTTTGCTTTTTAGAAACAAAGGAAAAGAATGTTCCATTCTATTCTTTTTATATATAACCCGGATAGCAAACTTCTGGGCAACTATGAGTAGTTTTAAATTACTGAAATAAACACCACCCACCGCATATTCCAGCCTAGAATTAAATAATTAGAAATAAACTGTCCTCAAAATTGGAGTGGGGCATATCTCCCGAAGAACATACAATTTACGAATCGCTATATTTAGTGATTTTTTTAACTTTTCAATATGTAAACTAAATTTGAAACCGCCGTCAAGTGTTATACCAAGATATTTAAAGTCGCATGTGTATTGATTAGGTAAAAACATTTTTCATTGCAATTTGAGCTACATAACAATGAATGACTACTCCTTCTTGTCGAAGAGCATTAAATTAGATTTAGGATTTAAAACCATTGAGTGGAGATTAAACCATTCCCGCAAAATTAAAAAATCTGCCCCAATATGTGTCTTAATCTTACTATGTAAGATAAACCAATATAATGGAATGCTACATCATCCGCAAACGCAACGATTTTACCACTGAAATCCAATTTACAGACCGAATCGAAATATATTAGAAATAAAATAGTACCCAAAACGGATCCTTGGAGGACACCTGCATCTAGAGTGGATTTGGCACTTAAGATATTATTCACCTTTACCTGTTGCTTCTTTTCCCTCAGGTAAGATCCAATCCAATCCAACACAACACTGCAAAACCATATGTCATATAGAGTTTAAATATCAGTATTTGGTGGTCAACGATATCAAAAGTCTTCTTAATATCGATAAAAACTGACACTGCCTTATAATTATTATTAAGACCTTTAAACACCGGGGTTAGAAATTCTAAAAGAACATCCTCAATATTAAAATTGGCCCTGAAGCCAAATTGAGCCTTGCTTAAGAATTTGGTTTTCTCAAGAAAACATACAAATATGGTCTTAACGCATTTTTCTAGAATTTTTGAGAAAATTGGAAGCAGCGATAATTTCCTACACTTGTTTTGTTACTTGATTTAAAAAAAAGGGATCACCAGAGCTTTTTTTAGTTGTGAAGAAAATTCATTTTTTTAGTTCGCCAGTGGAAATACTTAGATTAAAAATATATTCCAGGGGATTGATTATACGCGTGCCAACATTTTTAGCTATACGGTTGGAAACACCGTCCAAACCACAACAATTAGAATTGTTAAGAGCTTGTATAATCGACATAATTTCCGACTTACCAATTGAAGCTAAGAAAAAACTTCTTGATTCGGTACTACTACTAAAAAGTAGTTTCGATTTATCTAACTTGTTAATATTGACATTCTTTTCAACATGCTCATTACGTAGTTGTTTGGTAACAGTTTAGAAACAGTATTTTTATTATTAATCAAACTATCAATAACACGCCATTGAGCTTTTGGGTTATTTCTATATATTTCAAATAAGTGATGATAGTATTCGTTGCTGCATTTCTTAACCTCAAAAGCAACCGATTTTTCAAGTTTAAGATATCGGCGTTTAAGTTGATCAACGGGTGATTTTTAATTTTAACAAATAAATGATTTTTTAAATCAATTTTCTTGCAGAGCGCATCTGTAAATCCAAGGTTTAATTTTCTTATGATTTTGTATGAATGTTTTGGTGCTCCTACAAGCAAGTAAATGAGAAATAAACACAGCTATGAACGTATTAAAGGCAGTATTAGCATCTGAGCATAAAAATATATTGTCCCAGCATTGATTGGCTAATAATAAATTTAGCTTAGGATAATCATAAACTTTAAGTACAACAGGATTTGATTTCGAGATTGACACACGAGATACAATCATTCACTATACGAGCATACAAATATATCGATGGATATAGTTTTCGATCCTATCCGTGATATTCACCGGAAATACAAACAAAAGTAAGACGCACACTTACTGCCCAAATATATTCAAGGTGCGATAAAATTCGTTTATAATTTATGGCTGCATAAAAATTTAAAAACCTTAATATTCTTTAAAATAATGCAAGATTGCATAGAAACTGGCCAAAAACGGGAAAGCGCGTTACTGCTAATTACATTACCTGAAACAAAGTATAAATGATTCGTACATTGAGCAGTTAGAATAACGATCAAAAAGAGTAAGAATAAAACTAGAAGGCTTTTAGAGCCTTCTCAGTGGAAGAATGGTTTTTTTACTTCCAAAGTAGAGTGATATCGCCAAATTAGGCTCTCTAAAAATTTGTTCATTATAGAAATCAAGATTTTTGGATTAACCACAAGTAACCATGCATAAAGAATAGAGAGAACAATTAGACATTTTTATGCAAACTGATACAAAATACTCAAACTGGCAAACTTAGTTAATAATATGGCCTGTTCCAGAAGATGTTAGTTCAAATCAAAAAAAAAAAACTTTGAAAAAAATCAAAAATGGCGCAAGAGTAAATATTTTTTTCTTGTTGGTCTTTTCTACGCTAGTAGAAAGTCTTGATGGTGAAATCAACTACATAAAGCAGGACATCTTAAAAGAGACATTTTAATCTCTGAAATTCCAAGTAATATTACCGATCAGGCAGATATATTACGGAAAATATGTCCTAAATCTACTAAACGAATCTGATCCAATTGTATCCAATTACAATTCTATATTACAGATGAATGGCTTGAATGTCATTAATAAGTTATCAAAAACCTTTGCAACACGTGTTCAAGGAGAGTCCAGTACCGTTATTGATCACATTTTGTCTAGTTTTGGAAAAGAGTTTTATGTTTTCTATGGTGATACCGACCTAAGTGACCATAAGTACTTTTTTATTAAGTTTGAGCTATCAAAAAAATGTACATATTTAACATATTACAAAACTACTGTTGATAACGAGAAAATAATTAAATTCCTTTCAAATAATCAAAACCTATAAATCGATGATTTTGAGGCATTCAATGATATTAGGTCAAAATTAAACCTAATTCTTATCGAAAACCTTGGTTCAACATGGAGCTAAAGAAGTTGGCGAAAACTAGAGATAAATTTTACAAATTTAAAAATTTTTTCTTGAGTTCATTAAAAGTAGTAAAGGCTGTTTTCCAATTACGTTTTACTTATTACAAAAAATTGTATTATTCTCGGCAATTTGAACAAAAATTATTACAACCAAAAATCATGTGGAAAATTTTTAATCAGATTCTTAGAAATAATGCTTGGCCAAAAATAGACTCAATAGAGTTAAAAATAAATGATATCATAGTTTGTGATCCAGTGATTGTAGTCAACCGCTTTGTCGAGTTTTTCGGTAATGTAGGTATCGATTTTTTTATTTTTATTTATAATCTTTATTTCAAATTTAATTGCTGAGGTATACATTAATATTATAATTTTTTTGAAATAACGTAAAGCTCCATTGGATAAAATCTGTGGTGGAGCAATATAAAATATATATAAATTCAATTATTGGCTGCTTTACATATCTTTTTTAAAAAATACAAATTTATCTGGATATTATTATTACATCCGAATATTATACATTACTATATAGAAGCTCTAATATTACTTACATCACTAGAAAAATTGTTCAATATTATCAATACCCAGTAGCCATAGTTAAATTTCTCGTTCAAATGTACGTTTACGCTCAGTGTTGAGAGATTTTACATTGTGTGGTAACATGTGAAAGAAATATGGCGCCATTAAAAGATAAAATCTCCTAAATTTCTCGCTGTTACAATGGACACCAGCATAGTTATAAGGATTTCTCATATTATACGCGTGAATAATACGGATGTGAAAACTGTTACTACGAGCAAAAAACATTTTAAGAACCTTATAAACGTAAAGATATCTTAGTGGCAATAAATTTAGTTCACGAAACAAGGGAATGGTAGTATACCATTAAATAAGTTTAATAATTCTCTTTTGTGCAATGTAAAGATCCTCAATTTGAGAGAAATAAGTACCACCCCAACTGGATATTCCATACATTATTAGTGATTCAATCAGTGCATGATATAGCTTTCTCAGAACAATACTCGGACAACAGTTCCTTAGATTATAAAATTTATGAATAGCAAAAACCCTCTTCCTGGTGTCATTAAGGTGCGATTTCCAATTCAGTTGCGAATCCATTGTTACACCCAAATACTTAAATTCACTGACAAAATCAAGCAAAAAACACTGAGACGAACACGGATTTCTACCACATAGTTCATAAGGTATCGGTTGTGCAATGGAAACCGTATTCTGTTTTCCAAAAAGTATTAGTTTTGATTTATCACTCATGGCAAGGCGGTTATGATGAAACCATTAACCCAACTTGCATAAATCAGTATCCAGTAGAACTGTTATATCGGAAGTTTGATCACTCCTAGCGTAGCCTAAAGCCAAGTCATCTGCAAATGCGGTGGCATGACCTATCAAATTAATATCAAAAATAGAATTGAAAAACACTAGGAATAATAGAGGACCCAACACCGACCCTTGAGGGACGCCACAATTTATTTGCTCTGGGTTAGTAAGAGTGTCATCCACCTTGACAACCTGACAACGGTCATGGAGGTAGCTCGTAAACCAATCAAGAATTTTGCCCCTCACCCCGATATTCGATAGTTTCGCTAATAAAATCTCATGATTTACAGTATCAAAAGCTTTGGAGATATCCACAAATAAGGCCACAGGTTTACATGAACTATTGACGGCTGTGTATATCTGGCTTAGAAAATGTAAAAGAGCCTCCTCAGTAGATTTACCCGCAGTAAAACCGTATTGACTGCTATGCAGAAATTTAATCATACTGAGATAGCTCAGTAACCGATGTTTTACAAGTTTCTCGAAAATTTTAGATATTGTGCTTAATAGGGAAATTGGTCTATAGTTATTTAATTGTAACTCATCACCCTTTTTGAATATCAAAATTACAATAGCAATTTTCAAGCTATTTGGAAAGACACCACTATCCAAACTCAAGTTAAATAAGAAGTTTAAAACACCCACCAAGAACCAAACGCATTTTTTAACAACAAAATTATCGACTCCATCAAATCCTTTAGATCATTTGTTTTTTAAATGCTTAATTTCATAAAGGATTTCCGTAGAATGTATAGGATCAAAAAAACAAGATGCACGATAATTTTGCTGGGCACCAAGAATAAATTGTTACTTGCGCTGAATTTAGGAGCCAATT
This sequence comes from Tipula confusa, assembly GCA_963556175.1. Classification (NCBI taxonomy): domain Eukaryota; kingdom Metazoa; phylum Arthropoda; class Insecta; order Diptera; family Tipulidae; genus Tipula; species Tipula confusa. The sequence continues at coordinate 218,362,426 of OY744475.1, read as the reverse complement.
TTTGAGAAATGGCAACAAACAATTTGTTAAATTCATCGGCAATTGATTGAGATGACGTAAGCATATTTTGAGTGTCAAATTGATAAATTTGATTAATTGGCTTATAGTTTGAGCATCGTTCTAACACTTCATCTACTGTTTTCCATGTGTTCTTCGAATTTGACATCGCTGAATCAAATGTTTTCTCATAAAAGCGGTTTTTGGTAACTGCAATATCTACTTTCACCTGCTATGAAAGATTACGAACATAATTACCTAATCTAATATTGTTAGAATGATGTTTTAATTTTTTGAGAACTTTTTTAACTTGTTGATCTTTCGAAGAAGTTTTTATCCATCCACGGTTTTAACTTTTTTATTATTGGTAGATGTACATATTGCAATATGTGTAGTAAGAATCTTAAAAAAAATTTCAAAAACGAGATTGCAATCATTTTGACTATAAACTGACTCCCAATTTTCAAACTTTAGAATATCATTTAGTTTGGCATAGTGAATATGCGATATCTCTGATCTGCTATCTCTAAAAATTGTCCTGTCAGAATGTTCTGAAATATTAAATGTAATTAAATTATGATCGGAAAATTGAATGGGTAAATTACAAATATTGAGGTCTAAAAAATAATCACTTTTTACAAAAACATGATCCAAACAATTTTGAATCCTGGTTGGCTCATTTACAAGGCTAACGAAGCCATAAGAAGCAAGCATTGATTGATATTTATAAGATAAACTAGTATCCAGAAGATTTATATTAATATCTCCTAAAATGACTATGTGATTATGTTTAAGCGTACGCAACAGTATTTCCAGATCATTACAAAAACCATCAATGGAGCCATCACTGAAACGACAGATACATATAAAAGTCCAGCTTCGTTTTGCTAGTTGAATACGTAGTATAAGATCAGCTGACGTCCAGTTGCAAACTTGAAATGAAACATTTACAAAACTTTCAAGAATAAACATACCTACACCACCAGAACGATAGCTTTCATTGCAGCAGGCTTTAAAGTTGTATCCAGGTAGGTTAAACTCAGAACATTCATGTGAATAAATCCAAATTTCCGTCACAAAAATCAAACTGGGAATAGATTTGAGACTCGCTACATATAGGCTAAAAATATTAAAATTTGCTCTCAAACTCCTAACATTTTGAAGCAATATACTAAAATTATTGATCGTTATGTTGTTAATCGTGATAAATATAAATAAACAATAAAATACGCAATAAAATGATAACTATATTGAGAGCAAAATTTGATAGTACTAGAGCAAAACATAGCAAAATATATTCTAGATTATGACCTAAGCCCGTAAATTTGGCTATAAATAAGTAGCTGGTCATGCAAAAATTATAAAACGAGTAACGCACTAAAATCCAACCTAAAAAAAGTGTCACATTCATCACATCAACATTTGAAGTTACAGACTTCGTACAAATGAAATAAAAATCACAAAATGAAACTGTCAACTGGATGTAAACAAACGCGATGTGTAATGTTGTTGTTGACGACGCAACAAATAAAAACAAAAATAAAAATAAATATAGAGTTTCTAGAGGTAAGAAAAAGTTAAAGAAAAAGTTAATACTTAATACATTGAATAGTTTTAGAGTCCAAGATGACGGTTCATTTATCAGCACTGCCCTCGATTTGATTATGCTGTTGCAGACAAAAAATATCGTTGCGCGAATAAATTCGATGCAAATCCGAATCAGCAGATTTTCGTATGTATATTTGGCTAGATTTACACCACAAATATCTATAGTTGAACGTTTTTTTATTATTTTAGCTTCGTGGTATAACCGGAACTGGAATGCTGATAGACGGTGCATAATAGAGATGCGTTGTTCAGGATGATCCTGAGGCATGATGACATCCAAATTCTTAGTGGAAAGTGATTTTTTAATTTTCATTTGTTGTAAAATATTGTTTTTGAGTTTAATAGAACTCAATTTTACCATTAATAAATCGTGCAGAACCGGATTAACTTTAGTTATAACTGACGAGGCTGTGCTAGTGATTTTATTAGTTTTATGTATTTTATGAATTGACACTATGTCCTCAAGACGAATTTCCAAATCTAGTTTCTTAATGGTGTCGATAACTACACCACGAATATCGCCATGATTGATGGGAAGGCTTCTTATGGTTATGCTGCTTGCATTTTGCTGTTGGTTGGGCTTAACATTTTCAGCTTCAAAGAGATGTAGTTTTGTAGTATTGTTTAATAGCTTAATTACCAAAGATTATTCTCCAAATTTTCAATATCAAAATCCAATTCTAGTAAAGCCAGCAATATTACAATCATTATCTTATACAAATATAGAAGAAACTGGAAACATAATTACTAATTTAGATTCAAATACATCGTCCGGATATGATCATATCAGTGCTGAACACCATTATTAACTAAATGTATAAACAAATGGACTGACAGAAAATATATCCCAACCTCAATGAAAACGGCTAGATTAACACCAGTGTTCAAAGGAGGTAACAAGTCCTTGGTAGAAAATTACCGACCAATCTCTGTCCTTCCAATCTTTAGCAAAATATTTGAACGAGTCATATTAACGAGAATATTTGATCACCTAGATACTAATAAAATAATCAATGAACACATTCCATATTTATGGAAATTTGGAGGGACATAAGATGACTCTGTAGATTTGACAGTATAGATCACAAAAAATCTTCTTTGGAAAATAGCGTTATATGGTTTCAGTGTAAATGTTGTAAGTCTAATTGAAAGTTATATTACTGACAGACTCCAGTTTATCAAGATAAATAACGTTACTTCTAAGAAAATTGTTATCAAGTGTGATGTCCCGCAGAGATCCCTTCTAGGTCCTGTTCTTTGGATTATACATGTATGATAAAATTCAGCTGTTTGCTGACGACATGGCCATTACTTATAGATGTGGAAACCTTACTGAACTTAACCATCAAAGTCTGATAAAAACCTATCTATTTCTCTTTTTAAATCTACGAGGAATATGATTTATGCCATAACTTATAATTAAAAAGTAAAAAATTGGAAATCTATGTTTTTGGAATTGAAAGGTTGTTTGCAAGTGTTTATAAAACCAAAACTGATCTGAATATAATACTACTGTCCATTAGTTGCCCATTTTCGGTTTTAATTAATTTTGCCACTTATTTAATGTTTGTCGATTATTTATAATCGGAATATTATCGGAGTTGTATGATGAATAAAATAAAATAAAATCCAGTAGTAGTTCTTTTTAAGTCATTTTACTGAAAGGTCTACAAAATATATTTCTAGAAATATTACAGTAATTATCCGTGCGAGGATCCCTTGTCTTAGTATAAGTATATAAAATAATCAACTATTTAATGCCAAAAACTGACCACCAACGCTTAGTGAAATTTCCAAAAATTATAAAACTTCCCACAAAACGCAATATTTATTGCACTTTCAGAATGGTTATGGTATGTTGTTCGACATAAAATAATCGCTATAATTTGTAAAAAAGGCACGCCAAGTTACTTTAACATTTTTCAATTTAACGTCTTTTCGCCAACACAAAAAAACAAAAAATAAAACAATTTTCTTTCGTCTTGTCCAGCATTTTTTTTTTTTACATTTTGAGTAATTTATATGATTACCAACCAGCGTTATACACCGTTAGTAGAGTAACAAACGACTATACATATTACCAAATCATGATAGCATGGAATGAGAAAATTAAATTTCAGTTTTACCAACAGAGCAAAACAAAAAAATTCCACATTGCTTTTGTTTTCAATTTTGCTTGTATTTTAAATTGAATTTTCATCGGATATAACTTTTTCAATCTTAAATTTTCCCAACAACAAAAACAAAAAATCATATATTTATTTTTCATTTTATGTTGTTGGTGTACTTTTCTAAAATAGGTTTATTTACAATAAACTTGTGTCGAAGATATACACAAAGTGTGATATCAGTATATGATGAAAAATGTATTTTCATTCGAATAAAAAAGCAAGCAAAAAAAAAAAAAAACGTTTCACATTGTATCGGTAATTTGGTAAATGTACGGTGATAAATCGGTGGAAAGTCACGTTTTTCACGATAATATTTATGTATTGTGTTGGTGATAATGATGCGGGGCGTACAAAATAAATCAACAAATTTCGTGTAAGTAGGTCGATTTTTACCACACACAGCATATTTTCGATGTATTATTATATTATTGTCTCGTCGAATGTAATTGACAACTTATTTTTATCAGATTAAATTTTATTTAGAAAAACTTGTTAAATTTATTGAAAACGTCCACAATGGTAGAAAAACAATAATGATACTGTCAAATGTAAAATTTGTGTCATAAAGTTTTTTTGGATTTTTATAAGAACTAACGAAGCAATGAAAATGTTGTTTATGCTATTTACAGAATTGATGATCTAATTTTTTTATGATTTTACCAATTTTTAGAACATGTTACGCTCTAGTTAGTAGTTTACATTACACTTTATAGAACCTTTCTTAAAAATATTTAAAAATATTGCGGATAGAAATATACAGAAATTTAGCTTAATCTTTAAAGTGTTCTGCCAAAGGATTGTCTCAAAATTGTTCCCATTTTCATTTGCAGTGAATGTAAATAAGTCACATTGTATCCAAAAATGCAAACCTTTGATCGGTTAAGACATTTGTAATTTAATCATTTGCTCAGCAAATCTAGTCTAATTTTTCAAATTAAAAATTAGAATCGTCGATATTAAATTGAAGCATTGTTACTTGTTTCGACTCAAGTTCAGTTTGAGAATAAAACAAAAAGAGATGGTTTTATCAAAAAGAACAGTAAACATTATTTAAAATATTTCAAAGTGATAAAGTTAGCAAAATGTCAATGTTTACTAAATTGTTGCAATAAAATAGCAAAATAAAATAGAAAAACTCACTCTCTATTTGTTCTACAGAACTCAGTGTCCAAACCCTTTGCAACAATGACATTCCTGCCTCCATTAGGGACTGACTTTCTAATTGGAATCTCGGCAAGCTTATTCACCGGGCGTTTCATCCTTAGTTGAATTCTGTATTGTGACGACTCAATCGATCTCTTCCTTGGATGGAGCTCATTGGCCTTAAAAATAGGCCTAAAGAGTGGCGAGGTGTTTTCTTGAATAACGTAAAACAACTTTCGCACTTTTATCATACATTTCCGCTACTATTTATACCATTCTTGCAGATGATTTAGCTATTCAGTTGAAAAGCGTAACGGTTTTATCTGTTCTCTGTCACATCAATAGAGTTATCTTCTGGTGGAAATATCAGGTTTGGTGTATTTAAAAAAATATGCTGGTGGCACAAATATCCCATATTGATGATCATTAATTGAAATGATAGGCCGTGAATTGAACAAGGCTTAAATTTGGTGCAGTAACATGTTCCAATTTTCATATAGACATTTTAAATAAAGGGTCTAACCCCACTTTCATTAACACGATTGGGCAAGAGGTCTTGAACCTCACTCTATCGAGTCAGTTTATCTCCAACTCTGTCGCAAACTGGCATTTATCAAAAGATGCTTCTTTGTCGGACCACGTGCATATCAGATTCGATACACCGGGAGTGATCATACAGGTGAAAAAACGTCGCATTCTTTGCTCTACAAACTGGGAGACATACAGGAATATTTTATTTGTCAAAGCGGATATGCTGCCAACTTTTTTGTAGTTTAATTAGTGACCTAGAAACTGCAACTTGCTTGCTAAATGATATACTCCTATTTTCAAATGGAAGCTACTGTATTACGCGTAATGTTTTGGTAAATAGCAAAGTTCTAGGGTAGAACGAACAGTTGGCTAAACTCCATAAGAAGGTTAAAAAATTATTTAATAGGGCAAAGCATTCTAATAAGTGGAATGAATATAGGCAAGCCTTAACAAATTACAATACGTAACTAAGGCGTCCCAAACATTATACATTGGGTCGCAAAGAGTTACTTGAAACTCTGCTTCAGGTGCACTTTCTGAGCTGCACTGTTTGCGACTTAAATACAATTACTAACCTCTTATTTGGTACAGATATAGATGCAAAAGTGGGTTTGGGTTAATAATTTATCCAGTAGGTTTTTTACTCTGGAAAAAGTCAAATGGGCCATTAACTCCTTTGAGCCATTCAAGGCTCCATGCGGAGATGGAATCTGCCTAGCCCTTCTTCATAGGGACTTGGTCTTGATTTTTCTGCTTTGGTAGCCTGATTTAGAACTAGCTTCAATTTGGGTCACATTCCACAGGCTTGGAGCCAAGTCAATGTGGTTTACCGGCCAAGTGAACTGCCTAAGTCCTTCATATATTGAGGAAGCCTTTCACAATACTGAATACAACTCAATTGCTAGGGCAATCAGGCGTAGAGGTATTGACGATCCGACTAACCACTGGATTAGTTCCATGCTGGTTAGTAAGAATATTACTTCCAACCTAGATAATGAATGAGTCAGTTACAATCACGGCAGTAAGGGGTTCTTACCTGTCACCTTTGAGTGGTCATTCGTGATCAACGAATTACTTGATGAACCACATTTACTTGGTTATGACGCCATTGGTTATGCGGACGATTTGGTTATCAAAGTCTAAGGTGGGCATGATATACAATGTCTGCCAGCATGCAACAGGCCTTGCTTTTTATTTCAAATTGGCGTACTAAAGAGGGCCTTTTGATAAATGAAATGAATTTAAATATCTAGGTGTTGTCTTAGGTAAGAAACTGCACTGTAACTCTCATATTAACTCAACTACTGAAAGCGCGGTCAGAGCCAGGTGGGCATGTCGGCGTATGTTCGGCAGGACTTGGGGCCTCAGCACAAAAATAATATACTGGATGTACATCATGATATTGAGGCCAATTGTAACTTATAAGGCCATAGTGTGGTGGCCCAAGGTACAGCAACAATTTATTATGAACAAGCTAACCTTATTGCAGAGGCTACTAAGTCTCGGAATCACACATCCGGCAACAATGAAAGCACTCATCGTACTCACTCCACTTCATATCTACGTCAAAAAATTAGCAGCTATTTGTGCAGCTAGATTACAGCTAGTGAATCAATATAGTCATGATGATCATATGGGCCATCTGGATATTTTGAATGAACATTCAGACTTGGATATGATCTTTAGAGTCCCGTACAAAATGCCCAAAGAACTCTGTTTTGGCAGGAATGTCAGTAGCAGTCCTTGATAGAATAGACTGGGATTCTAATGGACCTCCTATGAAGCCTTGCAGCCAAGTCTGGTCCACAGATGGATCAAAAATAGATAATGAACTTAGCAGTGATGTCTTTAGACCCAATCACAAAATATTGAAATCACTGGGAACTTATCCCAATGTTTTTCTAGCCGAAATTCTCGCCATCGAAATTTGCGTCTTAACTATTATGAACAAACGTCTTTAAGGCACCTCCCTCCACATTTTTTCCGACAACCAAGCAGCTCTGAAAGTCAGTTAAAAGTTGTTATAAACTGCTACAATCCCTCTCTTGTCATAACAAAGTTAGGTTGTGGTGGGACCTATTGGAACTGTATTCCCAGCCTCAGACCAGCCAAATCTTTGATCATACCATTTCATCATAAGAACTTGGTGGTCAATTTCAGTAAAGAAAATATTAGGAAACTAGAGAGTTTTCTTTCAGGTCCTTGTAACCTGAGATATCATTTGAATAAAATGAATTGGTTCACAGCAGACTCTGTTTGGAATAGATAGAAACCGCAGAGCATAGACTATGTGAGTCTGTTGCTCTGTGTACACTGGGCTTCTAGGAGCACTCTCACCTTTATTGGTAGGTGGAGAAGCTTTTGAACTAATAAATCTCAAGAGCACTTTTAGGTCGCAGATCTTTTAGGTCGTAGTGCTGCCTCTTGAGAGCCAAAGTCAAGTAACAATTGATTACCAATTGATCCTTAACTTCCGGAAATGCTCCAAATACCTTGAAACAGATTGCTATTAGTTACAGGTTTTTTTAACTTGGTTAATATTTCAGTGTAGGGAATCAAAATATACTTCTTATCTGACACTATCACATATTTAGGTATCATTTTTTTGCACCTTCCTCTTTTGGGTAGAAGATAATGCGTATCCATCATTTCTTTGATTTGGAAAATAATGGCTTATATACTGGGCTGAAGCATCCAGCTTCATAATCGATTATTTCATAATCCCGTCTTTGACACTGTTACAGTTTAATATGGAACTTAGCGTTGCACAAATGCTATGAAAATTTGCCCAGTAAGTAGCCAGAAAAGTACTGTCGATTTGACTACATTCGTCAGAATTTCATATTTTGGTTATTTATTTAATGAAACACAAATAGTTTCATAAATTTGTCAACAAATAGCTACACAACCAATAATATGTCATATTAAAATAATTCCAAGAATATATTGAAGAAATGTATCCTGTTCTAAAAAAACATAACCAAAAATATGTTCTATTGGTCACAATAACCATCACCAAAATCAATAAAAATATTGATAAATTATTTAATTTTAATTTACCGCAGAATTTATGATTTCTACACACACACACACACACACATACACACATACTCTTACAATTCTCGTTGGAAAATTTAAAATTTTCTAATAATTGTTCTCAAATTTTCACATTTATATCATATAGCAAAATGTTCATGTTGAAACGAATAAAAAATTTCGTTTCTACATAAAACCACAGATTTTATTTTATTTTAATTAAAATTTCATGGACCACAATCTAAAAATATTGGTCAGATGAAAAACTTACATAACCCCAAAAAAATAAAATAAAATAAAAGCTATATAGTACAAGACAAAAATTATGTATATGCATTTATGTATATTCACTTATGCAATGCTTTTGTTGTTTTGTTATTGTTATTATGTTATTTGGTTAAAAAATAATTTAAAACTTACATTTTTTTTATCTGGTATTCAGTAAATGGAACAACAGTCGGCTGTGTGTACTATAGCAACAATATGTTAAATAGAATACGTTTTTGGGGTGCTATAGGGAAATGGCGCTAAACCTTTTTTTGTATGTCGTTTGTAATTTATTAGGTTTTTTATTTTAAGTTTTAAAAGTCTGAATTAAATGGGAGCAGGCTCTTTTTTAACATAAGTATTTTTGAACTTAATGCTGGCTTTATTAATATAAACAAAAAAATATAGTCCATGGTTGTTTTTATAACATTAATTCTTTGTAGGAAGATTATGTATTGGAGCCTGACAAAAAAAATGTCGATGAATTCAAACCATCCTTTCAGCGGCGAAATGATTCAAAACTGTCTTCTTTTGGGGCCAAAGAACAATCACTCCACAACCTTCTCGTCAACAAATATTAGTATCACACCACAGTGCTCATTCGGGCATTGTTATCATTAAAGCATTGGCAAATAGCCAATATTTCTGACAACCATCATTGAATTCTGACAATTGTGTAAAGTTGTTCACATTGTCAAGTGGCTCGTTTAGAAAATCTTAAAGCAAAGATTCATTCATGGGAAACAATAAGTTGCCATTGGTCCAGAGTACATGTGGACTTTGAATCACCATTTCAAGGTAAAATACCAAATAGTTGGAGATTTGTATAGTTCCATTCAATTTAATCCACAGAAACCGGTAAATCAACTAAGTCGTTCAAACCCGATAGTATAAAATTGTTTTTGCTAGCTGCAACGGTATAGGAATTGTTATTTGGTTAGTGGTAGTGCTGCATGTCTTTTGTAAGCGCATCACCCCAATTTAGTTTTTAGAACCACAATTATTGTTGAAAAAGCAAAAGGATTTCAATGAAGTTGGACTAAACCTGTTCTTCGGAAATCCGTATGCAGAATTTTAGTACTCTTTAGTACAACTATATCAGTAATTTCTAAAATTGCCGTCCTTTAGTTTTTTGGTATTTAAAAGCGGTTTCTCCAATCTAGTGGCAATACCTTGCTTTCTTTATTTTGTAATTTTCGTTTGCGTCGTGGTTGTTTCCTTGAATCAGTGACTTGAAGTGATTCGAACAAAGTAATTCGAATTTTTAAATGATTTCATTTGCAATATTTAAAATTACTCATATAATATTTTAGCCTTTTATTTTTGCTTTGTCTCTACTACAGTAGCTTAGAGAATACCCCTGTTATAAGGCAATTCATTGTGAGGGACAACTACTGCTCTTTTTGTTTGTTAAAGTTTAGTATAACAAATATAATGAATATATTCAAACTTCAAGCCAAACTAAATTTTCCATGGTTCTATTTACCAAAATATATTTTTATTTGCTAGTAGGGCAATCTCTATTCATGAGTAGAGTCCATGATTGCTAAACTTCAGCATCATAGCAGTACTCGACTACTTCTTGAAAATGAAAATCATTCTTGGTTTTAAGAATAAATGTAACTAAAAATTAGTATTCTAAGATATAGCTGCTTACACTGATAAGGTAGTGCCACACCTTGAAAGTTATGCTCGATAAAAGAGTAATAGCTAAAATAAAACCAATTGAATACAGACAAATGAAGGAACTGAAACAAAATTTCAATTAACCAAATTTTAAAATGAAATGCGCAGGCCTCTTCATTTTAAAATTTGTTAAATTGAAATTTTGTTTTTTAATATCATTTTTCAATAATTAGTTTACACAATAATAAATTTTGTAACATAAATTGATTTTTTCTAATTTTTGGAATATTAAAAACTGTAAATGTTCCATTTTAAGTTTTACATTTAGATATTATGCAGGGTGGCTGAGACCAAATGTTACTGACTTCACTCTGCTGTCATTTGTGTAGTTGTCATTTTCGCGTGTCAATTTTTTGACAGATTGAAGTTTGGTTAGTTGTTTACATGTGGTCAACAAATAACGAAATCCTCGTCAAAGTGCCTATCAATTAGCCGCACGTCTACATGTTTCACGATACAGCATTCAAACCATATTGAAAAATGAACTACACTTGAAGCCCTACAAGATACAAAAAGTTCAAGATCTTACGGAGGCACAAAAAAAGTTAGGCTTGCAAAAACACGAGCATTGAAGACTTTGGCCGAACGTGATGAGATTTTAAAAATTGTCTTTTCTGATGAGAAAATTTTCACCATTCAACAGTTTGTGAATAAACAAAATGATCGTGTTTGGTTAGAGCACAAGTCCAACGATAATTTGGAGACAACAGTTGCCATGCGCAAGCAATCACCAGCTTATGTTATGGTTTGGGCTGCAGTCACTGCAGATGGACGCACTCCTATGTTTTTCATCGAACATGGAGTCAAGGTAAACCAAGAGGTGTGCCGCCAAAAGAACCTAAACGATGCTTTTCTACCTTGGGCACGTAAACACTTTGGTACTTTGGTACATTCCAACAGGACTCGGCACCGTCACACAAAGCTCGAGCGACACAGCAATTTTTACAAAATTGCGTTTCGCGGCTGATTTCATCGAAAGAATGGCCACCATATTCACCAGACTTGAATCCCATGGATTTCTCCATATGGTCCATTTTGGAGAGTAAGATGTCCACTAAAAAATACGAAAGTGTTAATGCATTGAAGTCAGCTCTTGTTCGAGAATGGAATAAAATTCCGCAAGCCCACGTTCGGTCAGCATGCAATGCTTTCTATGGAAGACTGAATCAAATAATCAGAGCCAAAGGAGGTCATATCGAGCAGTAACATGTTTTTTATAAAATGTAATATATTTTCAACATATTCCACGAAATTTCAATAAAAAATAATCAAAATTAAAAAAATTTCACCGTTTTCATTTGGTAGCACTTGGTCTCAGCCACCCTGTATATAGAGTAAATTTAAAAAAAAAATAGTCAGAATATTTAATATTGCAAGATTTATCTAAAGGACTGCTTTTATTTTCTAACAAGAAGTTTAAAAGGCCAATTGTTTGCTAAAATTTAAAATTAACTTCAGTATGGAAAATAATGGAAAATTGAAAATTTAGTCAAAATTCGCAAAATGTGTCCCAACATTTCCAAATGTGACATTTAATCACCAAAAATTATATGCTTCATTTAATACTGAAATTTATTAATTAAAAATATTAAATTGAAAATAAGACTCTTATCAAATATTAAATATCAAATATTTGAAAAGATTGCTTTTATTAATTTAATTTTAATTTTTAAATAATAGAAATTGGAGGGGCAAAATGATTGAATTTTTAACAGTAACATAATTTTGAATTCCAAGTTTAACAAAATTTTTAGGAATTACACTTATTCAATTTCTAAAATGTAGTCGAAATTCAATTCGATTTTTCAAAATTCGAAACTTTCCGAATATTCTAAAATTCAATAACTGCAAAAAAAAAATTTATATTTATAGATTTCAAAATTTCTCGATACATCAAAATTTTTATTTGGTGATTAGAATATGAAATTACAATAATTTATAAAATGTGTAAGAACTTTAAACTTTAAAAGCTACTTAGTTTCTGTAAATTGGTTTTTAACTTATTGAAACGTAAACTTCAAATCATAAAGATAATTTTTAAAATTCAAACCCCCAAAGTTTTTAAATTTTCAGAATTTAGCTTTTTAAATTACAAAATTTAAGAATCTTAAACAATTTAAATGCCAAAATATGATGTTGAAAACATTTTTTTTTGCTAACGATTAACATAAATTAAATTTGCATTTTATGCAAAGCATTTGGGTATCAGACTTTCATCTTTAGGTTGCCTTTTTATACGGGAACCGTTATTTAAACAAAATTAAAATAATTATCAAACATAGTGCATTTCACATCCATAGGTGTCATAGCATCAGTGAATTTATTGCTCAGTCATTAAAATCATTAAAATGTTCGACGGTACATTTTCTCTATAACGGAGTAAAATCGACACTATTTCTTCTTGTATATTACCTACTTTAATTTTGTGGACTAACCGATAGAAATACTTGGCGTTGAAGATCCGTTAAATATTAGAGTTTCGTTGTGGAGCTTGTTTTCTAGGCCGTACTGGATTTTGAAGTAAATATATAAACGACTATTGACTATTTCATTAGTTAGGATGATTTTTATATGACCAAATCCAGAATATTATATCATAATATTAGTATTTTCTTGTCCAACATTTGAAGAACTTTTTTTTATTAATATTAAACGTTGAGATGCGCAATATAATCTAAATGATTTCTATAGCTAGGAGTTCTGTTGTTATCTTTTAAGAAGTAATCGAACAAATCGTCAATGAGTTTTTCGTATTGTAGATTTTATATAGTAATCCTCCCGTTTTTCTTCGGCTGCTTGAACATTTCGATGCATTTGTTCGATCTTCAGAAATTTTGATTGTTGTAATCACATTCATATATGTGAGCAACAATTATCAACGGACACTCAGCCTTTATAGTAATACATAATTCCATCACCCAAAAACCGTCGATTAAAAGTCCTCCGACTTCATTATAGTTATAATATGTAAAATGGTTGGAGGCTAAGCTTTCCACTTAATCACCAAATAAACGCGTTTAAAGCACTCAAGCAGCTATGAACAATGTTAAATTTACTGGAAGGACTTTTCAAACCCTGAAATCAATGTTGATATAATTTTTTACTAGGCTTACTTGGCCGATCCATCTATAAGATCAGATTTAGCGAAAATTTAATCAGGCCAATTTGTTATAAAAAACAAAGAAAAAAAACACGATTAGATTGGAGTCATTGATTTCTAATAAAATGAATACAGTATTCAACAAAATAATGATGAAAAATCAATAAAATCTCTCTAGTGTGTGACAGAGAAAGCAAAAAAATAAAATTAAAAAAAAAAAATAAATTCGAATTTTCGCAAATAAAATTCAAAATTTGGAAGCTTAGAAGGCTAGGAGAATATCGTTAGTAAAAAACAAATTGTCAGATTTCCAAACAAAATAACGATTCCAACATAACACGTCATATGAGACAAAAACTAAGACGATTGATTATTTTTCAATACGAATATCTTAAACACATTAAATTTTAATTAGAACTAATTTAATCAAATTTAATTGGAAAAACCAAATAAAATGTACATTTTTCAATAAAAGCCACAACAGGATTGTTATTGGTTTGTTTATTTTGAAAATAATTTTTGACGATTCACGCCAAATTTTGATTCACGAACAATTTTTGATTGTTTATTTTTCAGGGATACATTTCAAATTTTAAGGAAGAAATTGTTACAAATTTATCAAATTATTTAAAGAACACATGCAATACCAAATTAAAATTTTAAATATTTTTAATTAATTACATTGAATTTAGTTATATAGTATAAAATAATTTAATAATTCAATTACAAAATTTTATTTTTAGAAATTAAATTTGTGCGAATACAGCACTTTTTCTGAAATAGGTTTTTAGAGCAAGAGGAATATATAAAAATGAAAATTTTTACCACAGGTTCTTTAAGGTACCATTTGCAAATAAATTATCGTAATCTAACCGATGTATATATCGACTAATGTAAAGAAAAGCCAAGAAAATTGTACATCACTCCCATATATTTTTTGCTTATTATATTGTAAATTGTTATGCAAAACACGAAGCCGTGAGATTATTTTAAAGAACTAATATCATTTTCGCTATTCAAGGATACCGATAAAATCATTCAAGTAGGAAACCGTCTTCATCATACTACTTTGCATTCGAAACAGCATACATATTCTTTTAGCCAACACACATCAAATTACAATAACATTAATTATTTTTTATACAATAGGAAGCTGCTAATTCTCACCTTTGAACGTAAACGTCGGTTCGATAGAGAAACTAAAATTTGGCTAGTAAGTATTGACAAAATATTTCTTGCAATGTCCACAACCTAACATAAATATATATATATATATATATATATATATATATATATATATATATATATATATATATATATATATATATATATATATATATATATATGTATATAATTATATATAAATATATATAAATATATATATATATATATATATATATATATATATATATATATATATATATATATATATATATATATATACAAAATGGTGTAAAAAATATAAATGTGCGCATCAGTTGAGAACTGCTGAACCGATTTGGCTCAATTTTTATTTGGTGTGTTCGCAATAGCTACAGGAAATGATTCTAACGAAAGACAATTTTTGAAAAATGCACCGGAAAAGTCAGAAAATTTGGAAAATCTACAAATTGTGTTTTTGTACGGGATTTCACGCATATTCAATCCAGATGGTCTTATAAAAATGAAAATTTAGAAAATCTGATTGGAAAACTAGGAAATTTTCGGAAAAAACCGAAGAAAATTGATTTTTTTGTAAAAAGTCGATGAAAAGTTTGAAAAATCTCAAAAATTCGTGAAATAAATTGATGAAAACACAAAGTAAACGAGATAAATAAGAGATGGCGCTGGGGTGTGATCATTAATGCCATAACCCAGTAGACGTTGACTTTGACGTTGTGCAATGTGACAGGTGTCCTTTTCGCATTGTCATTTTCGATTGCGTGAACGTTTTATTTTTCTTGCTGCTATTAAATTGATAGTTTGAGAATTAATTCACTGTTTTATAATATTCGAATTGTTTGTATTGCATCCATAAACGGTACCATTATTACAATCATATGAAGTTCGGTGTAAATTCTACGATTTCGAAATTTTTTTCGAGAAATTTATCAAAAGCGGTTATCAAATTGAATTGCAGGATTGAGATTGATTTTTCGACAATCGAGACAGTCGAACCTAAAACGGAGAAACCATAATTCACAATGAATGCACGGTGTCCGTGAGCATGAAATGCAAGAACAACGCGAAGAATTAAATGAGCAGATCGTGCTCTTATAGGACAAGTGCACACTGCATGGGCACCAGATCAGGTTAGACAAAACTAAACTCGACGAAGAAGTGTGATGAACATAGGTTTAAATCGACCACAGTTTCTGCGCCAGCAAATCAAGTTCGTACATTGTTTGTGATCATCATTGCGACCTGTCATCCATCGAACGCATTGGAATTGTGAAACAAATACAAGGACGAGATGGCTGACAACATGTTGCATCGAGTTTGCATTGCAACGTTGAATTATGAGATTGAAATGAACGACGAGATATGCAGCAAAGCTTTGATCGTGATCGAAGACATGTGCTTGCTTGTGTGCGCCAGCTATTTGTTAAAATTGGGCATGCCAGCATCATTTCGTTCAATGCACGTTGCATTTAAATGAGAGAGATTCAATGAGCCAAATATCTCGCTCAAATATGAGCCCCAAGGTTTTATGACCAAGGTTTTGCAGGAATGCAAAATCATCATCTGGGACGAGTGCATAATGGTACACAAACCATCATTGGAACCGTTTAAGTGAACGATGAAGGATTTACGAAGTTACTCAAGACGTATTGGTCGAGCTTTGATTCTGCGAGAACGCGTTTCGCTGTTCGTTTGGCATTCGCTACGACGATTAACGAATCGCAAGGCCAATGCGAAAGTGTGTGAAATAAATTTGGAGTTTCCGTGTTTTTATTTGAAAGTGTGTGGAATAAATCTGGAATATCCGTGTTTTTCTCATGGTAAGTTGTATAGGTTGTACGTTGCGTGTTCGAGAGTTGGCAAACCATTTTCGTTGTTCATTTACGCGCCGGAGAACAAAACGAAAAATATTGTTTACCACAATGCATTGTATTGAATTCCGTCTGTATTCGATTTAATTCCAGTCGAATAAAATACATTGAATTTTTTTGAATTTCAGCTGACTCCAATTCATTTCCACACCGAGAGAAAACATTAAAAAAAGAACTCAATTTTCGATAGATGCCTGAGTTTGAATCGATATTTCATTCCCTTTACAACACATTATTGCGTTGAATTCGATGAAAAAGTTCAACTTAATTGTAATAAAATAAATAAATAAATAAATAAATAAATATATATATATATATATATATATATATATATATATATATATATATATATATATATATATATATATATATATATATATATATATATATATTTCTTCTGCAATATTTTGCTCTAGATGATTTCCATTTGATATGATTGCTAGTAACTAGTCTTGCTAGTAACATTGAAGTTGGATTTAGTTCCATAGAACATAAAATAACTATATATTTTGAATAAATAAATTAAATCTCGTTCAGAGGATGTAAAAAAGAGAAGTTTTTACTGTTAAGAACTTTAAACAGCAGCAGCTTTTCAACAAAATAATTGGTTATAAAAAATAGTCACACTGCACACCATTAAGCAGCAGAAAAATATTAACAACGAATAAGTATTAAAAATTTTTATACATATATAAAATAATCATCTGCATCAACTCAAAAACTCAATGCGAAATTTTCCTATTATCTCCTTTCACCTATCATATGGACAAGCGATAAATGTTGTGTAATTTAATGAAGAGAATATTTAAATGACTTACCATCGTTAGATAACGGCTTCTAATACAGCTACAACATGTTTTTACGAAAATTGTTTTCATTTTTTACACTTTACACTCACTCACTATTGTATTCCATTAATATATTTACACATTTCCACTATTGTGATAACGATAATTAAAAGATAATTTTAACCAATTTTATATCATTTATTTTATAATTTAAATTAGTAATTACTGATTTTTTTTTAAATAAAAAAAAGAATTTACAAAAATTTTGATCACATATAACTTCAAACCAAGGAATTAACAAAAAATCCAACAACAAACTTTGCGAATTATTTAGCCTAATTTTTAGAACGGTATATAGATTTATATATTTGATTTTAACATGGTTTACCTTGAGGTGGCCCGAAATCAATTTTACACTTTCACATTTAAAAATTTTCACATTTTCACCACTAATATTATCTTCACCAAAACTTAATTTTTTTTTATTTTATACCACATTCCCATTTTTTATACACAATGGATTCAATGCGCATGTCTAATCTCTTTACGGATTCTCTTTCGATTTTTGTTGTAAAACTAATCGGACTACATCTCATTAAATCGATCTTAAGTCGATTTTATTTGTATTTGTTTTTGTGCTTTTCCACTTATATGGTATAGTCCGCTTAAACTTTTTAATTTTTCACTTAAACTTTTACCACAATTTTTTATGTTTTGGACGCAATTAATTAAAGCCATTTTGTTTTTTTTTATCTCTTTACGTATGTCGTTCGTTTTGATGTTTTGTGAAAATTATCGGATTTTGTCGCATTAGATCGAACTTAAATCGTTTTTATTTTTTGAATTTGTGCTTTTTTATTTATGTTTTCTGTTTATAGGTGGGTTCACATTGTTTATAGTGCATTGATAAATTATTAAGACACAAACCAAATAAAACCTTACAACAGCTAGCATAATAGAATACAGGATGAAATAGTATTATATTTATTGGCAGTACTGGGTTGTCAATGTGTATGTCAAGGCCAAAGTGGAGCATTTTAGTTGGTAAGTGGTATTGTTATAGTTATACAAATTATCTTTTGGTATTTAAAAAATTTATTTGGAACGCTTTATGGTTTGATTAATTGAGGAATATGACAAAATATTAAACAGGATTTCCCAGATTATGATGAATCTGTCGTACAATTGTTTTCCGTATAATAAAAATTAAAGTTTGAACAGAATTATTGATTGTGACAATTCTGCGTTTAGGTGGATTTAGAACCTATCTACCTGTCTGTACTAAAAAGTCAATTATATTGGTCAAAGCATGATAGGGGATCTTCCAGTAAGGTTGGAGCAGATTTCTAATTCCAAATGAAGAAAAATATCGGAAATAATCCTCTTTTAATAACAAGCAACCCTTATAGAAATAAAAGACATTGACGTATTTTCTATACACCGGTGAGTTCTTTAAGCTCTCCTTTTTAAGCTCTCGGTTTTATCCTCTTTATAAAAACGCTAAAAGCTTCTAATCGGATATCATAATTTGCCAAATTAGGGGAATACATGACCCTTTGAAATATTAAAATTTCTCGAATATAGTCACCAGGCTAAAAAATTGAGGAGTGAGAACAAAAGTTCTACATGTTTTCAGGAAAGAGGTAAAAATAAGGATATTGCAAAGGACAGCAGCAAGGACGCTCAATGTATTATTTGCATTGGTTAGCTACGGAAGCGCTACAAATAAAACTGCTATAATAAACAGTATGTGATCTGGATGCAGAAGTTGCAGTCACGTAATTTGTATTTTTTTATCCTTCCGCTTTACTGAATATTGCGACTACAAAAACCATATACTGTTGATCAGGAAAATTTATTATTAAAAAGCAATGAACTCATTGGTTCTGGAGCTAGTGGCATTAGGACAGTCGTATTTCTTCATCCTTAATTCCTGTACCACAAAGTCTGTCAAAGTCTGTAATAATGGAAGCAAACGTTTTCTAATCCATGTACGATTTAATACTTTATACTGCTATTTATCAACTAAAATTCTTTATTCGGGTTTAATTCGGTTGAAACCAATGAAGCCCCTTCCAGCGCTTACATGGGTTTAGAAAATCAATTATCAGCGTATTGTAGATGATTTTTCAGTGATGTTTTGAACTAAGTTGATGATAATTGCAACTTTTTCCTAGTCTGAAAACGCAGCTTGTTCGTTTCTTAATTTTGAATTATTGCAAGCGAGATTCTGCCAAAAAGACAATTTTTTCTGTTACACGTTTTACTTCCCGTTTCATTTGTGGATGGCATTTTGCCCATAATAGCCATTCCATATAGGAGGTATATTTTTAATTGGGTAATGCTGGCATGTTTTGATTTGCTACTGGCTTTGATTTTTTATTATTGTCCACGCCTCTTATAATTTGGTCATCTTATACTGGTGTGAGGAAAATTCTTAGCTAAGCAAACATTTTTTAAAGATCAAATTTTTTATGTTGCAGAACAAAATGCAGGACCCCATAAAAATCTAAATTTAATAAATCTTTCTGAAAACTTTATCTCAAAAGTTATGCAAAAATGTAAACAATAAAACAAGTAAATGCGCAAAAATTAATTTCACGAAAAATCTGTACACAATTTGTCATCACTATATGTTGCATTGATCTAAATATGTGCATAGCTCTTATGTCCCTATTAAAATACAAAAAAAATAAAACAAATTTTCCTTCACAAAAACCACTTTGCTGTAAATTTTTTACCATCAAGTTTTTATAATCTCCTCTACTGCTGCTCCGCTTTTCACAATAAAATTTAAAAACGGAAAAAAAAAAAACAAAACAACAGAAGGAAAAGAATGTTAGAATTAATCTCGAAACAAATAAAATTTTACAATACCATATATAGAAAATTTATTATCTGTGGAAAATCTGTCGTCGCTCAACATGTTTCACCTACATTATAATATAAAAAAGTACTATACTTCTGCTGTGTGTGTGTGTGTAGATATGTATTAAAAAATAAACAAAATAAAATGGTAGCAAGTTTTTATGTTCACCCCTGCATCAAATTTCAAAACTATGTGTAAAAATCACAAACGACTGGTTTACATTTTTTTAATGTTTATTAAATAGTTAAAGTGTTTACAGTTTTTGTTTATGGATGTTGCTATAATATTTTAAATTATTTGCGAATGTCTTTTATTTATAGCATGACATTGTGAAAACAAAAAATTTTCCATTTATAAAAACAAAAAAAAAATAAGTTTTTTCTTTGTTGTGTAGATGGCGTCCGAACTACAAAGTAAATATGAGGTATTTGGTATGAGATAAAATATGGATGCAATGCAAGATTGTTTTATGTATATAGAATATATTATGTGAAACGAGCATAAAATTGCTAACCATAACCGGAAAAGAATTAAGTTTATTTTATGCTATATATCATTGCTGCTAAAATCTGTTGGATATAGTGGTGACAAAGTTTTTCTTTTCGTGGGAAATTTTTTTAATTTTTTTTTCGAAATTTGCATCGAAACAAAAGAACTTTGGGAACGTTGAAGTTTTAGGTACATTGTATATGGTCTAGCTAAATGCAAAGGTAATTATTGTCGATGGTAATCTTCGTTTATATAAATGTTAATATTCTGGACAAAATTTGTTTTAATTTTTTAGTGCAGATAAAGTTATTTTTATCGTAAAAGCACCTCACCGCATATTTATGTTAAAACCAAATGATGCAGTTTTCATAAAAGTTTGGTTCAAAATCGACTAATGTGGCAACGTAACTAAACGAACGTAAATTATATTTTAGTACTTGTAGTGATAAGCTTCATCAAAATAATGATTTACATTTAGGAATATATTGGAGCATATATTTTTAGCATCTTATATTGTGTCTGACTCGCTTAATATTTCATTGATCTGAACGAAATAAATTAATTTAGGAAGTATGTGCATCTAGGCTAACCTGATTGCTTCTAAAAACCTGGGTCTTAGAGCGAACCATGGCCAAGCTTTTAAGCTGAGAACTTTTTTCTCAATTCTGGGAAAAGAAACCTTCTCACTGTGAAGAGTAACCATTACACGCAATAGGATTACAGACATTTGGGAGTTTGCAAAGCAGAATATAGGGTTGTGTCTATAAGGTTTGCACCTCTAAAAATGATATTTAAAGAAAATCTTTGACTTCTTAACTTACATAGCAAAGTCAAATTTAATATGACACAAAAAACTTCTCATCTATTTGAGAGAAATTGCTTATAACATGGTAGGGTAGTTTCATCATGCCTTCCCCAATATTTGGTTGCGTTAGTGGACTTGTTTTACATGTTGTTAAAGCAGACAATTTTTCATTGCGATTTTAATCATTTCAGCGGGATTATCTACTATTGACAATGTTTAACTGGAATTTTCTCTGAAAAGAATACCATATTTCAAAACATTTTCTTAGAATTAAAGATCTTTTCTGTGGAAAGAACTTTCTGTGTCATTTCAACTTTGGCCAATAAACAATAAACTTAACAAATCACAATGTGTCCATTTGTTCGGAACACTGACATAAAACCAAGTCAAAAGAGCTGTGTCTTTGACCTTCTTCGGCACTTCTTTCGTATGATATTATGTGACTGTAATTGCATTAGGTATCCATTGGTTCTCCACTTAGGTTTATAAGCAAACTTTTAGATTTTAACATGTTTGCCCGATGCGTTTCTGATATCGGGGATTTTCGTTTATATTTGTAGTTTCCTTTCAGATAACCTTTGAAAATTTCATTTTAAATTTTACAAGTTCCCTAAAAGCTGAATTTTGATTCTGAAAGCTCATTTTTGCCCAAATGTGTATCGATGTCCTCTTAAATTCTAACTTTGTAAACGATTTACAGCATGATTTTTGTGGACATGGCGTATTCCTTTTTCCTGAACTTCAACTGTATACTTCATTGCTCAAAGCTATTATTTTTAAGATCTCTCATAAACACTTTCAATGTTTGGGTAAATACTTCTGTAATTAAATTCGGTTGGTATGAGATTTCTGTGACTACAGTCCATTTAGGATTTTTGAAAATGTTTAGTGATACATCGCTAAAAATTGAATTAGTTATATCACACTGTGGTGCGAGGACCATGTTGAGGTGACGATATAAATTCTTATATCGTCACCTCAACATGGTCCCCGATTGTCAAAGTATTCTCGAAATCCAGATAAAACATGGTTTCGCTAATTTAATCGAAACAAAAGGAAAAACCCCGTTCCAATAGATCTTCCTAATGTTAAGAGCTTTAAATTAAGGCAATCATCCCAAAAGAACTATCTATCTAGTATGATCGGTCTTTTTTGCAGTTTTCGTCAAAATCTAAAAACTTTTGTTTATAGTACCTATTTGATGCAAGTTGCACATCAGAGAAATAGCCTAGGTACCAAAGTAGTAAATCAGAAAAACTGTCCTTTTGTGTATCACGCAAAGTATCCTCTGAATCACGAATGGCTAAATATCCAGTTCCGGAGTAATTAAAATAAATCTTCTTAACAAGGATACATTTATTAGAGGATCAAAAATTACCTTGGTTGAACTGACTACATTACCATTATTGTTGTAAAAAAGTCTTTAGCTTTTTTATTGGCTACATCACTAGAAGAACCGTAGCACCAGCAATATAAATAGTATTGTAATTATTGTTGGCCAATTGAAACGTCGTTTTTCTTTAATATGCATTCCGACAAATCTTCATGATCAGCAGAACTCAACAACAACTCTTTTCATTTTATTGGGTAGTAATAAATTCATATTTTAAAAATAAAATCACCAAACACCATAACCTATAAAATCAATTAACCTCACATATTCATTTAATAATATTGCTTTCCTCTAGATTATCTATAGTGCCATCTTTGAGAATAATAAACAAATAAAAGCAAATCAAATGAAAAAAATTAAAGTCGATCAGTTTAATATTTTGATTCTCGAATAAAAACTATAAATTTAAAACTATAATTTAAAAATTATTTCCGTGGCCTAAGGTTTATATATATATATATATATATATATATATATATATATATATATATATATATATATATATATATATATATATATATATATCATGAGCGAGAACCTTGTAAATTGGTTTGTAGTGTCAATTCACGCCCAAATACTAGATCTTCGTGTAAACATAGCAATAATTCCTTTCGTATAGATTCAGATACCAGCACAGGGTCGGCAATGGATGACTGAGGACCAATCCAAGGTGGTGTTTCAAAGAGGGTTGCAAAGAGGACTAAATTTATGAGTAAATTAGATTTATATGCGAGGTATTGGCAAGTGTCCATATTTAAGGGTGATAGAGTCATAACTTCGTTTATTTGTCCTTCCCGATTATTTCAATCTAAACGCATGTGCTTCGGCTTAAAAAATGCTCCCGCTACATTTCAGCGAATGGTTGATCGCATAAAAACTGGGATTTTGGAGGTGGCAATGTGAGCCTATTTGGACAGTTTAATTTAATGGTGAATCGGAAGAAATGCTTTTTTTCTGAGAGAGTATAAGATTTTTAAGTCATATTATTGCTATTAATGGCATCCGTACCAGTCCAGAGAAAGTTACGGCTATTTTTAAACGGCTGGAACCACGTAACTCAAGGAATGTAAAATTATTTTTGTATCACAGATTCGTCCCTAATTTTTCCGAAATGTCACGGCAATTCAGCGATTTTACAAAGAAGGGCATTAAGTTTACTTGCGATGAGAGTCATCAGTTTGCTTTCAAACAATTAAAACAGTGGTTGGTAAATACTCCAGATATCGGCGTTGTATTGTATAGCGCTGAAGTCACCGTTAGTACAGAACATCAGCCACTTAAATGGTTAATGTCCTTAAAATCATCACACGGCCGTCTGGTCCGATGGACTCTACTTATGCAAGGATTTAACCATAAAATTACCTATACACCTGGAAGGTAAATGTAGTCGCGGAAAATAAATAATGTGCCACCTTGTCATGTCAGTTGGATTTTTCAACCTATGATTTTAAGGAACTTCGAAATTCGCAAATCCAAGATCCGGATATCAAAAAAATTATAAATTGCTTCGAAGAAATTGATCATTCATATCTTGCAAATTATACTAGTAAGGAATATATCATTTCACGATTCTGTATCGATATATTCCTGATCCTGAAGGAGCCCAGCTCGTCGTACCAGGTAGTCAACGCAAATTTATATTGCAACGATACCATTGTGACCCAACATCTGGTCATTTTGGAGTGAAAAAAACTATTCATAAAATCCGATCTCGGTATGGCAGAAATGCGCAAAATAATCGAGAAATTTGTGCCAGCATTTCAAAATGTCAAATTTAAAACCAACCGGTTTGCTAAAAACTCCGGTTATGAAACATCGTTTCGAGACTGTGGCTATGGATTTGTTCCGTCATACAGCCGATTTTTTGATATTCAACAATGCCTTACTCCGATATACCATCTCCAAGCTAATTCTGTAGAAAGGTAAAAATCGCGATCTAAAAACTCAGTTGGCTATATAAGCGAATGGAGACCATCGGAATTGGGTTGCGCATTTGCAGTCTATATGTTTTGGAATGGATACAACTCGACGTGATTCAATTCAACAGACTCCAGCTTTTTTGACATTTGGGAGTGAGCTTTAAACATTGAATATCAAAATAAATATATGGATGCTAAAGAAGTGCATAAACAAACGCAGGATATCCGAAAAAAACATCATGATCTTTCGAGACGACCAAATCGTTTATATGAAACTGGTGATTTGGTTTTGGTGGCTATTCACCCTCGCAGCAATGCTGATAAAGGATTTACCAAAAAGTTTGCTCCACGACGAACCGGTCTTCATCAAATCTCAAAAGTAATATCATCGCATACCTTTGAAGTTTTAACCCATGACAGCAATAAATCAGTTTTGGGTCGTTATCATGTCTCACAACTAATTCCTTACAAGAGCGAGCACGAGTCTTTAAATGGCCCAGAAATCCCATCGGAACGATTCGGAAGTTCTGAGGGGGAGATTTTATCGAAATAATATTATGGCAACACCACTCTCGGAGACAACAAAATAGAAAACCGCTGTTTGATCATACCTTGAATAATAATAATTTCCAATCTTTGATATATTAAAATTTGGTTCCATCTGATTTATTTAAAAAAATGCATTCATACATACACCTCGCAGCAACAAAAATAACACATACAAAGAAATAAAAACGATTCGAAGCTCGATATAATGCGACAAAGTCCGAGTATTTTTACCAAAAAATCAAAACGAACACGAAAAGGTAAAGCGTCGAGTGCAAAATGTCCGACGTGATCAAGTGATTTTTATTAATTTTTTAATTATTTGTGGTTCAAAAGTGTTTTCAAAAGAAAAGTGAAAATTTTAAAAGTTTAGTGAAAAATGTTGTGATTGTGTAATTAATAAAATAAAATTGTTAGTGTTATAAATTGATACGCAAAAAAAAAATCCATGTACTGTATATTGCATACAACAAAAACTTTTACCAACCTTGAATCAACGTTGATGTTGTATTGGTAAGTAATTTCGGTTTTTATTTTAATGTCCGTTAACTTTTACAATCTCTAAAGTGAATTGGTATTCAAATTCATTACATATGTGTTGATAAATTCGTTGCTAAACGGAGATAATACATCTTTACCTACACATATTTTACACCAACTTAATAAATTTGCAAGCACGTAGTTTCAATATATACGAGAGTTTGTGTATATGGTTGCGATCCTTGTACTAAAAACTAATAAGTTATGTTTAAAATACGTGTTTTATCTAAACATTTTTGTGATATTCGTTTTACATAATTCACGTCAGCCGCATATACGTATGGTATGTATACAGATGCGGTGACAGGTTCTAATAGAAAATTACTTTGGAAAATGAATAAAATTTATATACGTTCGTATGTATGTAATTCATACTCTGGTGGTGTATTATTGAATTAAATTTTATTTTATCGCTTTAAAACTTTGATAGATATTAAATAGAATTTGAAAGAATAATAATATATCATCTTGGTGTACCGAACCGCGACATACGTATATAACTTTTAAAAGTTTATTTATTGGATAAAGATGAGACGTTTAACGATAGCTCGACATAGCTCTAAGTATATAAATAAAAATGTAACATTAATCGTAAAAAGTCGTAAAAATTGTATCTTATCTTATATGTATAAATATGAAATTTAATCATTTTATGTTGTATAATAAAATTTACCTTTTGCTAATTATACATCGTACCTAGCTAATTACTTAATTACATTCAAAATCATGTTTCAAATTTGTGTTATCTTACCTTTTCAATATTTAATTTTTGTTTCTTGTTACGGTTTACGTTAATCTCATTTGCCTGCCGAATTACGACGACATTTGCTGTGCGAATTATTATATTATATATTATATATGAACAGCTTTGAACCGACAATAAATAATTAGGATTATAATTTACGATTTATATATCGTTGCCACAGTACTGGAATGTCTTAAAATATTGTTTTGCGTTTAAAGGAGAGAAGTGTCAAAAGGCTCATACGGTTTCAATCCTGATTTTGCTATTTGTATTGTTTTAGCTGCAGTTTCCTTGATGTTGTCGCCTGCAGTCAGAATCGCCGTATCTCCAGCAAATATTGTCATAGTAGCATCGTCCTATTATCAGGCCTATTATCAGGCCATATTCTGTAGCTTTATTGATTTGTAAATAAATATAGTC
This sequence comes from Tipula confusa, assembly GCA_963556175.1. Taxonomy (NCBI): domain Eukaryota; kingdom Metazoa; phylum Arthropoda; class Insecta; order Diptera; family Tipulidae; genus Tipula; species Tipula confusa. The sequence continues at coordinate 218,335,341 of OY744475.1, read as the reverse complement.
GTTTATATTCATAGGATTCATTTCATACAGGATTATTTTTCCCTACCATATTGCACACATTTTTATACGCTGTTGTCAGCATAAAGGCTGAAATTTTTTTTCCAGAAAATATATTGTATTTTTATTTTGCAATTTTAGCCTATCTGTCATCGTTTGTTTTGATTGAAGCAACTGCCATTTTTGGTCATTTTACTCCTTTTGCTGTCTTCTAGAGAGTGTTTTATATTCTTAGTTATAGTTGGAGTACTAGGATAGATTAGGTTAGGTTAGGTCAAGGTGGCCGTTCTAAAGGACGTGGCATAGATAAAATGGGTCCATAGTCTTAGCACAACAAATATAGTCTCCACTCATTACCTACTGGAACCAATTCGGGCTTCTAACGAAGCAGTTGATAGCTCTGACACTCACCCTACTTGAGGTCTGACAGATCACACAGGAGGCGAGATCCTAAAAACTTTAGCGAGTATCGACCCAGGCTAGGACAGGTGCAAAGCAGATGTAGTATAGTTTCCTCCTCCTCCTCCTCATCCCTACAACTTCTACAGTAATCATGCAAAAGAACTCCCAGTCTAGTCGCATAGGTACCAATGAGACAGTGTCCAGTAATGACAGCCACGATTATACTCATATTGCACCGTTGCATTAATATGAGTTTGTTAGACCTGATTAAGACCAGTGCAGGCCAAATTTGCCGAGTTCTTCTTTCTTTAAGAGCAGTTTACACATGGCAAGCGGTACTTCTGTATACGCATGGCATGGTAAGATGCGACAGAAAGTACCCTGTTGAGCGAGTTCATCAGCTTTAAAATTTCTCGTTATATTGAAACGCCTTGAAACCCATGTAAGCTGAATGTTTAACTTTTCTGCCATCTCGTTAAGAGATGAGAGACAGTTCCGGTTTTTTTCGATGCGATAAAGCCTAATTTTAGAACTTTAATGGCAGCCAGTCTATGGCTTCTTTTATTGCGAAAAGTTCCGTCAGAAAAACACTACAGTGATCAGAGAGGCAAAAAGAGAGGTTTAAATTTAATTCTTTGCTAAACCACCTCACATCCGACCTTGGTGTCAATTTTCGATCCATCGGTAAAGAAGTTAATCTTACCGGGATTCAGAACTGCTTCGTCCGTTCTGTCCTCTTTGAAAGGAATAACAGTCAGAAATTTAACTTCGAGATATGATGTCGGGGTGGTGTAGTCAATGGTTTTGGAGATAACATTATTCATTAGAATAGATGAGTGTCCCTTATTACTAAAGGTCCACAGAGAAATTGATTTAAGCCTAATAGCTGTACACGCAGCCATTTATTTAGATAAAATATAAAGAGGGACTAGATGAAGGAGAATTTCTAATGCCTGAATTGAAATAGTTCTGAGTGCACCACTAATACACGAACAGGCGGTTCTTTGAACCTTCATCAGCAGCTTTTGGTTTGTCACTATATTTAGAGTCGGTCACCAAACTATAACTCCGTATAGTAGAACAAGTCTAACTACAGAAAAGTATAGCCAATGTATGATGCGAGGGTTTACAACCCCATCCTTTCTCAATGGCATTCTTACGGGAGTATCGCGTTATTGTAGCTTACTTTACTCTTTCCAATATATTAGGTGGGTTTATAGCTTAGTTTGCTGTTCACAATAAGACCCAGGAATTTCACTTTATCTGTGATATTCAGGCCAACTCCGTTAAGAGTGGGTGGGTTGAAAAAAAGTTTGTATATCCTAAAAAAAGGACCAAATCAGCTTTAAAAATAATACCTAGTAACAGGTCATTTATAACCAAGTTCCAAAGAAGGGGAGATAAAACACCACCCTGCGGTGTACCTCTACTCCCAAATTTTCTGACGGATGCCTCAACAAGATTACCTAAAATGACCCTACCCTTGAGAATTTGACACATCCAGCCCTAAATCTGAAAGTGCCTGCGTGAACGCCTCTAGTTTTACATTGTTAAAGGTTCCTTCTATATCACACAAGGTCACTAAAAAGAATTAATTAAATTCGAGCGATTTTTCAATAAGGCCTAAGAGGGAATGCAGTTCAGTTTCCACTGATTTCCCCTTGCAGTATGCATGCTGAGCTGTTGCTTTCTTTACCGGCTCGATTGAGTCTCCAATATTAGCTTCTTTCTGTCTCTCTATAGTTTTCAAAAAGTACGAAGATAAGCTAATAAGTCTAAGGTCTTTTGGATCGCAATGAGATCATTTTCCCGCTTTCGGTATAAAAATGAGCTTTACTTCGATCCATTTGTTTGGAACCTGACATTGTTCCAGGTTACTTTTAAAAATCAGTTCAAGTTAGAGAACCATTAAGTAACTGGTTTGTTAGATGTTGGCAGGAATATTGCCATCTGGACCTGCAGACCTTAAAGGTTTAAAACTGTTTACTGACAACAAGATATTGCTCCTTTTGATCATTTTTCCAGCAATACCCGTATCCCTATTTGTTTAAGGCAGAAAAGTCGGATATTCGGAACATCCTGGGAAATGAGTTTCAGAGATTCCGCCCTAATGTAGTCCAGATACCATCCGGTCGTTGTAGATAACTTGGAATGGAAAGCCAATCAGATAGAATCTTAAGTACCCTAGCTAGTTGGAGTACTAAGTAATTTCTCAATTGCTACGTGTTTTACTTCCTTTAGCGTCTTACGTTAGTTACATAATCCATTTAGGATAGATTTGCCTTGCACGGCATGACTCCTTTGCTATATTTTCTATGATTTACTTTTTCCTGCACTGGATCCTTTACTTCTATTGGATATATTAGTGATTTTTCTTTCCTGAAAACTTCAATTTTTCGGATGTTTTTCCAGTACAGTTGATCCTCCTCTTGCTCGCTCTACTCGATTTAGGATGTGGTAGCCAATATGTCCTCGATTTTTTCATATGAAGCATTCTAATAAAGTAATCAGAATTTAATATTAAATATTTGAATTGGTCGTATCCTTTTCCTGAGTTTGAACTTTGTAGGACTTGCGCAAATGTTCTTCCTTCGTTTTGATTATGTTGGGAAGCTTTGTTTATTGTGATATCCTTATTTACCTGGATCCGGTTTTCCGGCGTGCTTGGTTTTTTATTTTCTTGAGCAGTTTGACTACTTTACATCTTCGATAACCATTTGGGTGCTGCCTGCGATAAAAAACGCATTTGGGTAGTGCATCTCTTGTAAGCTTTGCGTATGGTTAAAATTTTGGAATTTTTTGCACTGTAAAATTTACGCCTATGTTCTTTTAATTTCTTCGATTTTTACTCTCATCAGCTTCCAGGCTACTCCTTAATTAACTTTTATCTTTTTTAATAATTTTCACAGTATCCTAAATTTTGTATCATTTATATTGAAGGACATTGGTTACGCCTTTGTTTGAACTGATTTTGTGTTGTGTTAGTCATAATAGTGATAAAACGAACATTTTTTTTAGTATGTGAGCCACTGATTTACCCATAATTTAGTTAACACTGCATTACTCTGTCATTTTACATAAACACATATATGCTAGTTCATTCTCAGAAATCGGAAAGCAAATTACAAATCAAATATCATCCTCAGCGAAAATTCTTATTGGTAATCACCTACAATTTGCCCCATCAGAGGAATGGTCCTTTTTAATATTATGTAAGATTAGTAAACTCTGCAAAAAAGACCTTGGTTGTGAAATTTTTTACATTTTGGGCAATTACCATACATCAAGTTTAACTTTGTTTTGCCACACAAAACATCGAAAAAGGTCAAAAAGATAGTTCTACAAAGTGTTTCTTCTGAAAATCAAGAGCTCGGAATTAATGCAATCAAATCCAGAAAACCGATTACATTTTAGTGTATATGGCTATAAATTCTTCAAAGGATGGGTCTTCTTTGTATCTCTTGTAGATAAGTTAACCTTTTACGTAAAGAGTACTGCTTTGATTTTTACATGGAGGTTTCCATCTGAGTTCCGTAAGGCAAAAGCGGAATGTCTGAAAGTATGGTGCAAATTCGCATGGTCGCATTGATACAATTGATTAATGCGTTAACGACGCTTACATATATGGTTATCGACCGCTTTGAAATCCAAAACAGGGTTTTAAAACTGTGGCCAAAGAAAAATTCTAACCTAATAAAATAATTTAAAAAAATGATACTTTAATATATTAAAATATTTGCTATTCTTTTGTCGGAGCGTTACCGCCATATTTGGTAAAAAAGCTTTAAAGCTCTCAAAATAAAAGTTTTTAAATATCTTATAAGAGGAGCCATAGTATAAACACACATAGTACTACCATGGTATGTTAGGGACATATTTGACATAAAACGGTTAATTTAATTGATTTGTATATTATAAATTTTATAATTTTATATTTTTAATTATGCAATAAATTAACTGTAAATTTCATTTAAAAACTAATCCAATTTCTTGTAACCTACAGCTTGCTGAAATTAGTCCAAAAATAAATTAATCAATCGATCAATAGTACTACCATGTTATGTTAGCCCCGTAATGTGCTAGATGTCGCTACTGGTATAGTTTTAAAATAATCAAAATATTTTTTATGTATAATCGCTTAAATGTCATATATTTTACTTAATTTTGACTTTATTCTATCGACCCGACATCTGGAACAAAATGGGTAAACTGTTTTTTTTTCTAATGATGGTAATACTATGTGTTTTTATATTATGAATATTGTGAGTTAGTGCGATTGTCAAATTAGTACGGTGAATTCGTTTAATTATGCATCCATCTTGATCTTTTTAATTTAAAATTTACTGACTTAAATATTTGCTTTGTACGTTCGGTGCAACATGGGTAACATATGCTGTTTCCTCAAAATAACCTTTAAGATTTTTTTACGCTCAACTTTGCTAGTTGCAGCTTTTTATCCTACTCAAATAGTTTTTTGAAAATGGTTTCTACTCTGAATATTTACAATTAATGGTTGAGCTTTTAGTTAATTTGGATTTTTTAGACCTATTCTACAACACATTAAAATGAATTAAAATTTTCTAAAAATAATGGAAACTGTTATTTAATAGTACACCGACGATATATACACATCCGATGATAACTAAGCTGTTATCTTAAATATTTTTTGTGCTCATATATCATTTCGTTTTCTGGTTACATAATTCTGTGCTTTTTTCAGTTGTGGAAAATAAACTATATTATTCATGAAACGTGTTTTGAATTTTAATTTTAATACAGTATTAAAATTTTTTTTTTTTTTAAATTTTAATTACAAAATATTATTATTACAAAGCTTATATTTAAATAGGAAAAACAAAAAGCAAATGAGAATATTAAAAGTTTTATACGGAATTTCAATCGTTTAACTCGGGTGGATTTTGGATTTTAATTGAAATGGAGATGTTTCTTTTAAAAATGTAATGCTATGATGCTGTTACTGCTGCAAATACAGCACAGTTTATGTAAATTATTATTTTTATTTTGAAATTATAATTAATTAATTTTTTAATGTTCTTGGAATATATTATTTTGAGGAGTTTTCATAATGATGTTGCAACAATGTAGTTTTATAGTAAAACTCTATACGCAATGGACTGTCAAAATGGATTTGCAAAATTTTTAATCCATATTTTATTCAACAATTATTTAAATCTAATTTAAAAGCTCTGTTTACTTATAAAGTTTTACTTGTGGTTTTCTTTTTTTTTAAGTTTAATGCTCGTGAAAGCTTCTAAAAATTCCTTTTAATTTTAGTTTTTAAAAGCAAAGTTTTAAAATTGATTTTTTTATATACTCGTTTATGATTTTGTCTTCAGCTTAACCGGTTCAAATTAAATAATTATATTTTTAATCTCAGAAAAGCTTATTATTCCAAAATAAAGACTTTTAAAGCTTTAAGCTTAAATTGAGCTAATAGGCTCAATTGTTTTAAGTAAAAGATTAACTGGTTTTAGAACACTTTTATTTAAAGCTTTACAGCTACCCAAAAATGTATATTTTTCTTGTCGTAAAATTAGCGTTTTAATGAACTTTTTACGTGAATATATATGTAGGTACATACTTAAATGATTTCTTAATAAAGCTTTGGCCTTATGAAATATTGAGCTTTAAATTTCTAACTTCAAACATTATTAGATCGTAATGATAATAATTAAATTTACGTTCAATTTAATTATTGAAAGCTCAGTTTTGTTATTTGATTTTTATTTAAGCTTTGTTTATTATACTTACTAGATTAATAGATTGAAAATATTCAAAAATGCTTAATCTAAAAGCTTACAAAAGTTTCTTGGTTTTCTTAAAAAGTTTTTAGTTCAAAAGCTAGCTCATAATTTAACTTCGATTTTAATGGTTAAAAGCTTATTAATTTGTCCTGTTGTTCAAAGATTTATTTACATATTTTACTATGTCAAAAAATTTAATTGATAATATTTGCGACTTCAAAAAAATAAAATTAAAGTATTTAAAAAAAAATTTTGGTTAAAGCTTAGTTGAAAAATTTTTGCGATTTAATTTTAAGTTAGTTATGAGTTAAATTTAAATTTTTTTGTCAAGTTTAAGCTCACAGTGGTTTATATTATCTGAAAGAAAATGTTACAAGTGAAATATAAATTTTTGGGTAGTTGTAAAGCTTCAAAGTAAAGTTATCTAAAACCAGTTAGTATTTTATTTAGAAAAATTGAGTTCAATAGATCAAATAATGAGCAAAACTTTAGAGAAATTCTAATTTTCCAGCTAAGCTTTCAAAGCTAAAATAAAATATATTATTAAAAAATTATTGATTTAAATTGTAAAAGCTCTTAAACTTTAATTTTTTTATTGAAATTTTAGTAAAATATCAAAGAGTTTATGAAAAAGCTTAATTGTATTGCTTCTGTTACTTGGAATATAACTTTATTTTTGACTGAACTTTAATCATTTATGAATACGTTAAATTATATGAATTTTAGAAGACAATTGTAACCTTCATAAGTTCTAAGCTTAAAAATTTTAAAATTGTAGTACCTGATTTGGCTTGAAATGTTTACCTGAACTATACATGAAAATTTCATTTAAATTTAGTTTTTAAAAGCTTAACTCCCAAAATAAATATGTTATTTCACATTTTCAATTCAACAGCTTTAATTAAATGACTAGCACCATAATTTAAGGAAAGTTTAGTGAAAAAGTTTCACAGTTAAATAATAAAAAAATTTCGTAATACTGTATGTGTAAATTTAAGCGAAATGCGTAAGCGCTTTGTCTTCTTAGGATAATATCAATTTAATTTTATTTAAGAGTTTTTAAAGTAACAAAATTGTAATAAACGAACCTTTTACTGTAGTTTTGAAAGTTCAAATTGTAAATATTATTTTGCTTACATTTTTGCTCATGATTTGGTATTTTAAGCTCAATTTCAATAAAAACTTGAAATAAGCTCAAAACAGATTGACCAAAAGTTTTAAAGCTATAAATTTAAAATTAAACTTTACTCCTATAAACTAATATAACTGTAAATATTTAAGTGCTAAAATGTCACTATGTAATATTAACATCATTATGTTTTAAGTTTGAAAGCTTTTATATTTAATCTTTTTTCAAATTTTTTAATTAAATTTTACTTAAAGCTTTGGTTATTATTTAGTTTCTTGAGCTCAATTGCTGCTATAAAAAAAAACTGAAACTTAAAAGTATAAAAAAAAACTTATTTCCAAAGTTTAAATTTTATTAAGCATTACTCCTGTTTCTATATATTTGTACATAATCAAGGATTTCGATTTCATAATGAAGTTCTAACTCTTTTTGGTTCGAAGCTCAAAAGCTTTAATTATTTTAAATTTTGGAACGAGAAAGGTAGTTTGACTTTACATTTTAGTTTTGTTTAAAATTTCAATCGTAGTACACCGACTTTTTTAGTCGGCATGGCAATGTAGGGAGGTATTAAGTTGGCTATGAATGAAGAAAAGAAGAGAATAGTTGTATTTTGACTCTCTGAGTGGTTTAAAACTTTTAAACATTTGGAAAACTTCCAGTTTCTGTAAAAGAATAATTATGTAAAGTATTTTCCCTATTTTTCTGTTAGAAGCCGCATTCCTCTAATGAGCCGCGGCTTTTCTGCCTTAAAGCTTTGAGTATACAGTAAAGTTAAAGTAAAATATTCTATTACATATAGGTATTCTCTTAATATGATCACATGAGATAAAGATGAATCAAATAGAAGGTCTGTTATACAATTAATTTTGGTCGTGTAATATCGGTGCAACAAATGTGAAATATTCTTATCGGGTGTAGTTTGACAGATGTTTAAACATGGTTGTTAGTATTTAAGTGAACCTAAAATTTGTTAGCAGCACCAAACGAAACTAAGTAGGTAAAGTGTATTCGATTGTCAAGCAAATGATTTTTAAATGTGATATAAATTTTGTTTATAATTTAATTACCTATTCAATAGTGAAGAAAATTACCAACCTAAACCATTTGCAGAACTTAACCTCTAAATGGGCAAGAACAGAAAAAGTTACACGATCAATTTTAAACTAGAAGCCATAAAATGGAAATAGCTCGGCAAGAGAGCATTCCAACATAGATGAGTCAATGGTAAGATGCTGGCGCTATTATGAAGATAGACTAAAACTGGTTTCAGATAAAAACAAAAAAAAAACAAAGAGGTGGCAACGTTGAGCAAAGTGGCCATTACTAGAGGATTATTTGAAAAAGTAGGTATAGTCGAAACGAATAAAGGGTCACCATATAAGTGGCTCTCACATTTTACAAGAAGCAAGCTCACATATAATTTACATATTCAATTTACTGGCTATCCTAAATGGGTTTATAGCTTTATGAAGCGACATAATTTAGTAAAATTGGGAAGCAAAAGTCTCCGATTTTAAGCAATTTGTATTAGAAAACAAACAAGGAATAAAATTAAACCATATCGGAAACATGGATGAGGTACCGGTGAGTTTTGATTTACTCCCAAGCTTACAGTGACAGAATGAGAGTTATTTGATGTAAAAATTACAACTACTGGAAATGAGAAAGCAATTTAACCGTTATCTTGGCTGCCTTAGCTGATGGCACAAAATTACTGGCATATATTATATTTAAAAGAAAAACTATTCCTAAGGGAGATTTCCCAAGTAATATAAATATTTATGCGAATGAAAAAGGCTGGACGTCATCCACTGAGATGATTTTATGAATAGATAAGATTAATTTTGAATTTTGCATCTGACCACAAAACCGAGGAAGTGAAATTCGCATTTAAAAAAAGGAGACGATTCCGGCTGTCATCCTTAGCGGGTTAACAAGCAAACTCCAACCGCTTGACATATCTGTCAATAAGTTTTTAAATCAAAACTAAGGACTCAGCGGGAAGAATGGATGATTAACGGATATAAAGAATATGCCAAAAAAGGAACTATAAAACGAGCGGCATATAAAGAAATTATAGGTTGAACTGCAACGTAGTTCCAATTGCTTGGAACTACGTAACTATCAGCATAAGAAAGAGCGGCTTTATTGAAAAGATGGTGATAGCGTATTTTCGACATCAGAAGAATCTGAATCCGAAGAGGACGTATGTTTTAGTCGATGGTTTTGAATTTGACAGTAAGCTAGTGGAGGATGAAATATGAGCAAGTATTAATACTACCTTAACGGAAAAACAGGGTTATAAATTTGGTTATTTGATTCCAGATTAAAATGGTTACTTTATAAATTTTAAATTTTAAATGCTTTAAAAAATGTAAGTGAAAGAATTTAAACTGCAAAAATTAGAAGCTTAATTGGTTAAAATTTAGTTTTAAAATTATAACGATAAATGATCGTTATAATTTTAAAACTAAACTAACAACATTTAATTTTTATTTTGAAAGCTTATTTTAGATCTTTTGGTTTTGTATTTGGTCGTCATTTGAAATAGAATTAAATTTGGGTGTAATTGACCTCCCCCTTATCTGTTTGTACGAATACATTTCGAATTTTTATTTTAAACTATAATGGTAATCTTAAAAACTAATAATAACTTTTAATTTTGAAAGCTTAATTTGTTAACTTGATTTTTTTAGCACAAATTGATCCAGTTAAAAAATGGAAAAAAACTCAAAAAAGCTTCACCGAAAATGTATTCTGATACATTCACGAAAACCTTATTTTACATAAAATTAATTTTGAAACATTTTAGACTTGCTTGTATACGTAAGTGCATATTTAAACATTTGGTTTCCTTAAACAAGTTTAAGTTAAAAAGTTTTAAGCCCAAAAGCTTAATCCACAACTTACGTTTTGTTTTATTATTGTATTAAAGTTTACATAAAAGTTTTGTTATTCAGTTTTGATTAAAGCTTTGTACATGATTTTATCTCTTTATATAGCTACCGTCTCAATTAAAATATTAAAATACGTTCATAAAACCTTAGTTTGAAATCCTGATAAATTTTTACTTAGATGCACAATTTAAAAACCAACTTTTTACCATAAATTTGGTTGTGAATTAAGAAAATTTGAGATAAACTTTTAGAAAAATTCTAATCTTCATGCCAAAATAATTAAAGTTTTTTAATTTCAACTGTGTTTTGGTTTATCTTAGTTCTAAAATTGTGACGATTTCTGAACATAGATTTAACTATGGCTTTAAAAGCTCTGATTTGTGGTTAAATGCAGCTTTAAGCTCAATAGTTTAAATTCAAAGGGCCAAAAATCTTAATTGTAAAGTTTTATAATTATAAAAATTATAATTATACAAATTATTAATTATTTAAAAATAAATAACTACAGAAATATAAATTTAACTGTATTATTCAGTCTTGTTCGAAATTTCAATCGAAGTACACCGGCTTTTTTAAAGCGTCAAAAATCTTATTCGTTTTTTGCATTTGTTTTTTTTTTTTGTTTTTGAAGACTAAAATTTTTAATTTTTTCGTGTTTTGTGATAAAAAATAATTGTGAACAATAACAATTCAACCAGGAGTAGTTAAAAAAAATTGCAAAGTGAAAGTTTTTGATAAATTATAGTTTTATTTAGAAGAAAATAAATTTAAAAGGCGGAGAAATTTCTTTGAAGAAAACAAAGAAGAACAAAAATATTTGGTAATTAAAAGGACGAACGTGCTAGAAAAAGCTGTTCTGGATACTCACTGTTTCTTATTGAAAAAGGTTTGTCGATGATTACAACGCATATTAAAGAAACTCAGAGGTTACGGAGAAAGGACATTGATTTTTATAAACAAAGAAGAAAGGCATAACAAATCAATGGGATGATTTATTGGGTGAGATGCCAATAAAGGTTGAAGAACGTAAATTTTTAAATAAGAGCAAAAGTGCCATCTTGAGCCGCGATTTGCTAAATGTTTAAAGAAGAATAAATTGCCAAGAAACTAGAGAGTCAATAAGTTACAAAAGTGGAACAGATCTAAGGAAAAGTAAATAATGATCACCAGCAATAACATCTATAAAAGTAATAAAAACAACTATCAATAGTTGATGGGAACCAACTGGACTATGGAATTGAGAGAGTAAACGGTGTTTGCAGCACGAATGTAAGTAAAAGTGATTGTAAAGTGTATGGGTGGTGGAACAAAGAAATTCAGTATGGTATGATAGGAAACGGATAGCCTTGCGTGAATTTAACAGGTGTATTTGTCGTGAATATAGAATAGAAGAAGGCTATCCATAGTGTGAAAAAGACAAGTTGGGGGGCCTTTGTGTCAGTTTTTTAATTATATTTTTGTTTAAAATATTTTTTTTTGTAAACTGTCTGAATTAAAAGATTTCCTTTAAATTTTATAGTTCAAAAGTCAATTTCAGACAGTTATAGTTCAAAAATCAATAGAAAATTCAATTTCAATATAAATTTTTGCTTTAAAACATTTATTTTTATTTTTCAGCTCCATCTAAAGTTTTTGAAAGATTTTAAAAAGAATATTAAAAATATCAGATGTGCTTAACTTATTTTGTAATCGAAATAAACTTTGGTAAAATTATATGAACAAGTTGGTAAAAATATTAAAAAAGTTATATCTTAAGATAATAACACCTCTGTAAAAGCCTTATTTTTAAAGCTTTTACAGTATTAAGTGTCAAAATTGTAACTTTATTATGTTTAAATTTCACAAAGTTTGAATTTTAAAAGCTCAGTCTGCTGGTAAGATTTTACTTAATGTTTTGCATGATAAGCAACTTCTTTGTTAGTTTCAATTTAAAAATTGTTAAAAGATTAACTTTAAAGTTCATCGGTCACTTTTACAGCTGTTTTCAAAAAGAAAAACCTAATTTAGAATATTTTTTAGGGTTAACTTTAATTCATTAAATATATACCCTTTTATATGTTTAAATACTGTAATTTTGTAAATTTTACATTTAATTGTCTTAAAAGCTCATGTTTGGTACTTGATTTTATTTTTATTTTCTTTGTTCAAAATTTTGTGCTCAACAATTACAAAAGACAATTTTAAAATTAAAAAACAAAATCTTTAAAAACGTTTAGGCCTTCTGTTTTGTAGTTCCAAATGAGCATCGTAAGTGGAAAAGCTTTTTCCAAAACTGCAATGATTTTGACTTTTTATCTCAATAATTTAAATGAAAAACATTAAAAAGGAAAAACCTTAATCCAACCTTTCTAATATATTTAGCAAAATAAGTTTAAACTTTGGCAAAACTTTGCGGTTTATGCTTTTGTTTGCAACTATTATAGTATTTTAATTTTAAAAGAACTTTTAAAATTAAAGTTTTGATTTTATTTTAAGTGGTAAAATATTTTAAAAGTAATATTTTAATTAAAGTTTTGAAAGCTCTGATTTAAAGTTAAATTATGTGAAGAGAGAGCTCTTCAATTAAATTAAATATAGTAAAAGATAATATATGTTTCCGTTGAGCTTTTTTCCTATATAAAATGTATTAATTTTGTTATACCACAATTTAAATGTCAAGAAATGAAGAATTTTTAAGCTTTAATAAAATCGCAATGACAAATAGTGTAATTCAAAAAAGGCTATAATTTAAAAAAAGCTTTGTAAGCTTTGTTTTTAAACTAGCTTTGGTTTATTATTTTTCGTCGTATTGTCTTTTTAGCTCAAAAGCTTTAGTCATAAAAGTTTTCCAAAGTAAAACAGTTTTATTATTAAGATTTAATATTTTGCGGTACTGCAAATTTAAAGGCAACTAAGCTTTTACATTTCTAAATAATAAGCTCTGTTTCTTTCACTAAATACCGAAACTTTTTAAAATAAGTGTTTTAATATAATTTAAATAAGTTCATAAATTTTATCGCTTAGCTTTTAAGAGCTTTTAATGTGTTACTTAAATGTCTCTTTTATCGAATTTAACTAACCTTCTCCAATTGGGGGTGTCAGTTTCATTAATTTTTAAAATTTTTTTAAATTTGTTTTTAAAGAAAAAGGCAAGGCAAAAGGAACCTATCGTTTAGTTTTAATGTGTAAAGTTTAAGCTTCACATTAAAAGTAAAAGCTAATGCTGGTAGGCCAAAATTATTTTGTATAAACTTATTCACCCATTAAACTAATTCCCATCACAAAAAAATGAATGTCTCGTGTTCAAGTGCAGATAAATTGAATTACACATAGATAAGAAAAACAATTTAACTTAAGACAAATTGTTAAGGTGATAATGATGTGTGCATATCAATATAATTTGTTATGCTTTTGACTTAGACTGAACGAAAAATTCAAGTCTACGATGATGATACTAAACGAATATAAAAATAAAAAATTTCCCAGTGTAATTTATCATTACGAAGTTTTGTTTAATTAGAAAAATGAACAATTTTCTTATCGTCCGCTGTGCCCAAGACGAATTCTCTATACAGTGAAGAAACACAAAAAAAAAAAAATCATCTACTTACTATCTCTATGATACTTGTCTTGTGTGTCCGACATCCATTGTCTTTTGTTGTTACATGGCATAAAAATTATGAAACAAGAAGTCAATATGTTACGCCAGGCAGAATATTTTTAGAAGTGTGTATATGGTAGAAAGGTCATTAATTTTGACTTAGTTTATGAAAACCGAGAGAGGCGGAATGAGTTGAGTTGGAAAATTTTGTCTTTTATACACGTTATGCATTTCATTGTGTGATTAATTGACAAGAATTTTTTTTTCGTGAGTATTCTATGCTACTTTAACTGTTGTATTTTGTTTCGTTAAGTATCTGAAATTATTTCTCATCTTGGGATTTTTTTTTGTTTTGGTTGGAAGTAAGATATATTACCATGTTATGCGTGTTATTATAATTTTGACGTTAGCAGATAATTTATGTAACAGATGATATAAAAGTATCTTAATTATGAGCTAAGTATCTCTTTAATGTATGCGCACACATATATGTTGTGTATACAGGCATGTTCAAAATTATTTGGGATGTATTTAAAGTGATCATAAAACATGAAATGAATTGTATTAGATAGAGAATATCTCATATAGCAAAGCACATGTCATGTACAAATTGTATTGCAATTTTCAAATTTTTGTTCGCTTTTAGTTCACCAACTTGCAAGTCGTTCAAGGATATTCAGTTATTGTCGCGAATCGTTTCGCGAATCAGTGAGTCCTGTTTTTGAATGAGGAAGTTAAATTTGTAAAAGCTTTCTGGGATGAAAAGTTGGAAACTTTTATAAATTATAACTTAAAAAACATTTCAAATACTGATTAATATTCAAACAGAACTGATATAGAAAGGAGCTTTAGATTTATACCTTAAGATTTTGGGTCTAGATATTTAAGGCTTAAATATTAAATTTATTTTTAAGGTCTAATAATTTTATTTGTTTGTTTTAGGGATCTTAAAACTGGTAATTATACAATTACCAGTTTTAAGATCCCTAAAACTTAGAACTTTAGAAAAATTGGCAAATGGCTTTTAAAAAGCTTTTCTTATTTGATTTTTTAAAGCCACAAAAATAATCTTCTAAACTAAAAGCTCTGCAATTTTTCAAGTTTTTGGCAGTAAAATAAAAAAAGGTTTTAAATTGACTGGAAGCTTTAAGTTTAAAGTACCAAACTGCCATGATTTGAGATTCAAAAAGTACACTAACTCTCGTACTTTTGGGGTACCTTAAAGAAATTTGAAATTAAACCTTTCCAACTATTACATATAAATGATCTTTAAATTATTTTTTTCATAGGTAATTAAGGAAGCTTTAAAATTCCCGTTTTGCTGGAAAGTAATCATTGCTAATATATTACATTGAATATAATGCAACTCAAAATATTCAACCTGAGCTATATTGCTAGATTTAGTAATAAACTAAGAGTTTGGGCCTATTTGGGTAGTTTAAAAATATTTTTGCAACAGGTAGTGCCATTCTAGACTAAACCGAAAAAATTTTAAACCCAAATTTAAATGCAAAGAAACAAAGTTCTTTTTTCTATCTGGTGGGTGTCATTGGTGATTGCGACGAGTTTGTTTACTCAATTAGTCGATTTGCTTAATTAACCAGTGGCAACCTTCTGATTTTAAATTTGCTCTAAATTTAATCCAACGTTAAATGTGATCCTTCTTTTCGATTTAAAGTTTTCTGAAGTGCCATAGCACTCCTTTGAAGCTGACAATATAACGCCAAGATCTGTAGGCAATAAGAAATAAGGAGCCACTCAAGACAAACGCGATCTACAAAAAGAAACAATTTTACATTTACTCGTTTTGAAGTGCAATTTTTTCCTAGTTGACTGGGCAAAAAAGACTTCGAACTCGTGAGAGATACCTGCTTTTATAAATCTATTAAAATCAAAAATTATAGACATGGCTTTCGAGTTTGTTGAAGATTATGCTCGACGAATCCAAGATATTTTGTCAAAACAAAATTAAACGAGCGGAAGGTAGGGAGGCTGCTAAAATCGTTAATAGTCAGAACTCTAAGACAGCTTTACAGGCTTTTCATGTCGGTCTGCACGCCTTTATCAAATTAATAGTTAAAGCTTGTCACTTTGAAAATTTTAAAAATTCAGTGACAAAACCGTGTGAGGAAAGATTAGTTGACAAAGAAAGTACACCAAAACCAAACTAACTCTCTAACCCCATCTTGGCAGGACGTTAAGTGACAGTTTTAAAAACGGTCATACAACATCTTCTTGTTATCTTAGGAACCCTAAACAAAATAATGGTTACCAATCTAATGTTTCCACTAACCCGAAAAATCCATTGCAATATTGAAATTCAAATATCTCATTTAGAAGTTAATTCACTTCTTCGACATTACCCAATCCGATTGTTAAACCAGTTTATATTTGTATCTACTGTAAACATACTGATCATCGACCTAATTATTGCTTTAAGCGAAAAAAAGCTAATGTCAATAAAAATTCTAATATTTTAGTTGATAAACAGGAAAACTACCAAGGACTCAACAAGAACGACACGACTTGCCGAGTTCAAGAAATTTAATATTACCGATATTCTGGATCAACTGGAAAAAAGTTCTTATTTTAGCTCTGAAGATCAAGCTGAAGGTTACCACCAAGTACCATTAGATGAATCAGAGAGAAGTAAAACAGCTTTTAATACTTCTTTTTGGCATTATCAATTCACTCGAATGTCATTTTTGGTTGAAAGGCGCTCCGGTGACGTTTACACGTCTGATAAATTTTGTGCTAAGTAGTCTCAACGGTATCAATTGTTTTGTTTAACTGGACGACGAAGTTATTTATGGTCACAACTGAAGTGATCAGTGGCCACATCTTAAAAATTCGAGAAGTTTTGTGAGGAAAGTTTTACCAAATTGAAAAAAACACTTTGTTTTCCACTTATTTTCATACGACCTGATTACACCAAATTATGCTGCAAGCGATATGGCACTAGGCCCCGTACTTTCACAAGAATCGGATAGTATGGATTGGTCAATTGGATTTGCAAGCCGCGTATAATGAAAAGGAAATACTTTCTGTAGTTTGAACTGTTAAACATTTCCGTCATTACATCTATGGGTGAGAATTTATTGTTGTTACTGACAACACACCTTTGTCTGGCTATGTAGTATATCCAATCCGTCTTCAAAATTAACTATTTAGTGCATTAATTTAAACGAGTATCAATTTAAAAAAGTTTGGAAAACCGCGAACACAAACCCTTATTGATTAAGCCGTATTCGACTAGAACCGCCGAGCAATGATGTAAAAATCAAAGTCCTCACTTGATTCCAAAAATTAAGGCCTTACCAATATAAGGATAAAGTTCAACTGTCAAAAATCAACCCGGCTATCGTTAAGAAAGATATTGCTGAATTGACAGACTAATCTGAAATAGAAACCATCACTAATGAATTTCACTAAATTGTTCATTAACTGTTAGGAACATCCAAATTATCAAAATAATAAATAATTGGCGAAATATATCTCCTAATGTCTAAAATATGAAACATTATCGCACGACATAATCTTGGGATAGCAAAATTTTGGATTAATCGAAATTTCCTTTTTTATCTGTAAAGGATTTATTTGGTGAACGGAATCTTTGAGGTATACTCTTTGCTTAAAATACGATTCTAAGTTTAATCATTAACATCACCAGAATGCTGAAAGTTTTAAAAGCTCCATAGACATAGCACGAATCACGATACTATAAAACTTTGAATCCAGCTCCAGTAAATTTTCGGGAGGTTAGAGTTACCCACAAAATTTAAAATAAACAGTTTTCAAAATAAAAAACTAGGACAAAAACATGGACTTAGTATCTTTTAGGATTTTTTTCGTCCCGTATCCTACAAACACCACGAATACACCAACATGTATGCAATAACAAAATACATATTTAAAATGGCATTACAAGCATTAAAAATTAATAAAAGGTTTTAATTACTCGTGCTTACCTGTACGTCAAAACTGAAAGTAACGGGTTTTAACCCTTACTCTGTGCATTGGGGTCATTATTGACCCCATGTATTTCTTGAACGATTTGGTTATTAATAACAACAAAATGAAGAAAATGTAGAGGGACTAACTGTTGAACGACCAGAATGTGGCATTAGGTAACAAAATAATTTTTTTTACCAGAATACGAGATTTTCTGATTTTAAGATAAAGAAAGATATACGTACCGCTAAACCTTAGCATAAACCAACAGAAATCCACGGCAGCTCTATATGATAAATAGTAAAACATCAGAATGACTTTGGTTATGTTATGATACGAATTCGATAGTTTTTTGCTTTAATCGGAATTTGAATATATGCCGGTGTCCATAAAAATTGAGACGAACAATTGGATGAGCTATACAACATATAGACAATCGTCCTTTTTATCGGGCAGTTATGTCGTTACAGAGAGTTCAGCAATTACAGTGTTCTAGTGATTTTTACTGTTTGGTAACTATACTAAACTAGGCAAAACAGATTAAAAACTATGGAGCATGTTTTTAGCAAATCTGCAAGCACCTTGTAAGTCATCAGTCAACCTTATAATTCATGAGCAGCTAGGTAGATGCTCGTTTAAACAGTACATTATATTCAAATCAGGGTAATACGGTATCAACATATTCTGGATGTCTGGATGTGGTGCAAATAATTTGTACCCTTTGAATGCTGACATATACAAGGATAAATAAGTAAATGAGATTCGTTCGGTTGGTTTTGAACTACACAAGGACATCGGATTTTGGCACCACTCCCGGCGCTAGATTAATTTTTACCTGGTGTAATTGCCTAAAGTGACACCATAACAAACAAAAAATAAAAAAAAAAATTACTAATAATTAAAAAATAATTTGGTTAAGTGTAGCATGTTAACAGATGCAGTTATGCAAATTGAAGGGTTTCTGAAAATATTTTGCTGGTCCTTTGCAAATTTCTCGAATTTTAGTATTTTACTGCCATAAACTTCGACTACTTGTCGTGTCAATAAGCCCTTGTCGTTTCTATTATAGTTTCATATATATCAAATAAATAAATGCACGGTTGCAATGCATCTAAACAACGCATCAATAACTTAACGAAAATTATCAATTTAATTCAACAATATTATAAGCGTCTTAGAAATTCTATCCTGTTTTTGATTTTGTTTTTTAACACGTTTCCATTAAGTTAACTTAACGAAAATTTTTAATTTTATGACTCAAAGAAACATTTTTTTATTTTGATCATATAACGTTTTTCATAAAGTAACAAAATAATTTTTTCAACTGTGCTCAAAGAAATTAACTGGAATTTAACGAAATATTAAATGTTTTTAAAATGTAAACTAAAATTATTGATCGAAACAATTTCAAAATAGTTGCCATTTATTTGATAGATTTTAACCTCCAACTTCTTTTACTCGCCAGGCCGAATTTAAGATGAATTAATAATTGTAGAGTCACGACCGATCACTGTTATGATATTAATATGTTTAAAAAAATTTCTGTTGGGACCAAAAAGCCAAATCGGTTCAAAAACGAACTTAACGAAAATAACTTATAGAAAGTTACTAATTTAAACAAAAGTTTTACACTAAAGATTATTTAAATCATTAGTAATTTATTTGAACTTTTCAATTTGTTTATTTCCTAAAAACACTTTTTCGTTAAGTTAACTTGACTAAATTTTTCTAGTCTAGCGAACCTAACAAACAGTTTTTTTTGTTTTAACTGTAACGTTATTTAAAAACGACCCAATAAAAATTTATAAAGTTTTAGTCAAATGACTTAACGAGTATTTAACGAAACCACTTAAAAATACATCTTACAAGTATTTGAAAGTTAATTTACGATGAGTCCAAATCACTTTTTACATTTCATGTATATTTAGTTAAAGGTTTCCCCTATTTTAAATAAAATAGAGGTTGGTGTAAAAATTACAAAATACTAAAGCTGGTAACTTAATATTTTAATTATTTATTGAACATCTTAACGAAACAAATGGTTTATTCAATTGACAGGTTATTATCTTAAACTTCAAATGCTCCGGGGCGTATTGTAAGATTCATAAATAATTATAAAATTATTAAAGCTATCTGTAGTAGATAATAACGTTTAGCAACGTCGTACATACTTTGCTGAATTATTCGGAGGTCGTTAAAATATCAAATGTTTTTTTTTCTTTTTAACTCAATAGATTGCTAGTAATTTGATTAAAAAGTCTTGCACAGCGAGTTAAAGTTTTCACAGTTTAAGTTTAGATTGTAATATGTTTTTATTTGTGCCATTCAGACATGAATGATACAGTAATCAAACTTAACGAAACTAAATTAACGAAAATTTTTAAAATTGATTAAACATTTCATTCAAAACTATTGGAATTTTAGTAATTCTTATCTATTATTTTAATAGATTTCCGTTAAGTGGACTTAACGAAACTTTTCAAATTTAACGAAACGTAATAATTTTCTATTTCCCACCTAGTCTCTGTTTCATATAATAGCTTGTGAGGTAAAGTCTCCACTTTCTCTTTTTAAAAATGCTCCACCTAAGAACTGAACCAGCATAAAATATCTATAAATACCTATTTGAACAGTGTCAAAAAACTGTATGACCTGTGCTGAACCGTGAGCAGCATTTATAAGTATATGTAAATATGTGATTTCATGCACCCATTTAATATTTCAAAATACACGTGCTTATTAAAGTTCGTTTGATTATAGAGCTGCCAACATGTTCACCCTCTTTATATACATACGAATTATTATTTATTTTCAAAATAATTTTGAAACATAATACAACATAATTTCACACCTTTTACCTTAATTATACACTTTACATTTCAATTCATTTACCCATAGGTATATATTTGTTCACATCCTCCAAAATAGTTAAAAGCTTTAAAGTTTTTATTTGCTGTAACACCAAGAACAAAACTCTTTAAATATTTATAGTGTGACATACGAACCAATGTAACAACAACAATAACAACAACAAATAATTAAAATTAATTTAATTAGATTTTGTTGCTTATTTGAGAAATTTTTTAATTTCTACGGTAAATAGTAAATAGGATGCGAGAAGCAAAAGCTCCGTACAGTGTTTTTTTGCTTTAAAATCTTAAGTAAATATTTGTTGTGGCGTTTAAAGAAATAATATAAATTATACGATTTTTTTTAAAAATAATTAAATTTAATTTATACAAAAATTATAAAAGGGAATTTGTTAGTTTTATATTTAATTTTAATCTTCTTAAATAGGAATTTTGTGTTTTGTTTTAACTTATCGTCTTTATGGTGTCTTCATTCTTAATTTAATTGGTTTACGGTTTCTATTACTTTTTTAGAGTGCAAATTCCTTAAAACCGTGGAACTTATCGTGAAGTTGGATTTTTTGATGGTTTTGATTGATTGGAGATGACTTGATATGTTTACCTGATACGTGTTTTTCACAAGGTATGTGATGAAATTTTACATACTGCTGCTCAAAATCTTCTGAATGGAATGATGAGTGATAATTATTTAACGCATTATTTCGTGATTTGTAAGATGGATAATTTTACGAAAGGCCGCTTTAATTCGCTATTTTTTTTGTTTTGTTTGAAAAACGCTTTCTTATGTTTTTTGCCTGAATAACACTTTCATGGTTTTTTCGATTGATAAAAAAAGTATAAGGAGAGATGCCATATAATCAACATGGAGTATTAATTATAAGTGCAGAATATTAAAAACTAAATTATTCTTTGGCAGTTGGAACAGTGAAGGAAAAACGTAGTATAAAAAATTATACCTTTTCTCTTCGTACGCGAACACGAATTGGTACACGATTAAACTATTAAAACTATTTTATCAAAACTATTTTCGATTTATTTGTTCAAAACGAAACGAAAACAGTCACAAACAAAAATTATATATCGTCATACCATACCACTTTACAGGTATTTACAGGCACAAGTATCATTTTTAGTTATTTTATCTATTTTTTTATCTTTTGATAGTATCATAATTCGATACAACATCGTTGCAAAAGTTTATTTTATATATTTAAAACAAAATACAGCATCATTGTAAATGTGATGAGCTTTAAGCAACCAACTTAATAAAATAAAGTCCCTCTACTTATTTTCACTTATCCACAAAATATTAGTAAATTGTTAATAAAAAAATGGTATCAAATTCAAACAAGACGATAACATTTTCATAACATTGCAAATATTAAATTGTCGACCCTTTTCCCTGTGTTTATTTTATATATAAGCTCGTGATGCTATCTTTCATCGCATAAAATAATATCGGCAGTCAGTTTTACAATATAAACAACAAAAAAAAAAACGAAACCTCAGATGTACATAAAAATCATTTAAACACAAAGTTGTACTATACTATATACACAACCAAACTCAGCATCATCGACTTTTGTATCTTATGATACAATATCAGCTTAAAGATATATTATAAAAAATATTATAATAGGTACATGAAAAAAAAATGAAAGGCATAAAAAATCAATATGCTGGAAGCAGCATAGTAGCATAGTAGCATAGCATAAAAAATGTTGTATTCCTCATTCTAAACAAAACCGAAAATTTATGAATTTCTTTTCTCTGTGCTTTTATGCTGTCTGACTGACTATATCTATCTACATATATTATAGTACATAGTATATTATATTATTATATAATATACTACACGACGTTATACATAAACGTTCATATATTATGCTGTATATACATAACATCATATGCAAAAATCTTTGAACTTTTTTCTTTTTCAACATTTCTTTTGCTGCTTTCATTTTTATTACTCTTGTACTGTCATGGGTTTGTAAAATTTCTTTTCGTTTTCTTATATTTGCCATACCGCTATTATTCCTACTGCCAATACGATATTCCTATACGGCTGTTGTTAAGTTTATTGCGATATAATAAACATGAAGAAATTGAACAAATAAAAAAAAAAAAAAAAAGTTCTTCGTATTTAGTTTGTTAAGTTTATTATTATGTTGTACTTGTTGTTGTTGTTGCTATTATGTTTCTTTACCATGTATTCGCTTCTCTTTTATCATTTAGGTAATGACGTCAACAAAACTAAATACATACTCGTATATATATAGCTACTTGCTCCAGTTGAGTATTGGCACAAAATTAATGGGTCAGTAGAAATGTATCGAATCGATTTGAATGCAGTAAAAAAATTAATACAGTGGCCTCGTACTCACTAGTTATCGACAGAAGAAATTATATGTTGATGATTTTTGTTCTCACGTAATGAACCAGGCATCATAATTGGTAATGAGAAAGGTACATTTAGTTTTGTCATCAGATATGGGTAATTCAACATGGGGAAAAATTGACGGTACGGAGAACGGAGATGTAATATAACTACCTGAAATGTTTAGCACTTCAAATATATAAAACTACAAACAATGCTACTGCTGTGTGAAACTTGGCTGCATTGACGGCATATTTTACAAGAGAAACGTTTATGGATAACAAAATATTGAGATTTCCAACAACTAAAAAGCCAATTCGATACGAATTATTTAGCAGCATTATTCTGTAACCATCATCAAGTTAAAAGAATAACGATAAAACTAGCTCAATATAATAGATAGTAGATAGAGACATCTGTTGATCAGCACCCTCCGAAAGAATTACAAATCAGTTGCTGCTAGAATATATTGAGCAGATCAGCTTGATACCTTTAACGGGTAATTGAAAAGAGCTCAATATTACCTTACTATTAAAATTTTGACGAGCTGACCTTGGGGGTTCGTTTCTGGGCGTCGTGCTAAAAATGATTAGTTGTCAACCACTTGCTTTTTTTGTTTTTCGTTGTTTTATTGTTGTATAACTTATAAGCCTACTCATATGTCCTACTTTTGTTTTTACAATTTGGGTAACGGTAAATTGGGTAATTTTTAGTAATGTGATTATTGTGGGTTTAGTTGTGCGCCGAGACTTGTGCGAGTAAGCTGCACATTTCCGGTCCTCGCCTGTCCCTTTTCTCTCTTTGCGGTGTTTCCAGCTTTCATTAAGCCTGGCCAACTCTACAAAATTACCAGCTACGGAGCTCAAGCCATGATAATAGCTGGGCTATTATATTGCAGCAAGGCCTCTGCTGCAAGAACTATTTAACGCCATTAGAGAGTAGGTGTTGAGATCACGTAGCATACGTAGGATATCCCAGATGATTGATTTCAAATGGGCATTTTCATCAGATGATTATAAAAAGTGGGGTAAAATAATGGGATAAAACATGTAAAAATATCGATAGCATGTCCCAGAGCAAATGGGCAGATTGAAAGATTCAATAGGACAATGGTACCAATAATAGCTAAATTAGTGGATAAGGAGGAAGTAGAGTGGTGTAAATTGTAACACTAGATTGTTATATGGGGTAGATCAATGATTTGACGAGCATTGTGTTGAGATCACCAAATAGTGAAAATCGGTACTCTAAGCGTGATTTCGTTACAAAACCATGTTGAAAAATGGCACAAATAAGAATTAAAAGCTAGTTGCAATTAGCGACAATGATTCATAATCATGAAGATTAACGGTGACAAGTTTCAGTGTTACACTTATGAAGAATTATTGGCCAAATTAAGTAAAGGGCTGCACCATACCTGCGAAAGTAATGACATAATCGCAGAGTTGCAGCGTAAACGTTTAAATACTCTGGATTCTATCATTATGATCACAAAGGTAAAACTAATAGCGATAAAAGAAACCGTGGCCTGCTACAAATATATGAGGAGTCACTTTAGCTGCTTACGTTGGAAAATAGAGTAGACATTTCAAAGATTTATAATATACGAGCAATTCAAAACATTATAGAGTCAGAAACATTATGCTGAAGTTGAGCAAATTGTTAAAGTTATTCAGCGATCAGCAAGAAAAATCACTACTATAATAAAAGATAAACCAAAAGGCAAAATTATTCCCAAAAAATAACTCAATATCGATTCTCCACTAAAGGTTTACTATTCTAAAATTTATTCCGACACGTTTGTCCCTTGACACATCCTAAAAATTATATATGATAAACTTTTTGAGTAATTCTAATTTGTGGCATTTGAACTCTTAAGAAGGCCCGACATAAGATATACTTTTTAAATTTGGAAACCATAAAAAAATTTCACCTACCTGCACTTTTTTGCCTTGAGCAAAAATATTGCGCCAAACTACTTAACTCAGCTCTTTGTTCACTTATGCTGGAGGTTAATGCATCAATGAACTCATGGCTTTTTTTCTGTATTAGCTAATTTTTTAAAACCGTTTTCTATACGTGTTTGTTCAGGCAGTCGTCATTTTTATTTAATGATCTTTTAAAAATGTTTTCAAATTTGTGGACTTTGTTATTTAATGGCCCAATTATTTCAGCTTTCAGGTGTTTCATCACTCTAATTTTCTGTTGATTCTTCAACTTCCTCTAAAATTCTGCTGATGGTCTCTGTGTAAGGATTGACGCTGAAATGTGTGTGACCAGTCATAATTAAGGTGAATTAACCTCGGTAATAGTTTTTTCGTTTTTTTTAACACACTTACTCAGTCGGTCATCAAGCAAAAAGGTCATAAGGATTTGTAAAGATTTTCAAGATGTTCATTTATTTTGGCCTTTCTCCATCTGCAAACATGTTTATCTGACTGTTTTTTTAATTAAGAAGACGACCAAAGAGAGAAGAACGATGCAAATACAAATAAGGGACGTGGCAAGAATGCAACCTACATTCAGTTTGGATAGTTACGAGGAAATGATGTTGCAGGGCTGGATGGCAGTGGAGAGCTTGATGGAAACAAACGAAAGGGAAGAAAATGGTATTGGCAGCGATAAAATTGAAATAGAAGGGGAGCGCTATGAAGTGGTTTGAGGAGTGACAAGAGCAAAGCATTTTTTCAACAAGAGTTTTAATTATAGGACGAACCAAATATGAGGCTCAGTTTCGATCTGATGAGGAATATGTTATAATTTTGTTAACAATCAATTGTCATTTTATCAGGTCATGGCGACCGAGTGCTATGTGTAATTACTATTTTACGCTGTACGATGTGTACTACTATACTTTGTACATGTTGTATTAGCGAATTATATTAATGTGCACAAATGAAAGCGGTGAAACTATTTTAGAAGATACCAATACATCAATAATCGAGGCAGATTTTCCAAAACATTTTTACCAGATTTTGTTCATCGATTGAATGGATGCAAATATTTTAGTGTAGTCGATCTAAAACGAGCTTATCGAGCTTATCATCAAGTGCTTATTGGAGTATGATATAAAAACTCATGGATTCTATTTTAAGAGTTGGTTGAATTTTGGCTTCGATTACATTTTCATGCTAATTGCATCTTAATCAGAAGACGAACATTTGCAATACTTAATGGTAGTAGTTCAACGATTAATGGTGCAAACTTGTGTGGATGTGGAAGAAATAACATTATTATGCCATGATAGTTCCTCTTTAGGAATTGTTATGAATTTGCCTTCTGGGTTCGTAACAGATTTTGCAATAACAAAACACCGTGTTCAAATTTACTGGATTGATCTGTATTGCACTATAACCACTATGTAACACTTTATTGTAGACTTCGCTTTAATCGTTTACTTATTCGTTTGATCACTATTGCACTGAAAACATAAAAATATCTCTCTACTCGAAATCGGTGCTGTTTATATATACGGATGGTCGAGAATGTTCCATTTATTGCGGGTCGTATTAATCATCATTATCATCGTTGGTGTGTGTGTGTGTGTTGTTCTTGAATATTCTTATTCATAGGGTGTGGCTCTCCATTATACTTGTTTCTCCTCTATCATCGCCACGCCTAACGCTGTAAGAACCTATCTCAAATTGCCTAGACTTATTCATTATGGCTTTGAACGTGGATCTCTAAACATGTTTCGTCGTAATTCAAAATTATCTATCATAATAAATACTGGCCATGGCAAGTTTGATCCCTTGAACTTTATGTTCTTACATCGACGCTCTAACCATCCCTCTATTGCCGATTTAAATGTTGATTGGCAGCTATAATTGTCACATTACCTTCTCTTTAATTCTGTTCATCCCGAACAAACCCACTTCCTTTTTCGGCATAGTAACTTGTTAACCGGTTTACAAAACCAACCTTCATTTTAGTTCTGGGGCTTTGTTGAATTCGATACACGATATCGTTGATTTGTTGCAGATTGCATAAAGTTTTTTATGTAATGTCTTACTGCATCGTGAACGTTGCCTTAAATCTGCAACGTATTATTGTTTGGCAACTAGTTCATTTGCTGGTGGGCCAAATTTAATTTCACACTGAAGTTGGACAAACCATAGCTAGTGTAAATTTCCAGTTGTATCATGTACGGAGCTGCGTAACTTATTTACGTAAATGCTCTGCTAAACTTGGGTTGAACCTCTTGATGTTATAAGTACTAGACATAATTCCTGGAACACGTTCAACTCAAAATTACTTCATTGATCAGAATGAAGTTCCATCGGTACTCCAAATCGACTGATATAATTGTTTACAAACTTTTCTGCGATTGTTCGAGCTTCTTGATTCATCATCGGATACGTAACTCATTTACTGAAGTATAATCGATACAAACGATACCATCTTTTGTCGTGGAAAATCGAAAGTTTTGCTTCTATAATTACCTCTATTTGAGCTATATCGTCTATTTTGAGATCCACAGTTTAAGAAAATCCGTGGTTAAGCTGGTTCTGACTGCTTCGCATTCTAAGGCAGATGCAAAAACCTCGATCATAGTCTTTCCTTTTGCCGGTCATTCTCAAGTTGAGTTTCAATTCGTTGCCTCTTATGGCATTGATGAACGCATCTACTGTTAACCAATACATTCAAAGGAGCTTTACAATAAGCTATATTCTATCCATTATGATGTACTTCCACTTGAAACTGAACCCAGAACTTTTCGATTGGCGAATAACCATCGAATGACGGGGATTTCAAAATTTCCTTATGGCCACCAGAAGATGATTCCTTAACAATCATAAAGCTGCTTTCTTTGAAAACTCCATTATCGTGCGAAAGATAGTTTTGCTGGCGGTTTTCTAACATTTTCATTCTGCCATCAAATTGGTACATCCTTTCTTGAACTGTATTTTCTACGGTAGAAAACGCCTGTCTCTAATTGCTTTCCTTCAAAACATAGCTGTTTCATTTGTAACATCGTAGCTGCGAGAACTGTTCAAATGTTTGTAGTTCCAGTTGCTAATTCGGGAACAGCGTGGCTTGCTCTCGTTAGCGTTTAACTGGGTTGCCGTAGCTTCCAGCATGCTTAAATCTTTCGTACACGATGGTTGTGGTGTTAAGGCCCTTCCTGTTGGTGTTAATGATCGGGAACCGCTGACTTTTACTGCTATTGATGGTAGTCGGGATGAAGGATTAATTTTTCTTAATTATCAAAGCTATGATTGGCCAAAAAAGCATGAAAACCAATTTATTGGTCAAATAAATTGGAAAATGCATTTGAACTGCTGTTTTTAACTATCCGTCCACTAGTGTTGAACAGAACGGGTGCTTAAAGAAGTATTTGAAAAGTTTCTTTAAAAAAAACTACAGCCAAAAATAAAAAAAGATCGGTGTATTAAGAATCGTCAAGTTGGATAAAAGTTTAGTATGCACAATTGAAAAAAGAGGATGATGTTACAAAATTTTTAAAAAAAGTAAGGCATTAAGGTTATTTATAATAAAGCTGAGAACTTTCCCTTCAAATCAAAACAGTGATATATTAGTAATTTTGAAAAGTCAACCATCAATAAAATTACAATGCATAAAAAACAAATCCAAGATCATATCATTAAAATTTTGGCCACCTTGCAACAACCACTTGAGACGTCTTTATTGATATTGTCTACTTAATTATCTCTTTTTGTTTTTTAATTGCACATAAATGTGTAATAACAGTTATACTTATATAAAATAAAATTAACGATTCGAGAAAAATGGCAAATCTGAATCACAAATCTGAATCTAAACGACCCATTATTCCACAAGAGATAGTGATAGTTTGTAAACTTGCTTCAATTATGTCATAAGCAATTTACCGTACAAAAGAAATTGTTCGTGACTCTTTCGTACTAATGGTTCGAAATTTACTTTAAGAAATTATAAAGAAAATCAGCATGATCATAAAACCGTAACATCTTCTCAAATTTGATACATATTTTCTTAATTTCCATTTTTTTGTGAAGATTGAATGTCGTACAAAAACAAAAAAAAAACTTTTACAACGGTTTTTTGGATTGACATGAAACATATTTTTGTTTTGGTCTGGGGCTCCTACTATACACCGTATATTATATGGATGGCAAAATGAAGATTTTCCTGGATATTTTATCGTCTGTGTTTTGTTTTAATAAATAAAATTAAATAAATTTTCCATCGGTATATTCGGTATAATATATAGGTATGTTTACCCGTGGAGCTTTTTTTTTTTCGTAAATTTTTTAATGATGAAAGCACGAAAATTTAATTCTAAATTAATTTTATTTTGTCATTTTACTGTATGTGTGTGTATGCTGTGTATACTGTGCGGCGCGTTTTTTATTTAATTCTTTATAGACATTTCGCTTCACTTTTTTTTGTTTTGGTTGATGATGATGATGAGCTTTTGTGTTCATGGTATTTTGGTTTTTTTTTCGGCGATTTTTTATGGAATAAATTAAAATAATTGAATTTTCATAGCAATTAGGCAAACTTTGTTTTTTTTTCGTTACGGCAGCCGGATTTTGTGTTGAAGAAATCAAAATGAAATGTTTCGGTTATTTCTAATTAGGGATAAAAAAAAAATCAACAAAAGCGGAAAAATTCTGGTTGAAATTAATAAACGAAAAATTTTCTGTTTTTTTAACAAAAAAAAAAAAAAAAAAAAGAAAAAAGAAAAACTGATTGTTGTAAAATGGTGAATAATCCGTAATTATAGATTTTTCATTTTGGTTTGGGCCGGTTTTCATCGACAATGTGTGTTTTTTGTGTCTTGAATACAAAAATTAAAAGTTAATTAAATTCTTTTTAATTTTAACATTTAATTAAAAATAACATTTCTTTGTGATTTATGTATTTTTAATTTTTGTTTGGTTGGCGTGTGCGTTCGATATGGAATTGTGTTTAATTATTAATTTAGGAATGTAAAGGTTCATTCCAAGAATATCATTCAATTGTCCACCACAATTGCTTCTATTGCACAATTGCTTCTATTGTAGCATCAATGCACAAGAGTGACATATTTTGGATCATCATATTATTCCCACGCTTATGTTAAAGAAAATATTTGGGTGCTGTGATAGAAAAAATTACACAGTATCTTTTGTGTGATAAAGTCATCTCAGCAAAAATACCGGATGTTGATATTGTTCCAGACCTATTTTTGCAGTTGCCATCAAAAATAAATCTAGAGCCAAATGCGGCTCACTCAACAATAATAACCAAGCATTTTTCTCAAGGAACGAAACTATAACGAAAAACTTATTAATCGAAATATATTACTGGCAATAATGGATATCCACCCTATCGTCGACAATCAAGTGAAGATAGCGGCATGGTCTCCTTAAAATTGGACAGTGGGTACTACATATAGAACGCATCAGTGAAACGTTGCAAATAAGATAAAACAGAGAATAACGTGCCCTGTTATCTTCGACTAATGCGCTAAAACGTAAAGATGAGAGCTAAAACTTGTTTGAACTAAAGTTATAGTGATGACCTCAGGAGAGGAGTCACAATTCCAGCAAAATATCCGAAGTTCTAATTATTATTCTACCGAGAAATACCGAGTAATTCAGCTAGGTAATTGTCCTAAATTCATTGGACATTCACATGCGGGTAAATGCAGATTTTTGAAAGTGCTGTGCTGAACTCTTCATAAATGAGTGTAGTTATATATTATAAGTGAGTGGATCGAAAATGGATCCGCGTAGTCGTTTTTGTATTGAAAAATGAATATGAGGAAGGAACTCAAGCTTTCGGTAGCTTACCCATTAACTACTGTGAAGACTTTTTATCATTCAAGATACAATGTTTTATAATGTTCCAGACACTTTAGTTGTGACTATGACTTTAGTTGTGTTTAATGATCTAGTTAGTCCAGTAGTAAGAATTCTGGTAAGTTTTTTTAGAAACTCGTCGAGTTCTCTATATGTTTATCGAATCTTCTTTTGATTTCATGAATTTATACAAAACGCAAGGATTATTTTATTTATTTGAAAGGGAAATGCTCGGATTAGTCGTAAATTGTTCATGCGATTAGACCATATCGAATTCAATAAAGCCACTTAATAATGGAAAATATGTTGCATTATTGACAGCAACACTGTGACTTTAATCTTCTGCTTGCAAGTATAGTGTGAATCTGGACTCCGTTGGTGGGTTTCTGAAAAATATGTTACTCAACTGGTTTCTTCCTTGGTTGGTTATTTAGTTGGCAGTATTCATAGGTTTAACTATACTCAAAATGAGATCCAACATTGGAGTTAAATAATCATTATTTCCAAACATGAAATAAGCCAGTGGAGCCTTGCGACCTCTTAATCGACTAAACGGTGGGCCGCAACCTTCAAAGTTCATCTTTCACAATGTCAAATATAGAGGATACCGGTAAACTAATACCAAGAAGAGGGTAAAGCTCATCTGGTAACAGCACAAATTCCATATCAACCAATAGGAAAGAATTCAACTCGATGAAAAAATAATTAAAGAGGCTTCAGAAAAAGATGAAGTCATTTCCAAATATTTACCGAATAAAGAAATTCCACATTTCTATGGTCAAATTTTAAAATAAAAAGGCTTTGCGGAAACATTTAAAAAACTACTCACAGGATCCACTACTTAAAAGGTCATGTAGGAGTCCAGCAGCTTAAATAATACGTCATCAACCGACGCAGGAATCAAAACAATACACAATACTACAAATGAAGCTACTCACAATATCAATACCCTGCTAACTGGTTATTAACAGAGGAAGAATGATAATACCAGAAACATTAAGAGGTAAATTTGCACCGCGATACCAATAGGAGATACACTTTTCGGATCCCATTAAAAACAAATCCTCTATTGCATGGGGCTTGACAAACTAAAGCATTAGCTAAATTTTTGCATTTAGAGAAGAAATTCGCAGCATTACTATCATATACCTATCATATACGAGAAATTTACCAAAGAATACATTGAATTTGGTCACATGCAACTTTGTGAATAAATGAGACCTTCAGAGGAATAAATCATGCACTTAAAAAGAATCAGCACGACCACAAAGCAACGTGTTGTTCTTGACACATCAGTTAAACCCACTAACAACATGAGTTTCGATGCTCAATAAATGGTTGAGTCAAAACTACAGAAGGAAGTGATAATGTTAAAATAAAAGGACAACAGGGCTTTCTACACAGTAGATATTGACAAAATGTATCCTCAAATACAGAAACACAATGATGACCAAGAGTATGAACAGATACTTTCGAGAGTGACCGAGAAAGAACTAATTCGTGAGTAACAATTGACAACGGTATCTTTTGGAATTTTTAAAAAATTTAATTTGCATTAATTTTAAAGTTTTGTGATAATAAAGTGTATATAAATTAGATTTTCGGCGACTAAATGACGTATTTGTCATAAAATTGTTAATTCAACTGATTTGTAATATTTGATCAATTATTTTATAAAATTTAATTTATATTAAAATTTTTATAATTTTATAATTTTATATTTTTAATGATGTAATTAATTAATTAATTGTAAATTTCAGACAAAAACAAATCCAAATTACTACAGCATACGGCTTGTAGAAATTACCCCATTAACATATTTGGTTTTTAGGGATTTTTTTTTGGCAGATTACAGTTGAATGGTGGCACACTGGAGTTGCTAATAAGAGATGATAGAATACAGAAAACAGGATGTAGAGTTCTCAATAAAATTGTGATTATCTTATGCTAACAGTAGTTTGATTATTGGCAACCGGAGAAGCGATCCAGTTCTTTCATTACTGACAAATGCAACTGTATCTATCGAGCTCTAATTTAACAAAATTCCAAGACAATTGAGAGTTTATATGTCCAAATTTATGCAACTATTGGCCACAGCTTTCTCTGACTGCCGTAGATTAAAGCTCGCCCAATATAGGTTATGCTCTATATTGGACACTCGTTAAGGTTATATTTAATTAAAAAGCACGAAAGATCTTAAATCAATATTCAATTAGTTATGAGTGATGGAAAAAGCTTAAAACAAAAAATAATAAAAAAAGCTTTATAATAGAAACATTTTCTAAAAATACAGATTATATATTCCATTTTGTTAATCAATATAATAATATAACAAAATAAAGGATTATTTTATCCGAAACTCACAAATACATGTTCGTTTTGTGGTGGCATATTATGTAAAATAAAAAAAGAAGAAGGAAAATTGTTATAGTTTCCAACACAATACAAAGCTTCTCATATTATATACATTAACAAATCAATAATTTAATTTATCCTACAATATATCTCATGTTCATATCGTTTCTCACATAAAAACATGAACATAAAAAAACCGTACATCCTCCCCCTAAACAATAAAAAATAAAATAAAGCTTCTGGAATAACAATGCCAACAACGATATCAGGCAACACAACAAAAACCCCAACCAAACATGAGCAAAATTAATGAAAAATCTCATCAATTATAATTGTGAACCTAAAAAAATATGTTTCATGTATCATTTCATCGTATATACAGAAAAGCTTTGCTAAAGCTACATGTTATGTATACTATATACATACAGTACATGAACATTAATTTTTTTTATGTATGTACCATGGCTGGGAACCCGGTTTCACATTTACCATTTACTAAGTCATGCCATAATATTTTTGAAACCCATACCTAAATCGGGACCCTAAATAAAATTACTGGAGATGTGAGCAACGAAATTAATGAACCAAAAACATCAAATATTAAGCTTCCAGAGGTTTAAATCAATAATGATGAAAACAGGAAGATATCGTTTTCAAATTTATTACTTGAATAAATCATTTAAATCCTGCTTAAAAATAAGATCCAAGCCGTAATGTCAAACAATTAAATTATTAAGAGAAAAACAATTACAAGTTAAACAGGTAATAAATATCCTGTACGAATATGGACTAAATGCAAGTATGCTAAATATGCTATGGTTGCGGTAAACTTTTCCCATAGTTCAATATAGGATTGGTTTTTATTTGCTTACACTTCAATTTGCTAATTCATAAATAAAACCTTAACCAAAGAAATACTATTCACTCCATACCACAAATATAGTTTTAAATTATACCACATTATTATTAAAGGTCCCCAGCCCTTTTATGTATACATGTCTTAAAGACTTTATGTCTATATATGATACTAATAATAATGAGAAATGAATAGAAACTTAGATAATATTTTGTTTTATCTAATTTGATGTTCCCACATCTAATGTCCATACTCGTACCAAACATCATAATATAAAAAGTTTTTGCTGCTAAGCAGCAGTTGATTATGATTTAAGTTATTGTTGGTGGTTGGGACTCTCCAAAGATTTATGGTATAAACATATAAAAAAATTCTTACATAACTTTGATGGAATTGTGAGCGTCAAATAATAATGATTGATTGTTTGATAGATTTGGAATTGGATAGTACTCAATATCATTTAAAGAGCGATGTCATGCAATCGTAAAAGAGACTTTGTATGAAAACACAGGCTACTCGAAAAACGCGAAAAACAAGTAGCCAGACGGTTGTACTGTGGCAAATAAATTACCAATTTGTACATTTATTGCCACTTAACTTTTCTAAAATATGTTTGGAGGATACTAATAATGACAAAGGTTTCAGAAAAATGTGCACAGTAAATTACAAAACGACAGTGTTCCACTTAAAAAAAACACATAAATTTAAAATTATATTCAAAGTTCTCCGATAAAAGAAAATACATACTAACAAAAAGCCATAATAACATAGCGATTTTTTTTAGAAAATTTTAACAGACTCTAGACAAACCTAGAATATCCATAATTATATGTATCATCATGAGAAAGAAAAAACAAAACCAAACAAAACTGAAAATAAATTCTTTAAATGCAAAATAATGTGCAACAAGGATAGATATATAATTAAAAATATGTTACTGTTTCACTTTGTACTGGCATGCAATAACCAATACAATGTGTATTATATATATATATATATATATATATATATATATATATATATATATATATATATAAATTTTTGTTTTGAATACCATAGGAATATATGAAATTTATCATTCTTATATACTTTTTCTATGCTACGTAGTAAAAATGTTTGAATAAGCACTTGTTTTTAATTGGATTGATTAAGTTCTTATTGAATTTTTCCTTTTAGGATGGTTAATAACATATTGTATTAGGTAACAAGGAATTGATAATGCATCGGTTAGGTGGAAAATATTGGAATAAAAGCGCAAATTTAACGATTAGTGCCAAAGACATTTTTAGTTCCGTGTGCATCGCAGCTAATTTAATACTGACAGACGTATAGCTCAATTTTTGGCACAGGGTCTACACTTTTTTGTTACTAGGTGAATAATAGAAAAATATTACGTTTGGTTAATCTGGAATATTTTCGTTAAATTAACATAACGGAACTGTGTTAACAAAACAGATTAAAATTACTATAATTTCATAAATTTTTGAATGAAGTGTTTAATCGACATGAATAATTTTCATTAATTTAGTTTCGTTAAGTTTGAATTTAGATCATTATAGTCTGTATGACACAAATAGAAAACTGTGAAAATTTAAACTCGCTGTGCAAGACCTTTTAAACAAATTGCTAGCAATCTATTGTGTTTAAAATATAATTTCATGGTTTCCAAATAATTTAACAATTTTGGTAGGACCTTGCTGAATCGTATTCTCTACTTGATTTTATAAGTATTAGTTAATTTTACAATATCGATTATATCAAGCTATAATTGAATATAAAAGTTTCGTTCAGTTTTTTAATGTTTAGTTAAAATGCTATGTTACAATGATATTTCCAATTGCAATCAAAAACCATCACTAGCATCATAAACACGTTTAAATTCGTTATTCAAACTTATTCCTAACGCGTGTTAAAACTTATCAGCTTTAGTATATATTTGATACTTGAAGTTTTGGAAAATTTACCAGTTCTAATAGTATTAGACTTTTAAACGGCGATTTTCCCCATCTTTAACTAAATATACTTGAAATGTAAAAAGTGAAATGGATTTATAATTCTTTAATTTACTTTGAAAAACATGTAAAATGCATTTTTATATTAGGTTTCGTTAAAAACTCGTTAAATTATTTGACTTAAATTATTTCGTTGGTTTGTTAAACTTGAAAAGTTTCGTCAAATTAACTTAACGAAAAGGTGTTTAACTTGGGTCGTTACACTGAAAACGTTTCGTTAAGTTAATTTAATGGAACCGTGTTAAAAAAAAAAACAGAATATAATATTTACGACGCTAATAATTGTTGAAATAAGTATGGATTAAATTGAAAATTTTCGTTAGGTAATTGATGCGATATATGGATGCGTTTCAACCGTTAATTTTGCATTTATTTGATATTTTTATGAAGTTTTAGTGGAAACGGCAAGGGCTCATTGAAAAACCCTTTAATTTGCATAACTGAATCTATAAACATGCTACACTCGATTAAATTATTTTTAATTAATTTAAGCAATGATTAAGGATTTTAATGTGTATTTGCCTGTGCTAAGAACATTGCGCTGTAATTAAATGTTCCATTTACATTTTGCTCGGCCTTAACACTTTGTGCTAGCTCATGAAGATAGGTTTAAAGTAGAATTTAACTTTTAAATTCTTGATCATGTGCACTATCTGGCATTAGTGAATTAGTTATGAGGATTACCTCAGTGGGAAACTTTCAGTAAGAAAACACATTAAAAATCTTACCTTCGATGTAATGTGGCGACATTTTTGTTTGGGTTGCTACTTTTGAAAATTACACCAGATGAAAAAAAGTCTAGCCCCGGCACTGGGTTTGTACAAATATATGTCAAAGTATTCAGACTAGTCGACACCTTCTCCTTACTGGCGTGGCAAAATATTATTGTATATTTTATTTAACGCCAGTATTAAATAACTTAGAACCTTGAAATGTTTTTCAAAAACTTTTATTAAGACCGCCTGAAAATTTAATCGCGGTTGGTTGATGTTTTGCACTTTTCTGTCACGTCACTATCAACTTTTTAATGTACCATTGAATACCACAGAGTGTAAGATTGTAGATCCAAAACAAGTAACTAATACTTTCACAGAAAATATCATTCAACAGTACATGGATCATCAGATGGAGCATAAATAATTAGCAATAGTTAACCAGCAGGTTTAAGTGTACACATAACTGAATTATCAATCTATCAAAGCCCGTGAAGAACTATAAAACCCGAAAGAAGTCAAACTCATATGATAGGCACATGTAATATTTCCGATGGTATTAATTAAAATCAGAGCTGTTGGAAACGTCTGTTGGAAAACATTCAGATCACTTTTGAATTCGGCATCTCAGGCTCTACTTTAGAGGATTATACTATACAGGCTATATAGGATTATACTATAGTACCACCGAACTTACATCTGCTGATATTGCGTCTGTTGGTTTTGCAACAAGATTAAAAACTCTTGTTTTCATAATTCCAATAACTTTCCGTCATCCCAGTAGGCGGTCGAATTCAAAGGTTTTTTGTGGTATATAATATGAAACATTTAACCACACTGCCAACCAACCAATCAGCAATCAGTTAGATGCATTGTTAGCAATACACACTTGTTGTATAATTATCTGGGAGTAAGTATCCTGATTAGCATTGTCGACAAAAATCTTGCATAGTCACTAACACAGCTTGTAGATCAGCCTACGAGAATACCAGATAGGGTCAACGATACAGGCTATTTACTGGATCTGTTTTTAACAGCTCATGCGGAGAAATATAGTACCGTCAGTTCTTCTTTAGAAAACTCTGGCCCGTGGCTTATTATACCAGAATTTCTAAGGTCGCAGTCATTGGCATAATCACGACTGCAGAATAGTAACCATCAATAAAAAAGCCTCTTACCGCACATTTTTTAAGAACCCGCCAAATGTTAATCTAACAATATTTAGGGTGGCTAGAAACTTGGCAACGCGAACGATGTTGCAAGCTAAAAAGAATTCCCCAGAAAAAGTTCGAGAAGAGTTACTGCAGGTTCTAAAGCAATATTATAGCAAACGGACCTTTTGGTTCTTTACTCGCAAAGTAGAGAAAATCTTCTTCAAAAGTAGGAAACCATCTATACAATCTCTGAAAGATGAGGACTATATTTTTTCTACTGTCCAAGAAAAATTTAATCTCTTTGCCCGAAAGTTTGCTGCAAACTCTAATTTAGCTTATTCTAACTTAACACCCTCGATTATCCCTCTAGCCAAAAATAACCACCTAGTTTCCGATCGTCAAAGTGTGGATTTTGCAGAGGGGGTTCAGGAGGTGACTTAATATTGTCACTGAACAATGGAATAAAAGCTTTCATCAATCTGGTGAATCACAAGTCATTGCACTCGATATCTCAAAAGTATTTGATCGCGTGTGGCATTATGGTTTGATGTGCAAATTGAGGGAAGTTGGCCTTCACGATCCAAGTGGTCACAAAATCCAAGTGGTGGTGGATGGCGTGAGTTCACTTCCACAGTTTTTAAACACTGGTATCTCTTGTGGATCCATCCTTTCTCCGCCCTTTTTTCTAATATTTGAGCACCTACCAGGAGAAAGATTTCAATATATTATACCTACACATTGACACCTTCCAGCCAACTTTCTAATTTG
This sequence comes from Tipula confusa, assembly GCA_963556175.1. Taxonomy (NCBI): domain Eukaryota; kingdom Metazoa; phylum Arthropoda; class Insecta; order Diptera; family Tipulidae; genus Tipula; species Tipula confusa. Next base: position 218,296,725 of record OY744475.1, on the reverse strand, counting down.
GTGTACATATTTAGAAATGACAAATAAAAATGTTCTTTGTCAAGATGAGTTGGAATCGAGTCCAACAGGAGAGAGATGTGAACGGAATTTTTATTACTTAATTGCAATTAATGACCCTTTGTTGTAATGCAAAATCAATAGGCCGAACCATCGTCAATGCCAGTGCTGGCTGGAGTATTACAATATGCAAATTGGTTTTTAAAATTCGTAGGTCCTCGATTTGTTTTAAGATTTTTTTTACGATTTGTTTGCTTCAGTTATGACAATAAGATTAGCTTGCCCTAAACTATTTACTCAGCTGAGTCGGTGAATTTACTTTAAATTTGCAAAGCATAGACTCAAATAAAGGATTCCAATGGTAAGTTCATTAACTCAGCCATTATTTCATTATTCTTTGTGATTGATAGAATTATTGGCAGCATCTTTTTTTATATGAGGCTTGACCCAAGGATTGCGACTCAGTTTGGTTTGTTAGAGGGTTTTCAGGAAGCTGTACAATTATTCTGTGTAAGCTACAGGTTGTATCAACTGATTCAAATGGTTTCAATGGTCATTCGTCAAGAGATACGAAATTTAAAACTCTTAAGATATAACACCAAAACTACAACAGCTGATGACCTCTACTCAAGGTCATCTTGAATATGAAATGTGAATTTTTTTTTTCACAAAATAGGCGTACAAATGTTTTAAAATGTAAATACAACGTAATAAAAGTGAAACGTTTCCATTTTGATTAAAAAAAAAATACTTTACTAAACTTATGTATACGTTAAACGGAAAAACATAAATGGATTTCCCATTTTCATCGTTTAAAAAGTTGTTGAAGAATATATTTTTTATTTAAACTTTAAACATATCATTTAAAGTTTAAATTAAATGCTTTTTCATTTAAATAATATTACGATTTAGTCAACATTTAATGAAAAATGATACTCCTGCTGTTTTAAGCATAAGTCTTACAAAATTCAAAGTTTTTTTTTCAAGTTTTCTGCTATAAGCACTCAATTAACCTGCGGAAAACTAATAATGATAATATAAAGTCATAAAATGTTAAGTATTTACTTTTGATCTCAGAATATTTTTTTTATTATGTGAAAGCTTTTTATGAAAATATGTAATTTCGTACATGAATTTTCATTTTCAAAACCTGTTTTCGTGATAGCTTTTAGTTGCTGTTTATTTAGTTTTTTTAATGTAATACTCATTTCTGTACTCCCAATGGATTTAACTTTGAACATTGCATTGATCTTTTCAATGGCATCGATTTTCCAGAGCTTCCATATGCCCGCGTCTAGAAAAACCATTGATTGTTGTTGGAAACGTCAATCTTCCTTACTTGATTTTGGGTTGATAGCAATATTTTCACGTCTCCTGATGGAGCCAATAACGAAGCTTCAGTAGTTGCATGTTGATTTGGTAGTTTGCAGTTATTTTTAGATCTCATATTTTAACTTGCTGAATGAGTTAGAAGCTTCTGTCTCTTGTTATCCTAGCAGAATGTTTGAACATATTGCAATTTTTACTGTTCATGGGAAAAGTTTTTTTATATAGTAATTTTCATTTTAATTGTAGGCCACCAAGGATCTGGTGGCCTACGGCTTGGAGAAATTAGTTCGTTAATAGATTTTGTTATAAGGATCCTTTGTAGGTTTGTAAAAATAAAAGATCGGACCAAATCTTGTATTGTATAAAAACAAGCGTTTATCTACAAACAAAAAGATACAAAGCTTTTCACAGTTGAGTTATTAGAAATAAAACTTCCGAATACTCCCTTTAGTGATAATTGTATGTATAGAGGCGAAATGTTTAGCAGCCAAACTTGGTAGAAAAAATGCTTGACTTATAGTCGCTATCGCCTATTACAAATTATGTGTGTTCTACATTATAATTTCGGAAATTGAATATATATATATATATATATATATATATATATATATATATATATATATATATATATATATATATATATATATATATATATATATATATATATATATACCAGGTGTCTTTTTTAAGCTGAAACTTTGAAATATCATTCCAAAGTGGACATACATTAGTGCTAAAATTAGTACTTCTCTCCTCTCCTCGTAGGTAGAGTGGGGGGTTATTTTGAAATTAAAATAGGAACCCTTTTTTTTATTCTCCCCTATTTTTTATTCTCTAACTAAAAATAAGTGCGTAGGGAAGTAAACTTTGAGTAAAATAGGATAACCGCAAGTAGCTGCTTCCATAGGGAGTTTTTTGAGTTTTGTAATTATTTCAAAATGAAACTATTTCAAAACTCATGAGAAAATTATGTGCAAAAATGTTGTATTAAAAAAATTAACAATAAAATTAAAAAAGAAATAAAAATAAAAAAAAAATTAAAAAACAAAATTTCTGCCACTTCCGGTTAGCTGATTTCCACCAAAGTTAATTTTTATACATAATTATTTTTAGAATCATCTGATAAATGGAACTAGATTATGTAAATGCCCTTTGTAGACTTTGAAGTTGCATTTTTAAATATGCTGACACTTGAAATCGATTGACTTCGTTCATTTTCGCCTCTAGTTGAATACATGCGAACAAATTTCATACTATTGCTTTCGACTTATTACCAAAAATTTAGTACTATTTTTGTCAATGTATAAGTCAAAATTTCATAATATTTTTTTTTTTCAAAAAAATGCTTGTCAACTTATTAAACAGTACCCCGATTTTGTTCGTTTTTTTGTAATTCTCATGCGTACGAATTGTTAAACCGGAACGTATTAATATTGGTGTTTGTGTTCGTGGTATTGTACATGCGCAGTGTATTTGCGCATGTTGTTTACATTTTTTTGTTGATGAATGATGACATTTCGAAACTTGATTTTGTGATTTTATTTTTCATTTTGAAACTTAAAATTGTGAACACTTACCATTTTGAAACATAAATTTTATTCTCTGTTCGATTTTCGATCAAAATAGTATAGTTCCGTCTATAATATTTTTCTTCGAATGAAAATACAAAACGACATTTGATTTTTGATTTTATATGTATAAGCCATCTATCGTCACATCGAAAGGTTGGGAAAATAATACTCATGCGGTAACCGATTTCAACCGCTTCGACATTTAGGCTCTATTGAAACAACATTTAGGCGTAATTTACATGAGAATGAAACTGACACATTCAAATAAAATTGAATAACACAATAATAATTGTCTATATTATACACTGTATACGTACACGAAATTTTCAATTCTCTTGGGTTAGAATGAATAAAAAAACGAACAACATCGGGGTACAGGTCTGTAAAATGATTTGATGGAAAATGACAGCTCCGATGGAAACATAACCTATCAATTTTGGATAAAAGCATAAAATACGACGTATTTTATTTGACTGCAACTGGACCTATAATCAACGAACACAAAATTATTGAAAGTTCGGAAGAATATTTTGCTTCCAATGCATCATGTTTAGGAAATGATAGATATAATATATTTTACGAAAATGACATGGCCTGCAAAGAAACCTAACTTAAAATGTGTTTGAAATCATCTATTCAATTTCCACTTTGGACGGAGGAACAGCCATATATTATGTCAAAATTATAAAAAAAATTTTTTACCCATTTTTTGTTGAGAAATTCAACCCATCAACCGCATTTTTAGATGAAGTATAGAACATCTTATACCTACATTTTTTTACAAGACTCAAAAGAGTCTAAGATGTTAGCTAAGTTTTTAGTTTATTTTCTAAATGAGGCAGCTATGACTTTGACAGAGGTTTCTTTCAATATCGAAAACTCGAGAAGTGTAATTTCAACAGGACTGTGACTCAAACAACCACTTCATATTCGACAGTGTCTGATGATTATAAAGAATCGTAAATGCTGTTGTGGAAGCAGTACTATCATTATTAATTAAATATAAATACTGAAAGATTAAGAACCGCACATTTACAAATCAGCATAAAACATTTGAGACAACAAAATTTAAACTGATCTTATCCCTCGTTTATAAATAAACCCATATATGTGTGTACCTCTATTAACCGTAAATAAATTAAATATTTGCCATTTCTATCATTTTCTATTGTAAACATAAATCTTATCAAACATTTACGTACATTATCATCATCTCTAAATCAATAATAAAAAAATCATCATCTCAGAAATGAAATTAAGGTATAAATTTCGCATAAAAAAAAAGAAAATCGTATATATATTTCCAAAAAACACTCCCATGCAAACATAACAAAAAGAAAATTCTTACCATCAGCAATTTTGAATGTGTATTCAATTCACTACCGTACTCTAGATGTATGTAGACTTTAAAAAAAAAATTACAACATTGAACATATATACATAAATAAATTGTGTGACCTTTATTAATGGCAACAACAACAATATCCAGGGTAGGAAAATGGCGAAAAAAGACATGTTTTTATAGATTTATGGATTTTCCTATTCACTGGAAATTTAAAATTCGTTTCATATGTACGTATAAAGTAGATGAACAAAATGATTTATGTTTGTACCCCCGATACACCCGAAACACGTATGTATTGTCCTTCTAATACAAATATGTATTTATTCATACATTTATAATGTGCTTTTGGTTTGTATGTATATGTTTGTGTGTGTGTGTGATGTGATAAAAAAAAACTGTTTAACTTTTGAATATTGATATCAACAATTTTCCTCCGCACAATTCGACCTTTTTTACACTCAACTTGATGTTTCGTTGTTGGTTTGGTCGATGAAAAGTAAAATTCATATAATCATATTTTCATTTAACCGCACACATAAAATGACCAACATCATCATCGTTGAAGAAGAACATGAAAATAGGATGAAAAATCAAGAAAATATATAGATAAATTTTCATCATGAATGAGTTATATGTATATATGGGCAATCGTATGTGGAATTTGTTTTGGTTTTTCTATTGAAACGACCTTAAATCAACAAAATCTAAAAGTAACCACAAATCGAAAAAAAAGGAAAAATCAATCTGGAAACTTTTGATTTTTGATGATAAATTTTTATTGATGTTGCGATGTTGCTAGTGCTACTGCTATAAACATCCACATTGGTCGTGTTTCGGCATTGTTTGGCATTGTTTACTATTTAAAACGTAAAGTATGTTCCAGTGAACTTTTTATAATATGGACAAGGTACTGGAGTTTTATGAAAGATTAAGAATAACTTAAGTAAGAACTTCAAAATTAATCGAAATAAGAAATGGACTATAAACTTTTAATATAAGTGTTAAATGACCTGAAGTGGTCAGAATTATCAGTAAATGGTTTTCTTGAGATTACTACCCTTATCCTTTTTTGCCTTAGCATCTTCCAGAGGTAGAAATGTTTTTAAATACCGAAAAAATTTATATATGCTTAACAGCAGGTTATTCTTATAAGCAGGTTACAACGATATCCTATTCCACATATTCAAAATTTCAATATGAATTTACATGGATGCAAAACTTTTACTAAAATTGACCTTAATAGAGCATATCATCTGATACCAATAGATACGGAAGACGTTCATAAGACGGCAATTACAACTCCTTTTGGATTATTCGAATTTACTCGAATGCCTTTCGGTCTCCGAAATGCCGCACAAATGTTTCAAAGATTTATGAACGAAGTCACTAGAGATCTAGAGTTCGTATTCGTTTATATTGACGATATTTTAATAGCTTCCAAAACTGAGAACATAAGCAGCAACTGGAACAGCTTATCCAAAAACTGGTTAAATTTGATGTCCGAATTAATATTGCAAAATGCATTTTTGGTTCATCTTCATTAAATTTCCTCAGCCATACAATTGATTCTAATAGCATTCTGCCATCTCAAGATCGAATTAATGCCATCAGAGATTTCCCTGCTCCAACTAGCATTAAGCATATATAGCGATTCATCGGTATGGTTAATTATTACCACCGATTTATTCCAAAATTGGCTGATCCACTTGCAGCGATTCATGATCATTTGGCTATTTTATCTCGTAAGCCTAAGACCGCAGCAAATTTTTCTTGGCCGGACGAATGCGATTTAGCATTTACGTCAATTAAACATATGTTTGACAAGAGTACGCTTTTACATCATCCGTTAGACAATTGTCCTCTTAGTATCACCACGGATGCTTTGGGCACAGCTACAGCTGCAGTATTACAACATTTCAATAATGAACGTTGGGAGTCTTTAGCTTTCTTTTCTAAGAAGCTTTTGGACGCTTTAAAGAAATATTTGGCAATTAGATATTTTGTTGAGGGTCGTGAGTTCACAGTTTTCACTGATCACAAACCTCTTATTAGAGCTATCCTTTCCAGGACTGAAAGGAATCCAAGGCAATCGCGCCATTTGGAATTTATCAGCCAATTTACCACTGATATTCAACATGTGCATGGCAAAGATAATGCAGTCGCTGATATTTTATCACGAACCACAGATCTAGCTTCAGTTAACGATAGTCTTTCTTGCCTTACACAACATTGCACATCCTGGAACCCGAGCAACACTTAAATTAATTACTGCTCGATATTTCTGGCCTAGTATGAACAAGGATATTTCGCTTTGGACAAAGAATTGCATTCCTTGCCAAAGATCTAAAGTTCACCGTCATACTGTTTCATAACATGGTCAATTTAAAATTCCATCTGGTCGATTTGAGCACATCCATATAGATGTTGTAGGACCTCTGCCTCCATCTAATAATTATCAATACCTGCTCACTTGCGTTGATCGTTTCACTCGTTGGCCTGAAGCGTATTGCATGACAAATATGTAAGCTGCAACTATTACCAGTACATTTGTTAATAATTACGTATCACGTTTTGGAGTTCCACTTGAGATTACAACAGATCAAGGAACCCAGTTCGAATCGAAGCTGTTCTCTGAGCTTACCAAGCTCCTCGGATGCCATCGGATACGTACTACGGCATACCATCCTCAAGCAAATGGGATGGTGGAACGTTTCCACCATCAGCTTAAAGCTGCTCTTATGGCCAGAGAAAATACTATTAATTGGAGTTCTGAAGTACCAATTATACTTCTTGGTATCAGAGCCACAGTAAAGGAAGACCTGAAGTGCTCGCCAGCTGAGTTGGCTATGGACAAACTGTTAAACTGCCTGGGGAATTTTTTGCCGAGAATCCTTCTTTACCTCTTCCACCAGTTGAAACGGTCATCGACCAACTGAAACGTACAATGAGTAACCTTATTCCTACTCAAACTCGTACAACAAAGCAGAACATTTTTGTTCCTAAGACACTTGAGACTTGTGATTATGTTTTTGTATGAACGGATAAGGTTCGCACCGGACTAGCAACACCCTATGAGGGCCCTTTCAAAGTTATCCGACGTCTTCGTTGTCAAATATTCTAGAAACCACCTCTGCCAGTTCATTTGTTTTATCATTTTCCTTCTTGTGATGCCATCGCTTGATAAGACCGTTGTTGTTGGTTTTTCCTTCGTATAGGAGTTCAAAAAAGGTATCTGATCCGATAATAATTTTAATTTCTTTGTCTCTATAGAAATGTGGATCTGCCATAGTTCGTAATTCTTTAAATTATTTAGATCAATAAATTGTGCAATAGATGGTCGTTCGCAGTGAATTTGGAAGCAATTGATATGACAATTTAAGAACTTTCCTTTTCAATTTTAGTTTCTGTGCCCCTCTCTTCGAAATAAATGATCTTTGTAACTTTGAGTCTAGCCATATTTGGCTGTTTCTGGTACAATCAATCGACTGATTGATTGTGATTATAATTAAAGCAATTAAAACCCCTTGCATCTTTCATCGGTAAATTTCTCCTCTCATCTAAAGACCTTTCTTTAATAAAAACCAGTGTTGCTCTGCAGGACACATTGAACATGATTGAATCTGAGTACTAATACAATTTTACTTTTAATAATAAGTTGTTTTGAAGTAACTTGTTAGTGAATTGCCTATTTTGATCCTTTAGAGTTTCAAGTATATATTGACTTTGTCTGAGATCATAATCTGTATATCAGCTGCATATCGTAATCTGCTGGTTCCTGTGACCATCAAATAAAAGTCTTGACTTCTAGTTGGTTACTCATTATATAAATTAACGCACCAATGATTCTGAGTTTCAGAGCTCTTCGTTAATGCAATGAGTCATCTTATTATTTCGTTTAGTATATTTAACAATCGATGAAGTGCAAACGACTTGAAGTTGTTACCGATTCAGGTAATATTAATGGAGGTTTCAGATCATATATGACGGAACTTCCACCAACTCGGACTAGTTCTGATTTATCAAAAAATGTCTTAATGTGTTTTGGTCGACTCGATGTTGGTGGCTCTTTTTTAGATTTTATTTGGCAAATATTCGGTTCAAATCGTTTCGACTCTATATAAGAAAATATAAGTAGTTCAGGTTTTTCTTATTTTAAACAACGTAGATTTGGTGGTATCTTTGAAGTTCACCCAAGTATTTAATGCTCGTGTGCCTAACTAAGTTGCATGTGATGTGCCGTTATAGATAATCCATTGTTATAGTTCTGCGGGGTTCATCGAATACTACACTCAGTTTTGATGCTGGAATTTTTAGAAACCCATGATTGGGTAGATACTATACATGCTCTGTTACTTTCATCATTATAATGAATCACTAAACTGCTTTTTATGTGATAAAGGTATAGTTGTGTCTTCAGTTGGCTCAATTTCCAAGAATTTCTAAAATAATGGTTTAATTTTGTTTTCTAGATTCCCTTTACTAATGATTAAAGCGTCTTATATTTGAGTTTCCTCTTAAAACAACTATCTAATATTCTAAAAAATTTTGTTGCTTGTTAGTGCCATTGCTGATTGTCTTTCTTTCTGAAAAACGAAAAAAGGAGATCCAATAATAATGTCAGTTTATTTGTTTGCATAGAAATGTGGGTCTACAAGTTTGTATAGTTTTTTAAATTGTTCAGATTAGTGTATTGTGCAATAGATGTGTTTGTTTTTGCAATAAATTTGGGAAATACCTCTATTTAAAGACTTGGTTCTAATTTGCCTCTCGGGGAGAGATTCTAGTTTATCGACGCTCTACTGGATGTTGTTTATCTTAATATTCTCGCAATTTGCGTAATGTTTTTATGCAGTTGGCGAGAGTTTTACCAAAATGTTTTAGAAATCCAGAAAATTCACCGTTTAACATTATTTTCATTTTGTTTTTATTAGTTCAGTCATTCAGCAGTGTATTATGAATTGTTCGTCAATTCGATATCTAACCTAGCTATTTGATATTTTTTTATCACACATGAGTGAATTTCAAATTTGATTTCAACTTGAGTGGTTTTAGTAATAATTAAAAGACAAATACATAATATGTTTATTTTATTATAAGGTGTTGATTACATTTTTTTGTGATTTAACTAGTGATTTAACAAAATAGATGTAGATATCATTTTTGAAGGAAGTGAAGTATACTAGTGCATTGATATAATTATTATTTTTTCTTTATTTATTTATTAAATCCTCAATAAATATTCCCCAAGAAATCAAAGATCTCATTCGAGAAAGTAACTTGTACAAAAAAAAATATTTTATTTTACTCTTAATATACAAACTAAAAAATTAGAATTGACATATCAAGGTAAATTAATGTAATTTTGACATTTTTGACAAGATTACAATAATTTAAATTTCAAAAAACTTATGGGTTTTCATATATGGTTTTAATTCTAATTTAAAAATATTAAATCCAATCAACTCTTTAAGTGTTGAAGGTAATAAATTATAAATTCTAAGTCCATAACTAAACATTGATTGAGTAACCATGTCAGTTTTAGAAACATTAAAATAAACGTTATTTCTTTTTACGTGTGTCGTGAGTGAAAATCTTTAGCAGATCTGAATTTCCGATCAACTTTGACGCACAGAAAAAATAATATATACAGAAGTAAACCAGCGAACAAAATTTTGTATATTATTTTTCTGGGGTTATGATGTTCATATGGGGTTATAATCGCAAAATGCGAGAGTAACAATTTTAGATTATTTTTTTTACTCTTGAGATCGCTCTTTTAAATTCTTGCATTTTATATAATTTAGCAGCTTTGTATGTATATGTGATAATATAACTTAATACATATAAATCAAAAGTGGTGTATTCTAAAGAGAAGCGAAGGATCGAAGATCGTAAAATATTATATATATATATATATATATATATATATATATATATATATATATATATATATATATTTATATATATATATATACATATATATATATATATATATATATTTATATATATATTAATATAAATGAATGTATATATATACAAAATTTGCAGACAGCATTGTTGTTGGTTTTGCGATAATATAATATAATATTATGTGTTTCGTGTCTGCTTAAGTATTTGTTAAAATTTGATACGTATTTAACCAAATAAAAATAGAAAGGGTTATCAACCGTATTTTTAATTTTCTTCGATTTTTGAATTAACACTGTTGAAACGAACGTGTGGCATTTCCCATAAATAATATGGACATAGAAAAACTAAATTATGTACAAAAAAATTGGTTTTTAAAATAATTAGTTTTATTTATTATTTCTTATCTTAATTGAATAAGTTTTATTTTATTGTCAACTTTCTTGTCATCCATTTGGTGTGGTTTCTTAAAAGCTCTAATATTAAGAAATCTAGTAACTTATAATTATTTTTAGAAGAAGGATTTGATGAACTAAACCAATTTTTATAATTTGGTTTTCCGTTGGAGGAATCAATACATATACATTGATCAATGATTTGTTTCTTGTAATTTCTCATTACAATGCTCGTTAAATAGTTCTTCAAATATTTGGATATGCGGTTTACCTAATTCAAATAATAATACCGTTGGAGCTCGCAGTGAGCCAAAACTAGTACTACTAACATAGATTTTCATAAATATAAAATACTCAGAATTCATTTACTTGTTTTGCCTATTTATTTTCGCAATAGTGGCATAATCGTCGTGCCAAACATTTAAATATTGCTTATCCTAGGTAATATAATAAAAGTACAATCGGTAAAATGTACACCCTGGTCCAACATTTCATTATCAAATTTGGTTTGATCACTTTAACATAGTTGTCCGAGATGGATGTATCTGCAAAATCATCTACATTATCACTGTTTTCATATTTAGGTAATGGTATTTCTGATGGTTCATTAAATGGTGGAATACTTGCAGATCTTGTATAAAAATGTATCATTGTCATCGTGACAATTACTTAAGACTGACTTTCTTAAATACTTAATTGATATTATTTGTCCCCGATTTCCTACTCACCCTCTTTGCCTTATTAGACCAAAAAGATTTTCGATCGGGTTCTGGTTTAATCGAACTGTTAGTATAAAAAATATTTTACTGTTTTTTTAACATTAAATTATTCAATAATTATAATAAGCTTTTAAATACAGATGTTAACGGTTGAAGCACTTAAATCTTCACTACATATATTTGAGGAGCTGGGGTTGTTACACAAATTACTTAATTGCATATTTTCAATAAAAACTGTCAATAAGAGATGTTTCTTTTACTTTTTAAGGAGATTGGAACTGCACAAACAATTCCAGGCGACTTACGATCGCTCATCATATAATATTATCAGTAAATTATATAGTTTTTAGAAAAGCATAAGTTATTTTAATCACAAATAAAGTTTAGTATTTTCACATGAACTGTGTTTATATCCTATAAGTGCGTTTTCATTTATACTTTCCTATTTTAATATGGGTGATTTATTTTGAGGTACTTTTTCAAAAATTAAAATTAAATTCAATTTTATCGAGTAATCTTTATTATCATAAAAAAGAACCATTCTTCACATTTATTTTTTTACGATTATTTCTTTCAAATGTTGCCCGACCATGGGCCATTCTGAAGTTCAAATTTAAGTCAGAAATGGGCCTCATCACCGAACAACATTTTGCAAAAATTGTTTTAAATACGGCTGAATAATTTTTAGAGCTGTGCCGAGTTAAGTCTTTCCATGATGAAATGTCAAACAATACTGACCAGAAATACCATATCTGTTTGACACGACTCACACGTGATCTGTCATAAAATCCCTACTGAAAAAAGAACCTCTAAATAAATCACCCGTTACATATGTTGAGTGGCATTTGATTGTGCTATTGCATATCGATGAGGAAAAAACCCACATTTCTGTGGAATCAACTTATGTGCAAAATCCTACTTTTCCTTGCTGGTTTTCCATTTTTGAATGGATAATGCTTTATTAACAAAATTGAAAAAATCAACTCGCCAGTCCTGCTTAAGTGCTATGGAAAAATTTAAATTTCTAGGCGACATTGTACACATTTGTTTCTTTTTTCGGAATACTGTTGAGTTAAAGTTAAAGTTTAAAAATAGTTGTAAAATAAACCCATTCTTAGTTAAAACAAAAGATTATTATTAACAATTATAACTAAATATTATTAATTTATGAAAAATATTATTATAATAAATAATATAATATTAAAAATTAAAAAAAAGGGTTTTTGTCCAAATCCTTTACATGAAAGAAAATTATAGCCAGTTGCCATTCTTAAAAATGCTATATAAACAAATGGATTATATCTTCCTAAAATAAATAATCAACATACGCTGGAATCAGCGGAGAACATTTCCCACAAAACCTAAAGAAATTCTGATATTCACTAATATCTAAAGATAAAGATAAAATGTAACAATTACAGTAAACCCAGCCAAAAATGAATCCTGAAATTCCTTGTTTTAGGAAAATAGTTTGTAGTTATTTAAATCATTTACATTTGGTTATGAATTAATTTCCTGCTTTCTCTATGAGTCATTATTAAATGTATGGAACAAATATAATTAGTTTAATTATTTAATCTTTACTATCAATTATCATTCAAAAAACTAAATCTTTCAAACATATTTCGAATTTAACCCAGTAATGGGTTTTATTTTAATTTATTTGTTACCTACTAAAACAATCTTAAAAATCCCATTTTCTCAAAACGCATTTTCTCTAGTAATGTTACATTTATTAATGAACATAACGAAATCCAACAACAACAATCAATTATGTACATAAAATACTACGAATACTGTTTACGAGCACTGTTGCTAGTTTTGATAAAAAGCAAAAAATGATAAAGAAAATAAATTTTTAAATGCATTTCATGATCGTTTGTTATATCTATCAAGGTATTAGATCAGTCACACACACAATGTTACGAAAATGTAATAAGCAACTGTGCAAGAGCGTAAACATTTTAAAATTCTCATTTAATTTTTGTTTGATTGTTGTTTTTGTAAAATCACCAATTTAAAACACAGAAAAAATCTTCTTCGTGGGTTTACTTCTGTCTATATTAATTTTTTCTGTGTTTGACGTGTCCTTTTACAATTTTGAATATTAAAAGTAAAGTGTTGAAAATTCCATATTGAACAATATTTAGATGGGTTTTATATGATGACGTTGGTATGGTTTATTCAATATTAATTTCAGGATCATGCTTTGTTAAATCTTAATTGGCCTGACAATCGACTTGGTTGGCTGTAACCATATTACATTTAAATAAGAGACGCGATTGATAAAAAATTAATGATAAATCATCCATTTAACATTTTTTTTTAGTAGGAAATTTATTCTTCGTAGTACAAAGACATAAGGAAAAATTTTAGATTTAATATTGTCGATATGCAAATTCTTTAGCCTAACTTTTTTTTCCAAGTTTAGAGTCAAGATATAATCCAAGAAATTTGAAATCGTACACTGGTTAATATGATATTACAATAGAATTTGTGTATTTGCCAAAAGTATTACTTGAATAATTTTAAAAATTTCCAACATTCGAGAAAGGTGATAAATTGCAAAACAAATTTATGCCATAATTAATAAGGTTCATACCAATAATATTGTTGCAACCACCTGACCTATTTGCATTCCAATTCGGGAAATAAGAAGTATAGTTTTAGTATTTTTGTAATTTGTTACGGATTCTTCTAATATTTAAGTAGACAACGTTAAAGATTGTGCGGTTAATACGGTTTTCAAAATCAATTGAATCATTATGATAGCCAATATTCAGTTATGCTATACTTTTAAAGTTATAAAATAAGGGAGAATTTAACATCAAGGAAACAAAGATTTAAGAAAAAGTCTGATTATAGAATTTTGCAAGCAGCCACAAAGAGTAATTTCTCCATTTTAAAGTTAAAACCTCAACGGAAGAGGTGTTTGGGTATGTTATAATTAATTCACATTTGTTTTAATATATTTTAGTTTCGGAAGCTCCATGACAAATGAACTAAGAAATAAATTTAAAAACTCACGATTAAAAAAAGCGCAAAAAAAAAAGACACCAGAAAATCTGATATTACAGCAAATAAATATAGAATTTATGAAAGCTTTGACTGGAATCAAAGAGGAAGCTAAAAAGAAAAGGCTGTTGGAGTAAGGGAGATTTATATTTAGAATTTTAAAAAATATGATTCTTAATCTTCAGCAGCTTTTAAAAACCAAAATAATCTTAATGGATCGTGACTGTCATAAGGTATGACCACAGTTTGAGTCAGTTAATCTTTTTTACCGCCGGTTTTGTTTTGTTTGCCAATTGATCCAGAATATTTCTTGGATTTAACACTAATGTTAGTAAGCAAATTTATTTAAATTTAATATTTATTTTACGGGTTTTTTTAAAAATCGTTTTCCCAAAAATATTTTCCCAAAAATATTTTCCCAAAAATTAATTCTCCAAATATGGTTTTCAGTGGCAAAAGATAGCTGTCTGGTTTATTTTGGGAATAATTCCCAACGAACCTCCACACTATGCGTCACAAAATTTCGAAAGTTCACCATGGACCACAAACAACGCCGAAGCTTGACATGATCGGCTTCAAATTATAACCTTCAAAATATTCTTAAATAAGAAAAGCACACATTGGAACGTATTGCAAAAAAGCACAATTATTCGAAGATTGAATATTTTACAATGAAATTCTTTACTTTTGCAATTCTTACAAAAGTATTAATTTATGTTTGTTAGGTTATGTTTCTTATTTTATATTATCAATTAGGTATATCAATTAACTATATTTTGGGTGTTTGACCTTTGGGTAGATGAGTTTGTGCAAACGTATTTTTGGGAAAATGCATTTTGGGGAAACAACTTTTGAGAAAGTGTTTTTTACACTTTTTAATACTTACTTAATTTTTAAACGTTGAAACCTTTGATACACCAACAAAAATTTCACATTCGTAACCATTATGAAAAGCCATTATTATTATTAGTATGGCAGTCAAAGCCGTCTACAATCCCTTTTAGGAAGCCCAAAAGTACCCAGAAATAAGCTGTACATAAATTTAAAAATGTAATCTGTTGAATGTATTTGTGAAATTATGTCGTCGTTTATATACGATTGTGAATACAGTGTAGAAAAATTAACATTTTTGCCGCATTAATATTTCATATGTTAAATTTTAAATATGGTATCTGCGTACGGCGGGAATATGCAGGCTTCTTAAAAGAGATTGAAGACGGCTTTGGTAGCGGCTCATCACAAAATAACACATCAAAAGTTTACGATTAGTTGTCGAAAGTTAATTTTAAAATATAAAACCAAACTAGTATAGGTCTTGTATAATGTTTGGCGAAATTTCTTATGGAAGCGATTTGATTCTTGATAGTTTTATGAGGTTTTTATATAATCTCAAAGATTATCTACAATTGTTATTTGAAGTTTCTTAACCAACTAACATTATTTTTGAAACTAAAATTTTGCTGTTCTTTGCCTTGAGCTCAATTTTCTGTTTATTACTATTTTTATTTAATGGTTTGGGGGTAGTATTTTGAAATACGATTACGTGCCCGAATTCGAATTCATAATTGGTTGGCATGGTTTAAAATTTCCTTTATTAAAATTAAAGTTAAAGTAGTGAATTTTACGGCCAAACTAATTCCAACTAAGGAGAAAGATCCGCATTAAAGTGACACCTAATGACACTTTCCATGATTGCAAACGGTAAAAGCTACATGAGGGCTAATTTTTATTAAAATTTCTTCCTACCGTAATTTTAATTGGCATTATTTTTTCGGTATACAGTGACGCAAGACTAGGTAAATTATATTGGACCTAATGGTTTTTTATTTTAAGATTCATCGATCTTATTATGCACTTAGGATTTATACCTACCAACTTCAACTTGGAAATTACCATTTTCAAATTGGGAATAATCATTTTCAGATTTAAAAAATAAAAAGATAGCTGACGAGGACGATAAAATGTTCACTTTATATAGATGGATTAATGACCAGCAAAGTGAAATTACAAACGAATTTTATGGGTATTATGTATAAAAAAATACAAGAATAACTTTAAAGCAAATGAAAGGGGGTCTTTGTATATTTATCAGATTGACATATCCGTAAAAAATGTGCGCAAAAATGGTTTGCTTTTTACACTAAAGAATAGTCAAAGGGAAACTGTAAATGTGAATAATAAAATATAGCCCGATTAGTACAGTGTTTTTTATCGCCATCACTCAAGCAATTTAAAAAGTTAAAATCGTTAAAAAAATATATATTTTTTCCAAGGATTATTCAGGAACTGCTTTAAGCATATACCAATTCTTTCATTTCATAAAAATTTCTAATTATAGGTAGGTAGTTGGTCTTAAGTGTACTTTTTCTACAGCACTATAAACAAATCTAAAATGAACGGCTGCCAGCTCGGGTGAGACTAAATAGTGATTATTATTGAAAGCCTAAAATGTTTCAGCTGTCTTCTTTGCAATTGCACTTCGACCAAACTTTGCATAGATGATTAATACACAAAGTTAAAGATAAGCGTTTGCCGAAGCAGTCCCATGTAGTTATTTAAAACTATCTTTTGTAAAGGCAATATGTGGCAAAAAAAAATTAAGCAACTACAGATTTATATGATATTTTTGCAGCTTTCTAGAATGAAACATCTTGGGATGAACTTTTTGCCTACCTTCAGTCCACCGATTTATTAAAATTTGATAATGGTCCAGCCATCTTGCTGCCTCACAAAAATCTACAAACTGTTTAACGCAATTCCAAAATCATTTGAATTTATTGGAGAACTCGTTAAGAACATGGCGATGCAACGAATATAAATCAACACAATTTCACACTTCAAAAGCACTCAAAAGCACTTCAAAAGAAAGAAAACGCAATATTGAAGCAAATCGTCTTCAAATAACAATAAAATTTGCAAAGACGTTTTGGCTTTTAGGAAGAACAGCAAGTTTATCACTCGACCATGTTGTAGTCTTCTTAAATTGATTTAATAGTATACTAATTAACTATACGATTACACATTGGATCACCATAGATCTTAAACGTAAATGTTCACGTAAAATTTCAAAATTGTGTAGTAGCCTCACTTCAGGGATACAGTAAGATTTGAACCCAGGATCTAACCCACATAATCACTGCAGCTTTAATTACTCTATACTCATTAAAACTTAGAAATAAAAATAACTTCCAAACCACCGAAGGGTTTGCAGCATACATACGTACGTTTGTTATACTTTTTTTAGGTTATTGCAATTAGCCAACATACATAGGATGTTGCACCATATCCACATTATATGCAAAGGCGTATTTATGTATAATAAACTAACATACTTTATGTTGGCAGTACAACACTAGATTCATTAATATTGTATTGTAATTTTCCTTTGGAAACGGAAACATATATGTATATACATATGTGTATATACGGCTTATGTACATAAATGTACAAGAAAAAAAAGGAAATCGTAAACAGCAATAAAATAAAAAATTTAAGATGTTGTATGTTCGTTTCTGTTCTGCTTTAGAGAATTAATAATCTTGTAATAAAATAAAATTTTTATTCTTCAGTTTGATTTACGAGATGATTACGTATTGTGTTACATTCTACTTTGATTTCGTTTGTGCATATGTAACGCGATACATGCATATTTTAATTGCCCATTACATAAAAATATGTTTCAAATATACAATTCTATAAATAAGAAAAAATTCTTAACATCATCATCATTGTCTAGTTCAGCTAACCAACACCAAAATAAATAATTTGGAAAACCATAAAAAAAAAATGTCGATGTTAATTTATCGTGTTTTACACTCAATGCTCATTTTCAATTATTTTCACTTGTTATCTGCACATTTATGTTGGCAGTGTTGAAAAATGTAATGCAACTGGTAGAAAACTTCTCTCACCAAAATATATAAGACACAAACAAATAAATGTTTAAGAGATATGTACGATAGTTGCAATAACAATTACAACACAATACGCCCACATAATTTATCGTATTTGGAACCAATTCAAGAAAATCTGTTGATCATTTTCCATCGAATGTATATATATAGCATACAGCATATTTACTGTTGTACTGCGGTATATCTATATACAGGACGTAGATATAAAATACCAATAAAAATCAATTTCATCATACCCCTTTCTTCGAGCTGATTGCCGAATCGAAATAATATATATTATATTAAAACGGTAATTTTCATCCGATTTTCTTCTACACTCCAACCCCACTTTATGTATCGAAAAATGGTGGAACGAAATTTGATTACTGCAAAAATGTAAAATCGAGTTGTGCACGGATATATTATGACTGTTGATGCCAGACGGAAATAAATCATCGATTTAATAGTTTTGTTCAGTCACTCGATTTTGATATATAATCGTTAAATTCAAAATAATTAGTTGAGATTGGCCACGTGACTTTCTTGCACATGATTTTCGGTTTGTGAAACTGATTTGGAAATTAATCAAAAAGTTTCATAGCAGTTGTACTTGGGGTGGAGGATTTAGACGAACATTATAAAATTTTGGGTTTTTCCATTTTTCATCAATTTTTTTAAACATTTGTTGTGTTTTGTTGGTTTTTCATGAAAATTGAACTAAATACTGTAATTTATCATTTTTTAATTGGATTTTTTGTTTGAACTTAGGAAAATTACTAAATGCATTTTATATGCCAATCAGGCGTTTCATGTGAAGTGAAATTTAGTTACCATAGAACTTTAATTAAAAAGATGATTATGGTTTTTCTTCATTAAAAACTAAGATCCCGGATACCTTTTGTGTTGATTAGTTTTTACTGATTTTTTCATTTTGGATAGTATTTTGGGAAATAAAGAACCTTGAAGCACCTATAGAGTTAAATGGTTAAAACTGCGGCGCTTGTATCGAAATGTTGCGAAAAAAGTATGTCATAACATTGAAAATGTGAAAGATGTGGTTGTATTTTGGGTCTTCCATTTTGAGTTACGGATTTAGTTCCAGATACGGATCCGTTTTCGGAACTTAATTCGGAACAATGACGGACTTTGTTTCAGTTCCGTTTTGAGTTCAAAATAGAACAGTTTCTAGAGCTTAATCCAAAACATTGGGTCTTGATTAAGTCCCGTTCTGAGTTTCAGAAATCCAGAACATTGGCGGATCTTGTTCGAATTCCGTTTTAAGTTTCGGAAAAAGATCAATTTCTGGAATTAAATCCGGACGGGCTGCCGGGTCTTGTTTAAGAACAGTTTTGAGTTTTGGAAACCCGAAGATGGATCTTGTCCCAGTTTCATTTTGAGTTCTGGAGTTAGTTTTGGAAACGGATTAGTTTCTGAAACATTGACGGATATTATTCGAGTTTCGATTTGAACTCAGCATTTTGTTCCAGAAACAGATATGTTTCCTGAACTTAATCCAGAACATTGTCGGCTCTTGTTCGAGTTCCGGATGCTGGAGCTGTGCATTTTGGTTTCAGAATTTAGAACATTTATGGACCCGGTTCCAGTTCCGTATTTATGTTCAGTTTTAGTACAGAATTAGAAATAGTTGCAGTACTCTAGATCTGGAATATTTCTGAATCTGACGGAAAACTAAAGGAAACTGGAAACAGATTCATAAGTGTCCGAATAGAAGGCTTTGGAAAGTATTCAAGCCCAGCAAATCAGATTGGATCGTTTCTATCTAGGTGTTCATTACTTCGGTATTTCTCAATCAATGACTTGAAACGTTCCGGATTAGATTCCAAAACATTTCTTGATTTTGTTTGAGTTCCGGCTTGTTTTTGGAGTTGGACACGTTTTCATTTCAGAATATGTTACCGGTTTGGATTCATTTTCGGTTCAATTTTATGGCACAGGCCTGGTTCTGGAACAAGAACAGAGTCCGGAACATTTTTGGTTCTGATTCTAATTCCCTTTTTAGGCTCAGTTTCAGTTCCATAATTGAATACGTCTGCGGAACTAAGTTTGGACCATCTCTGGATCTAGCAGGAAACCAAAAGAGAACTGAAAACATATCCAAAAGTGTCTCAATACCAGATTTGGAAACGTATACAGGCCCGGCTTACTAGATTTGTTCGTTTCTATCAAGGTATTTATTGCTTCGGTTTTTCTCAGTCAACGTATCAATACGATCCTGATCAAATGCTAAATTATTTCTTGTTCTGTATGAGTTCTGGTTTGGATTCGAAAATGGATGCATTTGAAAATGTTATTTTTGAAGTTAGACACGTTTCTGTTTCTGATTCTAAAACGGGTTTTTTAGTTCTGGTTCCGTTTTAAGGTCCATCAACGTAAAGGTCTCCGGAACTAAATCTGGAACATCAACATATCTTCCAGATTAAGTTCCGGAGATAGATCAATTTCTGGAACTAAATCAGGAATATTGACGGATCTTTTTCAAGTACGTTTTGAGTTCTTGATTTCGTTTTGGAACTGGATCCATTTGCAGAGCTAAATCTGAGATATTGAAGATTCTTGTTTGAGCTCCGGATCTATGACAGGATTCTGATAAGTATCCATGACTAAAATCCGGAACATTGACGAATTTTTTTCGAGTTCCAGATTTTGGAGATGGACACTTTTCCATATCATAATCTGGGACAGTTGCGGATCTGGTTCTAGTTTCGTTTTAAGGTCCAGTCTTAGTTCCAGAATTGGGCCCATTTCCAGAGCAATGACTGATTTTGTTCGAATTCCATTTTAGGTTCCGGATTTATGTTCTGAATCGGATCTTTTTATTTATTTTCTGTCGGAGAACTGGGTCCGTTTCTGAAACAAAATCGGAAACTAAATAGAACATTGACGGATCTTGTTTGGATTCCGTTTTAAGTTCAGCTTCAATCCTGTATGCCAGGTTTGGATACATTACCAAATCTGGTATTGAGATCTTTTTGGATCCGTTTCTAATTTCCTTCCATTTCCCGTCAGATCCAGAAATGTTTCAGATTTAGTTCTGAAATTAAATTCCGGAACATGAACAAAATCCGTCCAGTTCAATGGTGCAGCCCTAGTTTTTGAATTCGATACAGCTACGGTACTAAATCCGAAACATTTCTGGATCTGACGGGAAACGGAAGGAAATTAGAGACGGATCCGAAAATGTCTCAATACCAGATTTGGGAATGTATCCAAACCTGGCATATGGGATTGGAGCATATTTTTCGAGGTATTAATAGCCTCAATATTAATTAGGGAAAACGGTGCTGTCCCAGCTTCTGCGTTGCAGTTAAGATCTATCATACTTGCTGCAAATGATACTAGGCTTCTTTATTTGTCCTTTAGCTTTGGTTGTTTCGTTAATTAGTTAAAGTAGTTTAGTTAAGTTTTACTAAGTTAAAATAAGTGTAATTAAGTCAAATTAAGTTAAGGTTTTTTAAACATTTTTATAACATAGAAATATATGCTCGTCATTTCCACGTCTAACTTATGGGTTAATGCATTTTGTCGGGGTTTAATTTAATTTTCACTTACCGAAAAATTATCCTAATTAAATTGAGAATACCATTAAAATGTATCCTTGTATCGTTCGTCCTCGTATTTTACTATATAAGATGCAATTTTTTTTTGCTTCTTCTCACTCTCAAATTGTTATCAGCTCGACTATAATTATTTTACGTACGTGCGATCACGATAATGAAAATGTGCTATTTACACATTTTATATTTCAGAAGAACAAAGAAAAACGGATGTAACAAGAGCTTTGGAAAATCTAAACAAAATTGCAAAGTGGATATAATTGTAAGATTATATCAATGTTAAAGGGTGGCGGAATAAAAAAAACACATTAGAAATCAAGAAAACTGTTGTCTAAAACATTACAATCTACTACACACACACACACACACACACATTCATATAATGTATTAACACACAAAAGTACAACAAAATTGCATTATAGATTTTAATTTTAGATTATTGTGTTCGTTGGCAACACGGGGTGGTTATAACATAATATTTCGATGTTGGAAAATATGAAATAGAAAATTGTAAAGAATTTTTTTTGTTTTTGATTCGGGTGAACAACTATAAATAAATGAGGTCAATTATGTATCGCCATGTAGTATATACAGCATAAAATAAATCGTGGTAGTTTATTAACGGACGATTGAATTTCAACCTCTAACATCAGCTAATATACATATAAAATTCACAATTCTGTATCCATAAACAATGGCCGAGTAAATATGTTCGAGGTGTGATGGGAAATTGACTTTTATTTTTCGATTATTTAGGCAATGTTTTAATTATTTAGGCTATCTAGAACATCTAACTTTTAAAAACATTCATGACTAATTTAATGGTCTAAATTTCACAAAAAGTGAGATTTTACATGAAAATAATGGTGGTAATTTAATTCCTGCAAATAATAGAAAACCAAGACTAACTCCGATTCTGAAAAAGAATGAGGTACTGAAATGGGATACCATTTGGGGAATGACTCTCTGTTGATAATATCAGATGAGTTCATGATTTCTTTTCAAAAACTTGAAGATGCCTTTGCAATATTTTATTTATGTACCTTGACTGCAGGTTTGATGCTGTATTTATTCGACGAACAAGTTGTAAATGTTGTACAACAATTTGTAAAAAAAAAAATAAAAAATTGACATGGGCGTCTCGGGAACTAGTACAGTTATCAACTTGAAACTTAGTACATGCTCTATTAGTAGCATATACTTAGAGCGTGTACCAAGTTTCAAGTCCTTGCCTAGCTATGTCAATATGTCCTTGCCTTGCTATGTCTTCAGACTAACCATGAAAGGAACCATTTTTTTGTCCTTTTTCTTACGATTATCTGCCCGAAGCTTTATCATGGAGTAAATTTAAATCAACCGATAAATTAATTGCTTTTCTGAGTGAAATAATAAAATATAATAATAACTTTATGACCGAATTCATAAACATTGAAGCTTTCATATTTTACGTAGGTGAGTAAAAACAATGGGATTATTATTAGAGGCAGAGCTACTTCACAGAATGCAAAGAATTCTATTACAGGCCTAAACACTTTAATTTGCTCCAAATCAGTGTCGCTATAGGTACTTAAATAGCTAAAATGCCATTTGAACACGTTTGAAAGTCCCATCCAGTTGATGGGACTGTGAGACCAAGCGCTTGTCAAATATTCCGATTAACGCCGGTCCTATTCCCACAGCCTTTTTATATTTAACAAACGGAAGGATAGGAGGGATTTTCATACATTTTTAGTCCTATAAATATATATCCATGCATGACAGAAACGACCCGGTTTCAGACACCTCAGGATCATTACAGCACACTTCTATTCTATTTTTGTGGCGTAGGAAAAGTAAAGGTATGTCAGTAATGATAGAATTGGTCTGGTTTCCCGGTGACCAATATTCAAACTAGTGTTAGCATAAGACAATCAAAATTTTATAAAACTGCTCTGCATTCTGTATTCGATATTGTCATCTCTTATAAGCAACTCTAGTGTCCCACCACTCAACTGTAATCTGCAAAAAATCCCTTTACAGTTTATACACCGTATTTGACACAAAACTTTAAAATTAATACAGATTAAATTTAAAAAAATGTTTAAGTGATTAAACATTACAAATCAATTGAATTAACCGTTTTAAGACCAATACCTGTTTGAGCTTCAATCGTTCAATGTTGAAATATTCATCCAGTTACGAAGCTTAAAATGAAAATGCAATCATCAAAGCCCGTTTTAATCTAAGAAAAAGGGGGACATCGACATTTTTACTCCAAGTAACTGTTCGGTTGGAAACCTACACAAACAAGTGGTTTGGTCAACAGTTTAATGTTGATTGACGAACTTTTAATCATCAATATTGACCAAGCACTACAAATCTTTTAAAATATAGAATCAGTATTACTAAAAACCAAACACATCAAGAAACATTCTGTGAAAACGAATTCACAAAAAATCATGCTGCAAACATAGAATAGCAGATTGTTAGTGAATTTGACGTTCAAAAAGCCATCTGAGAAGAAAACTGATATAAAATATCAAAAAGTATGTGGTTTATCGACAACCGATCTACTGCTAGCGGCTCCTAATTGTAACTTATATACTAGCATCGGCTCCATTTTTAGCAACTAGAACAACAAAGCAAATAGCTAAAAAAGATTCTTAGCTTAAAATTGGTAATCATTTCACTACTAATAGATGAAATTTCCACCGATAACAAGAATGGTAGCGTATCCCTTACTTTATCATTATACCGCAGGAGTAGATACCGAGGATAAAAAAGAAACAAAGCAAACTATCAACAAATGTATGTATAATCTGCGCAAAGTTAAAAGCACAAAAATAACCCCAACTGTTTTTTTTACCTTCTTAAATATGATTGGTGAAGACTATATATACGGACCATTTTGTACACACCTGGCCAAATGGTTTGGCGAGAGGACTACTGATTACCAAAGCGGTAAACCTAGGGCTGGTCATGGACATTACCAGTGAGGCATTCACAAGAAGTCTTAAGAGGTGTCTGCTTTTATCATAACCTGGCACCATCCTTTGGTAAATGGTCTAGCAATTATCCCTACACTTCTGATAGAGGTAGAATATTTAATTCTTGAAGTCGTTGTAAGGAAGACGTAAATGTCAAATTTCAAATATGCGTTGAACCAAATTAACATTTACAGTAAACCTAACATTACTTAAAGCTTTTATCAAATATAAATCTTTAATTTTAATGAAATGTATTTGCTAATTCATTTCTAATACCTAAAATTCCAATAACCCCAAACCAACTTACATATTAATCCGTTCGACTTAAAGTGTTACATTTTTTTCATTTATACGAAATCTCTAAAAATAAAAAAATAAAAAATTAAATTTCAATAATTAGAAATGAAAATCTAATAAAAGGTTAGATTTTGACTTTCCCCATTTGTTTTTTTACGACGTCTTGACAGAGATCTACATTTTTTTTATTTTTGGTTCATTGTGTATTCCCAAAAAATGTGTATAGAAATAACATTGACATGGGTTTATATATAGGACTATTGAGTGCACAGTTAATATGATTGCGCAAGGTTAAATAATTTTCCCAATTTTACCTCCATACCTCACTCACATTAGCCGAAATTTACTTCTACATTTTATTTATTGGTTTTGTATTATGAAATTTACTTACAGTAAAGTTTAGTTTTGATTATAGAAATAGCAATGAACATACAAAAAAATAAAAATCATAAAAGCTAAAATATAGGTTTTGTGTAATTGTACGTACGAGTAACATGAAATGAACCAACATGTTTCCTTGTATCATAATAGAATTTCATTAAATTAAATGAAATTGACTGAATTGAAAGCTGAAATAAAAAGGCCTGTGTATATGTTTGTATACATACAAACACCTACATAACGCAACATAAATAAACGAGGAAATCGGAAAAATATTAATTAATTTTGATGTAAGCTGACAATGAATTTAACACATGAGTGTTTTTTGCTCTCGGTTTTTTAGGGTTTTTCGTTCTGTTCAAATAAATCAATTGGTTGGTAGAGTATTGGTTCAAGAGCCATAATCCAAAAATTTACTTTAATTGGAAAAGAGAAAACTATTCTGGTATATAACTAACGTCAAGTATGAAATCAAACAGAACCAAAATACGTATGAAATTTTATTGACTTTTTATAAGGTTTTTGTTTTTAAGAAATTTAATATAAAGTGATTTTCGAGAAATATAACAAATAGCTAAGATTTTATGAACATTGCTAGCAACGATCACATTTGTAAATTTAAAGGCGCTTTCGATTGACATGAATAAACAAATTTAACTGAATTAACTGAATCAACTGAAGTGATTTGACTGTTCTATTCGGACTTTCCAATTCAGTTAAAAAAATTGAGCAACTGAATTAACTGAATGTGTATTTTGCTCGTGGAGTTAATTCACATAGGTTGTTGTTTTTGTTTTTTTGAATTTTTTTTTGTTTCGCGTTCAATTTTTTAAAAATTAGAATATATATATCGTCGCATCCAAATAAAAGTATTACATTTGCAAATCGTCATTTTTCAGGAGAGAAGATTAAAGTTTTCAATGATAAATTAGATGTTATTTTTTTTTAATTAAAATATTTTAACACTTTATGAACTAAATTTTATTACAATATTGGTATATTATATATATATATATATATATATATATATATATATATATATATATATATATATATATATATATATATATATATATATATATATATATATATATCATGGCTACTGCATTTTAATTTGTATTTTTATTTAAGAAAATTATAGTTTTCGAAAATGTAATATTATTCTATGGAAAATTTAAATAAACCACTATGACAAACTATGTTTGTAATACTCTCGCTCGTAAAAAAGTTTATACCTATGTATAATATAATATTAAGAAATAAAGTTAATAGGAGATAAATAAAACTCATGTTTCATAAAGTGGTTGATAATTATTAACGAGTATATTGGTGTTCAAATCACAAAGTAAATTCTATCACATTTCAGTTTTTCTTAAAAAATAAACAAAAATAAAAAAAAATTAAATTCAATTTTTCTAATATATAAAATTAAATATAAAAATAAATATTAATTTAATTCTTGTTGTTATAGAAATTCTTCTTCTTCTGAAGGACTTTCTAAATTATTTAAGCCAGTGGCTGCGTAGGGAATATTTTTATAGAAGTCGTGGTATGTTGAATTTATACAATTCTTATTGCACAAATGCATTAAGTCTTTGTATTTCGCTTCGCTGATTTTCAGGGGTTCTTTGTAAACTGGAATCAATTCAAAATTTAAAGTAATGTTGTTTTTGATTGGTTTCCGACCTCTTGACTTTCGTTCAGTTTCCCTTATTAGAGTAATCGTTTTAAAATTTTACTGGAAATTGTACTTATACTTCAAAATGTTCGAATTGCCATGATCGATAAATATTTCTTTTGTTTTAGTTGTATAAAATATTTCATTTGAATCATTTTTCTGAAAATTAAAATCCATTGATGGAGTTTTATAGTCCAAAAAATCGTTTTGGTTCATTTCGGTAACAACGTAATGCGGTGGTTTTACCTTTGCGCATTTAATCAACTGATACCATTGATCTGGTGTAAATATCTCTTGGCGTCTAGCCATTCTTTCGATACAAGAGTGAATACTACCACCCTCATTTTGGGTATGACCCTTTTCAAAATATCTGTGTGAAATATTAATATTATATTTTTTGGAGGCCCATGCGTAAAATGTATAGCGAACTTTATTTTTATTTTGATCACCGCAATTATCGGACCAAAACCGAAATTCTTTGCAATTAGGATAAAATTCAAAGAATTTGCGTAGACAACTAGCAACCGCAACTCCTCCGCGCTTAGCAATGGTTTCGTGCCAAACAAAACCATAACCAATACTGTCATTCAAACAGTAAACGGTAAAATTATAGACAAAATATTTTCTTTTGTAATAAAAAATTGATGCTGTAGACTGCGGTAAAATCAATAGTTTTTGAAAATCGAAGATCGCAACGGTTATTTCAGAATTTTGCTGCGCCTCAAGTTTATCTAGGTCTTTAAGCCGTCGAGCTTCAGTTTTATTATAAAGGTGCTGTTGTTGTGTCGATTCCTGTTTATTTTGATCTCCCTTTGTTAAATTGTCGAATGTAACACAAACATCACAATGGTCCTTTTTTGGAACATGGAATCCTAAATTATAATTTTCATTGAATATATCACGGTATTGGCGTTCAGTTACATCGTGCGAAATAGATGCTTCATTCATTTTTTCTTTGAACAATCGATACATTCTGGCAATATTTAAATCACTGGGCAGGTATTTTTTAGAGCTGTTGCTTCGACAATAATGCGAATCAATGGTAGGAAACGATTTTATATGTTCACATACTGCATCACACATAGCCAATTTAACAGGATTTGTCTGCCTTTGATGGGTTCCTCGCTGGTCATATTCTAAAATTCCATTGCCAGACAATTTCTTTTTATAAGCAGTTGTAATCCATTGGCTGTTAATGGCCAAAGTATTTAGAAACATTAACTTACATACCTATAAACAAAATAAAAATTATTAAAAAATAAAAAAAATTTAACATAGCTTACTCTATGCTTATCTACTATTGTGCCTTCATTCCAGATTGATAAAAAAAAAATTCGGTTTGGCTGACGATTTATCTTTGGAAATAATAAGGCTCTAGTTTTTTTCGTTTCTTCCGTATTGTGAACAATAAAATTCCACTGTCGATATCTATCAGCGAAATCCCAAAATTGTTTGAAATTGGTTTCACTATCAATTTGCGTTATTTTATCTGAGCATTTCATAGTGCAATTTACACAAGCTGGTCCCATTTCTCGTCCCTTAATTTGTTTACCCTTTGAATTAATATAAGAAATTCCCTTGTTGTACGAGTTTTTGGACATAACTGTTTGCCAAAGTTCCTGGTGTTTTTTGCGCTTTCTGACTACTAGAGGCCTTGGGATGGTATTTTCTTGAGAATAAACTGCAATGTTAAATTTCGGTGTAATGGGGCTCCATGCTAGGTTTTCAGGGTCTGGTGTTTCTGACGGCTGCGGTGTTCGTAACGTTTCTGGAGTTTGTGATGATTCACGTGATGATCGAATCGGTGTTAAATCATGGTGTGAGGCTTGTGTTGTGACAAATTGTAGAAAAGTTTTTTAAAAATAATTCTGTTAAATAAATATATTTTTTGTAACAAAAGTACTTACCAGAGCAGGGCTGAACTTCACTATCTGAATCTGATAATTCATTGTCTGCCGGCAGATATTCACTGCCGCTGTCACTGAAATCTATCCAAAATAAAATAAATCGTGAAGCCGCATTAAAAGTTTTCAACTGTCTGTATTTCATACCTGATCCCGATATATCAGATTTATTAATCTGTCCAAATGTCCCGTTATGTCCATCTTCCACTTCATTATCACATTGGCCTAAAAGCTGAGTTGCTAAAAAAAAAATCGAAAACCCTTTTGATTATTCTGTTACTAAAAATCGTTTGTAATAGTCTTACCGGAATTTTCCTTAATTTTTTCCTGAGCTAATTTAACAATTTTTCGCGCTCTTGTAGACATTTTGCACATAACAACTTATGATGATGTTACATGCTCGAACGAAAAATGAAAACTAAATTTTTAACCAACAAAAATTATCTGTCAAACTTTAGCGCCAAAATGTTATCTATTATTTTTCCAATTATTAATATTACATTATACTTTTATACAACAATACATTTGATTAATTGCACAGTAGAGTATTACAAGTTACGTTTAAGATACAAAGAAAATTTATAAAAAACCGAACATATCACTTTATTATATTGAACACAGAAAAATTTGCCGATCATATGTATCACAATAAACTTTATAATACAATAAAATGAAAATTTTCCATGCTAAACTAGTTCAAACTATTTTGTTTTAGATTTAAATGGAAATTTATTTACTTGATTTCAAAATAACAGTATAATATCTCATTTTTGAGGTCGAAGGCGGTGTTTGATATTCCTAAAAAAAAATTCATATACTAAGTCGATGTTGTAGAGTTCAAATTCACCATAATTTAATAATAGTACATTTTACTTTGTAGTACTTTTATTTGGATGCGACGATATATATATATATATATATATATATATATATATATATATATATATATATATATATATATATATATATATATATATATATATATATATGTATATATATATATATATACATATATACATATATATATATATATATATATATATATATATATATATATATATATATATATATATATATATATATATATATATATATATATATATATATATATATATATATATACATAATGTATATTTTTTGTATTTTATAGCAGGTTCTAATGATTTTAATATATGCATGTATTTATTGTTTATTTTCATTCCCGCTGTAGTAAACAAAAGCCAATTTTAAAATGATTTATTTTTGACATTTATCTGAAGTGATAAATACCATTCGAACACCCAAATCACTTCAGTAGCTCAATTATCAAAATAGCAACTGAATTATCTAAATAGTAACTCAATTTCAATTCTGTTGATTCATGTCAATCGAAAGTGCCTTAACTAAAAAATAAAAAAATAATGAAAAATATAGTTTGTCGGATTGTATAATAGATAGCACTACTATGAAGTTTTCAATATTTTAGCGACGATTACATTAACGGTACATAAATATGAATGCAACATTTTGACATTTCAATAGGTTTTTTTTTCCGCGTACATGGCTTGCTATATTTTTTTAAATACTTAATTTTTTTGAGTTAAAATGGAGTACGCCGAAATTGATGATTTTGATAATGTACATGATTTTAATTAACTATACATGAAAGTGAAGAAGATGATGACTAACGAAAGCCAAAAATCTTAAAAAGCACCAAAATCGAAAATAAAATCTAAAAAATTTGAAAACCCAATAACATTAAACTCAAAAGAAACGTCAAATTAGACATGTCAAAATTTGTCTCTACACACATTTTTTTTAGCTCGAATGTAGATTGGTGGTGGCCGCGTTAAAATTTATTGTAGCTCGAGCTCTGTATCTAGCTTTACATTTGAATTTATCATAGATAATTTTTGTAACCGATCAGATGTAATAGTTACAGAAATATGGAAAGAACACTCTATGAGGAATTGTGTAATGCAGAATACACTCCAACTGAGAGTTGGTCATTGGGTTGACGGCTATTCGTTCGTTGTACTAGAGGTAGAAGCGGTTGGAGATGAAGGATTTAATGATATCACATATTAAATGAGGTGCACAATTACAAGAGATGGGAAGAAATGGAAGAGAATGAATCTAAAGAGACAACAACTTCGGATTCTGAAATTTATCGCATAGTTAAAGGGTTACCTGTATTATATTATTAACCCTAATTATGATAGTCGATTCGATAGTAAATTGGCATGACTTGGTGTAGTCTTCTCTGTTTTCATTATGCGAAATGCAAAGTAAAAATTGAGAAGGCTACACTGAGACGACTTGATTGTCATGCCAAGCGACAATCATAATTCTGGTGAATATATCATATTAGCTGTATTTCTAGATGAAATGTGACCCAAACACGAATTACATAAATAGCAAAAATGCAAGTTCTGTTATTAAAATGTAGGTGCACAATAATTTTTTTTAGTCGTTGGTAGCAGTGAAATAATAAAATACCGAACTCATTCATAACCAACATAAAACAAATAATTTACATTTTTTGTATTTGAATTTATCTAGTCGCCGTTGGTTAAAACTTCAAATGACATAAAACTATAGTGTTTCAATAAGAAAATTTCTTGACAGATAATTTCATAAGATGGATGTTTTTTTGACTAAAACAGAATTAAATTTTGAGTAGTACCATACTAATTTTTTATGTTATTTTGATTGGCTCCTTTAGGCAGCGGTAAAACTAATTTAATTTATTACAGTCTACTGCTTGAAAGATTAATTCATTACTAGATTTTTTGTCCCTTATACAGGATTTATATACAAGTATATACAGGATTTATAGCAAGACATCCTCCTGCGGTAACATATGCAGCTTGTTTCTATGCAGCTTGTGTTCCAGACCCATGTGCCAAACATTTTCGGATATATGAGTTATATTCAGGAAGATTGGTAGCAATTGGCAGCAAGGTAATGAGTCTCTATTACTTCCGCTACCTTCCATTGTAGCGGGATTTTTTTCAACCAAAAAGACAAAATATATTAATTTAGCAAGAAATTAAATTATGCCCGTGATCGTATATCAAGCTTATTTATAGCTTGAATTGTTATGATACATTATCGTTGGCAGTTTGCATTAGTAATGGTTGAAAGCTTTCACTTATAGAGATCCTTCCTCATTAGTGTTAGGAGATTATGGGTCTTCACACACGCATTAATCTATTATTTATTATTTATAATTCTTTATTTAAATTAAACCAAATTATAAAAAAAAATTAAATTAAACTGTGTATTTGTAAGGAATATTTAATTAATTATATATTAACACGTATCCGATGGGAGCCGAGGAGTTTGGTTAACTCGGTAAAAAGTTATTATTTTTTAATAATTTTTTGTACTTTTTATATAATTTATTATTTATTTGAAATTGCAACTATTTATGCAAAAAAATAATTACTACTTGTATTTTCGTTGACCCACTTCGTTCGATGACGAAATACTAATGTACTGCACCAAAAAAAATTTATTTTTCTTTTTACAAAGCCGGATGTAGGTATTTCATGTAAAACGATTTTTGTTGTTGTTTTCGAACTCGAACTGAGTGCGTTTAGGCGTACGTACCTATATTATCTGCTTATTGTCGATTGGGGTGAGTTGAATTGAATTTTGGAGCAGCTCATAATATCAGTGCATCGATATTATGTGGCTGCTACATTACCCCCTTTCTAGTAAAAAATCAGTGGGATTTTAGGTGGTGATGCTGACAGATTTCTGTGTTCGTGTGATTGGTTGATGTTCGGCGGAACACAGTATACTATAAGCGGGTTTCAATCTGTCTATTGATATCGACTGCGGTTTATCTTTAATCGATATGACAAATTGTTTGCTGAGTCGACGTTTAACTTTATACGGACCTTCGTATGGAGGAGAGAATCCTGTGCGTACCTTGTCGGTTCTCACAAAAACAAATTCGCATTTGTCCAAAAATAATTTTGGAACAAAAATATTGCTTTGTGTTGTGTGTCGTGGTGACGTGGGGGCAAGGTTTCGCATAGTGTGTCTGAGTTGGTCGACGACGGTGTCGGTGGTTGGTACGGGTGAATTTGGATTTTCAATAAAGAACTCACCTGGTAGCTTGATAGTTTGACCGTAAACCATCTCAGCTGGTGAGCACTTTATATCTTCTTTCAAAAAGTTTGGACTCGAATTGTGTTCCTTGATCCGAGAGGAACGCCAAATCGGGATATGTAGTAATTAGTAAATGTGGTGGCAATGGTTGCAGCTGACATGTTTGTCATGCAGTAAGCTTCAGGCCAACGAGTTAATCGATCGTCACAGGTTAGTAAATAAGAGTATCCATTAGATGGTGGAAGTGGCCCCACTAGATCTATGTGGATATGCTCAAATCGACCAGATGGAACTTCGAATTGTCCGTGTGGTAATATTGTGTGCCTTGAACTTTAGGATAAGCAAGATCGTGTCCATTGTGACACGTATTTGTTTATACTGGGCCAGAAATAACGAGCTGTAATCAACTTACGAGTTGCACGGATACCAGGATGCGAAATGTTGTGTAAGGTGTCAAATATTTGTCATCGAAGCGTTTTGGCGATGTACGGGCGGTTGTTCCCTGTCGAAGTCTCGCAAACAACTTCGAGGCCAGGCAGTTTCAAAAGCTCTAGTTTCATTGTGGAACTAGTGTGACATTCGGAACCAGAAAGTAAATTCTGAAGTTCTAGGTCGGCTTTTTGTGCATTGATGATCTTGTTGATGTCGAGTTGTGTATCGACTGTGGCCATCTCGTTTTCGGTGGTGCGTGACAGTGTGTCAGCAATGAAATCCAAGTGTCGCGACTGCCTTGGATTCCGTTCAGTTTTAGACTGAATAGCTCTTGTCAGAGGTTTGTGGTCGGTGTAGATTGTGAAATCTCGACCCTCTACAAAATATCTAAAGTGTTTAATCGAAAGATAGATTGCGAGTAATTCCCGATCGAATCCAGAATATTTCGTTTCGGCATTCGATAACTTTCTCGAGAAGAATCCCACTGGCTCCCAGCGGCTGTTGTCGTATTGTTGCAGAACAGCCCCAATGGCGGTGTTCGATGCATCCGTGGTTATGCTGAGCTTTGACTCATTCAGAGGATGTGACAACAGTGTTGCGCTAGCTAATTCTGCCTTTATAGTCGTGAATGCTATGTCGCATTCGTCTGGCTAAGAAATGTTCTTGGGAGTCTTGGGCTTTTTGAGTAAAGCACTCAAGTGGCTGTGCAATGGAGCGAGAATTTGAGCGAGTTTTGGAATAAATCGGTGGTAATAATTTACCATGCCGATAAATCGCTGAATACCTTTTATTGAGGTAGGAGCTGGGAATTCCTTAATGGCATTGATTCGATCTTCCGATGGAAGAATGCCATTAGGTGTGATCTTGTGGCTGAGGAAATCAAGTGTTGCTACACCAAATACGCATTTGGCGGTCTTGATGTTTACATCAAACTCCACTAACCTTTGGAACAGTTGTTCCAAATGCAGTTTATGTTGTTCCTCAGTTTGCGAAGCCACAAGGATGTCGTCGATGTAGATGAATATGAAGTCTAAATCTCGAACGACTTCTTTGATGAAACGCTGAAACGTTTGAGCGGCATTTCGTAGACCAAATGGCATTCGATTAAATTCGAATAGGCCAAATGGTGTCGTGATCGCCGTCTTATAAACGTCTTTAGGTGCGACGGGAATCAGGTGATATGCTCTGACAAGATTAATCTTGAAAAAAATTTTGCAACCATTTAAATTCATGGTGAAATGTTGAATGTGGGGAATCGGATAACGATCAGGTGTTGTTACCGTGTTTAATCGTCTATAATCCCCGCATGGCCTCCAATCATGATCTTTTTTCTTCACCATATGAAGTGGACAAGAAACGAGAGATGCGGATGGTCTGCAAATCCCTAGGTCCACCATATGTTGGAACTCAGCGAATGCTGCTTTATGGCGGGTATCGGCGCCAATGATCGGACGATTCACATCAACTATTGTAAAGGCATGAATGAAGGTTCTTTTAAGTCCGATATGTACTTGGATTAATTTTGTTCCAAAAGTTTTAATTGTAGTACCATTGGCGGCCGATAAGACAAGGTCTGAATTCAATTGTCATTATAACGACGGCGGAATGATGTCATTATTTTAATTATTCAGAATTGGATGTTTTGCAAAGCAAAGCTCAGTTTCGATCAAATGAGGAATTTAGTTAAAAATTAATTGTCATCTCATCAGGCCATGGCGACCGAGTGCTATGTGTAATAGCTACTTTTCGCTCTATATATATTTATGTACAGTGTACATGTAGCGTTAGCGAATTATATGGAATTGCACGAAACATCTGAATAATTTTAATTGTGTGTGTAGCGATGGTCGCTACAAGATTAAGTTAAAAGACTCATACAGTATTTTGATAAATAATTCGCAGCTGTGTTCATGTTTAAAATATATCAAGGTCAAATTAACGATTTCACAAAATGTGGCCACACAAAAATCACTCTGTCTATTGAATCGATGATGATTTAGGTAAAAAAGCTTATATTTTTTTAGCAAAAATGTTAAAATATTTTCAAATTATAAAGTCAAACATCTGACATCGCAAAAGTATTATTTCCGCTTCCCTTAATTCATTTAAAGCAGACAAAGTAATAGAAAAGCAATATTTTTTTTATTTTAACTAACCAAGTGAAAAATAAAAAATTAATAAAATCTCATTTTAATTAAAATCTTAAATAAAAAATTTTCCATTTTCCCCTTTCCTGCTTTTTTTCCCATTTTTTTGTGTATATTTTGCTTTTGCCGTAGAACAACGGTGTGTTCGATTTTTTTAACCACTCGTCGTTTTATTAATTAAAAATAAATATTTTCAATGGCTCTAGTATTTTTAATTTAATTTTTTGGTGAGTTTGCCATTGAAACACTTCAGTTAATAAAAAACTACATTATAAACTAATAATCACTCAAATTATGTAGTTATACTTCCGGCTTGCTTCGTGCGGTGCCCTTTATCAAAAATACTTTACATAAGGATTTTATGTTTGGGCAAAACCGCATAAATAAGCCAAATAAAATTTAAAAAACGGTAAGCAGTCTCTTTTAAATTATTTTTTTTCATCCTAAATATGGTGAATTTTTTTTTTGTAATTTATGGTGAGCATAAACATAAATTTGAGTGTTATAATTTATAATGACCCAAAATATAGCATAAACACAAAGAAAGAGGTAATTTTAGAGGAGCTTTTCGTTTAGTGTATCCAGCACGAATATTGTAACTCATATATGTTTTATGATAATTATACATATAAATTGTATTTTAAAGCTCCCCAAATACTAACGTGCGTGTAACATACAACGAATGTTAAAAATGTACCGAGTATGAAAATTGAAAATTTTTGTTAATTTTTCGGATGAAATTAGTTTGATGTGATTAAATGAATTTTGGTTAATGATATGTATAAGCAATGTTACAACATTTCAACATATATACATTTTTCGAAAAGGGAGATTCCATTTTCAATTTATATATTTAACACATCGTTTCGTTAAAAAAGGGCAACTAGTCAAGTATATTAATATTACGTCATAATGTTGGCAATACACACAGTAGGATGTGCGCCGCTAAATATTCGTTTTTGAAATTTTTTTATGCGGTGCTATATTTGATTAATGGTTTTGGTACAGCAAATAAATCAACAGAAGAAAATATTAGAAAATAAAACGAAGAAATTGACGAAAAACTCACCAAGATATTTCATTTTTCGATGGTTTATTCCTCATCATTACCCTTACATCGTCTTGATTATATCTATAACAATGTAGATATTTTTAAATTTCGGTATCGTCTTGCGTGGATTAAAATTTAATAGATGTAATAAATTAATTTGCATGCAAACATTTTTTCCGTCATGGTTTAGTGCCCAAAATTATTGATTTTATTTTACGTTCACCCTTTTATGGTGGTATTTAACTAAATTATCGCATTTTCTTCAATATACATTATTTTGGTGTTATACAGTGACATACATTTTTAACCAAAAAAGGGAGTGTTAGAGCTCTTTAAGCTACTGTAACTAAAAGCTTCATTTTGATCAAAATTTTAAAAGGTTATATTTAAGCATGTTTCTGTCAAATATACCTGCTGAACAAACTAACTAACAATATTTTAGAAGCTACCTTAAGAGCGATAATTAGCATAGGTGAGTTACCACCTAACACGGCAAAGCAATGAATTTTACTTAAAGATGTTTATTCAGGAATTGACCTTAAAAGATTTCGTGCTAGAAAAATTAGCTATTGTGAAACGCATAAATGCACAGGAATATCTACATCACAAGAACAAAGACAAGGAAATCTTAATCTGAGAAATTTAACAAAAGTAATAAATTAATAACTAAATGATGTAACACCTACGTTAAATGAAAAAGCTGAAAAGGGCAAAGTGAAACCATTAAGGATGCTTTGGGCTGAAAACATTAAATTTAAGACACAACATTTTTTTTTCTTAAGTTTAATGGCACGTTTTGATAGTCTAACTTAAGTGCAAAGACTAATCTAATTCCGGTCCTTTTTCCGGCTAATCTATGTAATAGATATGTCAAGTAAAATATTGGGAGGCAGTATATTGGTGACTATATAATGCCCAAAAGCTCTACAAAAAAAGGGATTAAACTGAAAAGGTTAAAGGCTAAACGATGCTCGATAAAATAGTTTGCGTTCAGTGGTAGATAAAAATTCCGTAATAAAGGCCTAATCACCTACTACAAACAGCGTTAATTAACATTTGTGGTGATAATTACCATCAACTTCCAAAACATCAGCTTCCAAGTGGAAATAGGAAACTCAAGGGACTGTTTTGCTAACGCCAGAAATCTAACTAAAGACTTCTACCCAAGAAGTACAGCCATCAAAGACGGAAATCGAGAGCTTAGACGTGGCTGATGTTCTCTCACTATGGCAAACCTACTTTCAAAACCTGCTAAATCAGAACGACGAAGTGAACCCCATTAGAGCAATAGCTCCTCCAGGTGAAGAGGTCCTTGTTGAATATCCCACAGTAGAGGAAGTAGATGCAGCTATTAGAAGATTAAAAAATGGAAAGGCACCCGGTCTCAACGGAATTCCCGCAGAATTGATTAAACTCGGAAGCACTACTCTTGCAACAAATCTATACGATCTCATCGTCTATATTTGTGACCAAGAAGAGTTGTCGAAGAATTGGAAGACCGCACTCATATGTCCACTACACAAAAAAGGAGACCGCCTTAAATGTGGAAATTATCGTGGTATCGCTCTGTTGAGCACTGCTTACAAATATTGAAACTTCGCGCTTTATATTTAATAAATTCTTGGCCGATGGCCTAGCGATATCAAGGACAGTTTCATACAGCTCGACCGCTGCGTAAGAAGACTTGGTATGGAGGTAAATAGCAGCAAAACAAAATTGTGATCAACACCCAGGAACATCTCCCTGGTAAATCTCGAAATTGGCGACCATAACTTTGCTAGCGTCAAAAACTTTAAATACCTCGGGTCAGTTATATTCTCGTCAAATAATATGCAGGCAGAAATAAAATCCCGAATTGCTACCGGACAACGAGTTTTCTACGCCCAATCGAAATTATTGCGATCTAAACATATGTCGCAGTCGTGTAAGCTCACACTTTATAAAGCACTCATAAGACTTGTGCTGGTTTTCCAATGTCTTGGCCAATCAAAGTCACGGACAACGAATATCGGATTTGTATGCACCACGAGATAAGGCAACTTCTTAAAGGCTGCGATATTATCGGATTCATCAAATCCAATCGAGTTAGATGGCTCGGCCACGTTAGACGATCTCCACAACGAATGACCAATAAAGTGTTCCATGAACAACCACTTGGTATTCCTCGTAGAAAAAGACCCCGATTGCGCTGACGTGGCGACGTCGAACAAGATCTACATGCATTAGGATGTCGAAACTGGAGGACGAGAGCGATGGACCGAGATGGATGGAGGACCTTAGTGCGGGCAGCAAAATCCCTTCATAGGATGTAAAAGCCAGAGAGAGAGAGGTGATAATAATGTGTTTTATCATGGCAGTTCATTGTTGAATTAGGGAAACTTAGCATTGTTTGTCACCAAAACTTGCGTACAATAGTTAGAACTCAGTCGCACAAACCATCGTCCAAGGTCAGCCAAGGTCGGCATTACGAAAATGTAACTATACGTGCAACTATACGTGTTTTCACGAACTAGACTAAAAATATAATTTTTGGGCGAAACATCGGCCAGTATCATTGGAAATAATTTAAATATCTATTAGTTGCAGATCCGATGGTCAATTAGCCATCGATATTCTGATTAAGTGTGAACATTACTTGTCATTAATTCTAGCAGGCCCCATCAATACAAATAACACTAACCTAATATCACGAGAAACTATTCTAGAATGCATAATATCAGAAAGAGCCAATTTTAAGGAGCCATCGACGATAACAAACCAGTATATCAACATCAATATAGATAATTCTCTTTCTCAATTTTAAGAAATTTAGGAAATCAGAAGTACTACCTCCAAAACTCATCCAGAAATTTATTGTGAAAATAACTGTACAACCAATTTTCAAAGAACTCTATAATGAAGAACCCAAGTTACATAACTTCAAACGACTTTAACACGCAGAATGCAGGCTGTCCAGATTATTCGATCTTTAAAGATGGTTGGCCCCGATAACTAGGATGGTGAATTAGAAACAACTAAATATTTAAAAAATAATGATACCGAAGCTGAAACTATATATGCAGCACTTCTTCTTAAGCAATGGTTGAACCTTGCACAAATGGCATTAAGCGATCGAGAATACAAGATTTTCACGTGAAGTGATTCTTTTGTAAGAAACCAAGGTACGCTCCTTTGACGTGATTTTATGGAAATTGTATCTCTCAAATTCTCACGAAAACTACATTAGAAAATTTTGGCACCACTTAACTACCAAGAAGAATCCGACCGATTGGGCCTTTTGAAACAAACTACGATCAAAATTGATCAATTATAAACTTTGATGGACCTATCCAACCAATTTTGTCAAAACGTTCAAATTTTAATAAAATTATTCGTGTGTAGGCATGTTTTCGACGTAATGTTAATTAATTTGAACCACTTTCTAGAATTAAACGATATTTTTGGAGTTTGCGGGCAGGTAGCACATTCAACGGTTCCATTCGATATGAATCATCCTGCAATACTACCAGCCGAAGATGTCATCTACGAAATCCTTATTTGCACGACACATAAAGAACTACTTATTGCAGTAGCAATCCTCATGGTCACTAAAAAACTATTACGGTGTAAAAGAACTACAAAATATCACAAATGACATTATAAAAATTAATCATCTTTCAGACGATGATAATACTTTTTGGGAGTAGCTATAAAAACTAGGTGCTTAAAACGTTGCTCAGGTGACTTAAGAGTACGATAAATTACTTTGGAGATTCCAAATTATGTTTCAAATAATTTAGATGACTTAAATAATTGTATGAGGCCTGATCCTGTTAGAAAAAATTCAAATATCATGTGTGTTGAGTTTGAACGTGATAAATTGTGATACTTGCAATGATTTGAAAGAAAAATTGAAACATTTTTTGATTGCATCCATTACCGGAAATCACTTTTGGGTTCTGTCACAACCATTTTTGCAACAAATGTATGGAACCGTTTATGTGGAAACTGCGAAAGAGAAATACAAAAATTATAACCTTATGTTTGGGCATTGAAAGGACGTATGATTTTGTGTTTCCGAGGAAATTTGGCTCTTTTAAAATTGGGTTTCCCTCTTTTGGGCAATTACATGACGTATTTGTCATAAAACGGTTAATTCAATTTGTTTTATCAACTTTTTAAAATCTAATTTACATTAATTTTAAAATTTTGTGTCAAATAAGGTGTATATAAATTAGATTTTGGGCAATTACATGACGTATTTGTCATAAAACAGTTAATTCAATTTGTTTTATCAACTTTTTAAAATCTAATTTATATAAATTTTAAAATTTTGTGTCAAATAAAGTGTCTATAAATTAGATTTTAGGCAATTACATGACTTAATTGTCATAAAACAGTTAATTCAATTTGTTTTATCAATTTTTAAAATCTAATTTATATTAATTTTAAAGTTTTGTGTCAAATAAAGTGTATATAAAGTAAATTTTGGGCAATTACATGACGTATTTGTCATAAAACGGTAAATTCAATATGTTTTATCAACTTTTTAAAATCTAATTTATATAAATTTTAAAATTTTGTGTCAAATAAAATGTATATAAATTAGATTTTGGGCATTTACATGACGTATTTGTCAAAAAACGGTTAATTCAATTTGTTTTATCAACTTTTTAAAGTCTGATTTATATTAATTTTAAAGTTTTGTGTCAAATAAAGTGTATATAAATTAGATTTTCGAGCTACGGCTTGCAGAAGGTGTACTACAGTTGAAAATCAATTTAATTTAATTCAATCTACGACTTGGAGAAAATAGTTCTTTAATAGATTTTGTTCTTAGGGTGCCTTTATATATTACAGTTGAATGATGGCATACTGAAGTTGCTGATAAGAGACGTCAGAATGCAGGGCAGCACAGAGAAATTGTGATTGTCTTGTGCTTATAATAATTAAACATTGGCCACCGGGAAACCACACCAATTCTGACATTACTAACTGACTTATTCTTTTCCAAGACCACAAAAAAAAAATTATCGATCGCTTAGTTGTGAGTAATCGGATCGAGTCTGTTATAACTAATATTTCATCCAATCTTTGGGTTTTAATATATGTAATACAGGTATACGATTGTGCTCGGC
The DNA here is from genome assembly GCA_963556175.1 of Tipula confusa. Taxonomy (NCBI): domain Eukaryota; kingdom Metazoa; phylum Arthropoda; class Insecta; order Diptera; family Tipulidae; genus Tipula; species Tipula confusa. Next base: position 218,254,905 of record OY744475.1, on the reverse strand, counting down.
ATTCCGGGAGTTCATGGTTCGTCCATGGCTGTACATTCTAATCAATCAATCAATCAAAACCCAAAAACATTTTTTTTTTAAATTACGACATTCTTAATAAAATGTTTCAAATATAAACTGTAATAGAAAAAATCTAAATGTCAAAGGTTACAAAAAAAACTCACCAAAAAAAACTTATTGAAAGAAAAACAATAGGCTGGAAAGATTTGGCAACTATGAACAACAGAAAAACTGAATATTCTCTATTGACAGCCACTAAAAACCATCAAAACTAAAATACCACTAATTTGGTCATCCCTCATCAATGATTGCGTAAACAAGATCAAATAAATAGCAAAGCTTTCAGACAAAAATTGGTCTTCCGACGTTAAAAAGTCACAGAAGTAATTATAATTCCTCTAACTGACTGTAATTCGACTAACCATTGCCACAAATACAAACGATACTGCTATCCTGTCAACTAACTAAAAATATCATTGCGCAAATATTTCAAATTTTACTGACGCAAATTTATACTGACAATTTCAATTACAGCCATAATCAAATATTAATATTCAATTCAACTCTGAATATTGTTTTATTTTTACAATTTCTACTGTACATTAAATTTGTAATTTTACATTTTCTTTTGGTTTTGCTGCTGATTTGAAAACTGAGAATCTAAAAAAAAAAAAAAAAAATATATGAAAATTACGTAAAATTGCACGCATGCGGATTTAAACCAACCATACTATATAAAACTCTCTCCGTCTCTATAATATGAGTATGCCCATACGATATTGACTTTTTAGAACTCACTGTATATAAAAATCATTATGAGTAGCACACATTTATATGTCATATAAATATTATTATGTTGAATATCATATGGAATCGAATCGATGAGAAGTCGATGAGAATTTTTTTCAACCGTCTCGTACACAACACGTATATTGTGGTGCTTTTTGTCGAGAGTGTTATCAGCATAGAGAACCAATAACACCAACAAAAAAAAAAAAGTTGTTTATACTATATATGTGTAACAAATGTACCATAGTCGTATTATTTTATCTCAATTCTGCGCTTAAAAATTGAAAAAAGCGAACCTACCGACGTATTGAGGGAAAATTACTAAACATACACAGTTGAAAAGTAAAGTAAAGCAAAAAAAAAAAAAAAAATTGTAAATATTTTTCTCTTACATTTTTCAGTGTGAATCGGAATTTTGTCCCGGCAAATTTATAATAATAAATAATAAATAAATAATCATAAATAAATAAAACTAAAAAAAAAAAATTATAATATTTAAATAAATAAATAAAATACCCAACGATTTATTACTACCACTACACTACTACTATAATTTTATTTGTCTAATTAAATTTTGAATTTAATTGAAAACAAAAGCAAAAAAAAAATCGTGAAATTTTCCACATCGATTTAATTTTTAAGTTTAGTGTCTAAAAAAATGTTTTAACTGTTTTTTTTATTTATCCAAAAAAAAGCTCATTTCATTTTCTTTAAATAATTAAATTGTTCCAACCAATTAATTATGTGAAATCATACAAAAAAAAGATCAAAGTGAATTAAAAATAAAAGCTCAGTTCGTGTTGTTGTTGTTGTTTAATTTTGTATTAAAGTTTTATTTTAATTTTTTTGTTTTTTCAATTAAACAAAATCGAAATATTATTAATGTTTTCCTTTTGAATAGTGAATTTTTCGTTTTTCCATCTTATTTGTTGGAAAATATAATTTTCCGGAAAACAAAAAGGTAATCAAAAAAAAATGTATAAATTTTAAACTTTTGGTTGTTGTATTATTAAAAAGTTTTTTTGTTTTTTTTTGGTTATTCGAAATTGATTCAAGTTGTATACTGAATGTTTGTTGTGGAGACACAAGAGGTGTGGAGTATTTTTACGGTTTTTCCTATTTTTTGCCATGTACTTATATCGTTTTGTGCTTTTAATTTTTATAATCAATATTCATGTATTTTTTACATTTCGATATATTGGGTTACATTTAAAATTTTTTTTTTATAAGGTGTGATATTATCCTTATCGTATATTATGTATGTAAATAAATATAGGATTCGTTTAAAAATAAAAATTCGGGGAAGAACCCAAAAAAAAAAAAAAAATTCGTAAATTATTGATTATGGTATATACAAAATATTTATAAATTGGTTATATTCGGGATAATGTAAACATCGAAAGTAATATTTGATATTTTGGGTTACTCTCGTCACGATTGGGGGGGTCATAAACAAATAAAAAATTTACATTTACGAAAAAAAGTGTGTGAGCGTACTTTTTACTATTCTACAAATTTCGCCCACTTATTGTTTACCAATTGTAAATATCATATGACTGTTGTGAAAGCACAAATAAAAAAGCACATGATGGAAATGTTTTTTTATTGATATTTTTGTTGTTGATTTTGATAGGTAAATGGTGTAAAGTGTATGTTCTAATGAACATTTTTTTAAAGTCATAATTTTAATTAGTTAAAAAAGTTTGATATATTCTCTGGACCATGATACTCTTATACTTTTGAATTTGATCATTTTTCATTTACTGTATATAGGAAATTCGCTTTGTTGCAGTATAACATTTATTTTACAATATACTCAAGGCTACGCTCCTGGTCACTGTCTTGTCATTGAATATGATAAAATGATGCACCAAAATGAAAATACATTTCGTATTGGATTTTTTTATTTTTGTTTTGCCAAATTAAACATTTTAAAATATATAAGCTAAAAAAATATTGCTTCCTAGTACGTTTGTAATAGTTGTCCAATCAAATAATTTAGCTCCCGTGTAATGTTAAATGTTGTTGAAGCAAGAAATGTTTTTGACAAAAAATAGGCTTCATGTTTCTTCAACGCCAATACGCTGCTCTTTCTGCAGATAATCTTGAAACTGGTTACCAGATAGGACCAAACTCTAGACCTATTTCTAAATTAGACTAAAAAAATATTATTTAACACTAAAATTAAGTGAATTAACCGTTAAACTGGCAAAATACTTACAACTGGAAATTGTTATACGGTATGTAAACAATTGATTCACAGTGGTGTACTCTGTTATCAATTCCGCTTATCGGACAAGTTTCTAAAAAATCCATGATATTCCATGGATATCCCTTTTAGTTTCTAAAATATCCATGATATTCTATACGATTGCCAGTCAGAGTGATTGCGGAGAGTGAACTAGTACATTAAACGTAAAGCCATTCTCTTTAGTCAACCAACAAATCCTTAATGTTTTGATGCATAATTCTAAAATCACAATCGATTGCAATTTTATGTTTTCAAAATCTGTTTAAAATTGCGAGCAAATACATGGACAAATACTTAGAAATACGGTACATAGGGTTAAGAATTTTGTCTTTACCGATATTGTCTATATCTTGCATTGTTGTCTGAAATTAACAAAATGTGAGCATTAGGGAGGCTTCCAATGTTCTAATTTTAACAAAATAATGGGGTACCATCCTGTTTTGGTAAATTAGAATTGCTTGATGAAAAAGTTCTGCTTCAAATATTTTAAGACATGATGGTCATGTTTTTTGCCTCTCTTGTAGCTTTCGTCTTCTTTGATCGCCAATAAATTTTTTTTTTCAGTGGTAGTTTTAGCCAACGATCTTTATCTGAGCCAAATACAATTCGAATTGGCCCAGATTTTGACGATTTATTATAGAAAAAATACTAAATTTTAGCGATTTTTTTTTCGGGAGATATCCAAAACCTTTTGATAATTCATGTTAATTTTATCCTAAATTATTGGTAGGAGTAATAAATAAACCGGAATCAAGTTTAATCTATAAAGTCAGAGTTTGTTTGAATGATTGTGAAAAACTGCCAGTTTCAAGTGGGATTAAATATTTACAAATTTGGTAGAAATGCTTAAGTCTACTTTGGTACAATTTAAATTCCAATTCTTGTGTCAATCATTTTTGAAATTTGATCATGAGTTTGGTTAATGGTAGAGTGACTTTCTTTAAATCAAAATTAATATAGTTGAATCAAAACTTACTTGACTTACTGTTATCAGCTTAAGCCTCCTGAGTAGTATTTTTTCAAATAATTTTTAAATGACCGAAAGTCATTTAGAGAAATGAGGCAAAATATATAAAAAATGTAAAAAAGGGATTTGATCGACTTAAATGTCCTTAGTTTCCTTTCGTTTTAGGATATATACAGAACCTCCTTTTTGCAGATCTTTTTCCCTTAGATTTTTCAGATCTTTTGGCCTCTGTAACTTATTTTATCTTGCGCATTATGATTCACAGATATCATATAGATTGAAATTATGAAATGCCAAATACATTAATTGGAGGAGGACAATTTTCTTTCGGTTATATATTTTATTATTGATTATGTTGCTTGTGTCTTTGCAGGTTTAGTGATCGTATTACTATTTTAAATAATTTGTGAATGTACTGCAACTTTAGGCGAAAATTTCGCTTATGTCTTTGTCAAATCTTCTGTAACCAATATGTTTCTTTCAAGAGTAAGATTTTTTTAAGTTGGATTGCTTAATTTCTGGATTCTTTAGTTTTTTATACATAGTTCTGCATTTTCATTGTTCTGCCGAGTTGCAAAGAGAATCTTCTTACGAATGGGTAAAACAAATATTGGCTTTCTGCAGAACAAATGCCAGCCTTGTGACTGCGAACTGGGCAGTTGACCTGACCACCAGAGTGCGTGTTAATTATTTTCTCCTTTAATATTTTGACCTTAAAATTACATTTTCGTTTGTTTTATTTTTTTTTTGTTCTAGATCTGTTTCTATTTTGTATATTGTAATCTAGATATTTAATTAAAATATATTTATACGGTAACATAAAAAGATATAACATTATATTGAAAAAGGTTAATCCCCATGTATATAACCGTTTCTATCATTATTAAATTTACATAAATAAATGTTTGCTGTAAAACAAAGGTCAGGAAAATCTTCTTAGATCTCTGATTATTTTTTTTATTACAAAAAAAATGTGGCTTAATCAAACCGTACTCACATGAAAATAATGGGGTCATGTTGGCGGGAGGATGGCTATAATGTTTGTTCAATTTTAATATGTCAATAGAAAAATTAATCAATATACATTTAAGGATCAATATTATCCTCGTAATATCAACTTTTAAGTAATTTGAAATTTTTTTAAGGTTTTATTACAGCTTACAATATTATAGCTTAAGGTAAACCAATAAGTGAAAAGCAAAAAAGTAAGGAGAAAGTAGGTGACAAAACAGTTTGCATGGATTAAAAACTAAAAATTTGCTCTCGGTGTTATTATTGGGCAAATAATATTGACACAATTTTTAAAATTGAATATATGTTTTTAGGTTTTAATATTTGATTTTTTGCTCTATAAAATTTTAAGTTGATTCGGGCTAAAATTTGTTAAAAATTTCGAAATTTACAAAATTTTATTTGTATTTTTTACTGAAATTTTTAAAAATTTCCAAACCGGCTAGAAAATTTGTTAATATTTTAAAATCGTACATTACATATAACAAACCACCACAAGATGTTTTTTGGAGTTTCATATTCGTGGATGTAATATACGTCCACATTCAAGTATTTATCATACTTCAAGTATATATTAGCTCTGACATTTCTTGCGTTGATGTAGTTGGTAACCTCATTTATTGACATTTCCGAGAGATAAACGGCTAAGCAACAAAATGCCACAACAGAATCACACCGTGCTGCAATTTACACTTGATTTAAGCCCATCATCACCATGAAACACTTGACGAATAACGCCAATAGATCCCACTTTGATGGAGGTAAGTTTTCATCCTTTAAAATAACTACATCATCTAATTTAAGATTGTGCCTGGTGGTTGGCCATTCGTTACGCCTTTGCAATGATAAGAGGTAATTTTTTTGCCATGTTAGCCACATGCCTTCCTTTATTTTGTCTATTAATCACTATCGGGACAACAAAATCATTTTAGTGCGTATCTCTGGTTGCAGGACAGCTATAAGAGTTCGACCAATCAAAAAATATGAAGGCATTCCTGCTATGTCAAAGATAGATTCCTCGCAAAACGTTTGAGATGAAACTTCATCGACTTTACCTCAGCTTCCCAAAGTCCTCTGAAATTTGGAGTTGCTGGTGAGCTAGTCGATGCGATCTTAAATAAAATGGAAACATTCCTTTAACTGTTTTCTGGCACCCACACAACTATAGCGATTATCACTAAAAATATCAGAGCATAATAAGCCATAACGTGCAGTAAATTTTAATAATGATAGTTCAAGTGATACCAGCTTTAGTTCCATAGTAGAGAGGCATATTAATTTTGCAATATACGCCTTTGATAGCCTTTGTCCCCTTCGGTTGTGTTAAATATAATGGATGTGACTGTTTGGTTGAGTTTCTTTTTCTGAAATGACTTCACCTTCTTTCAGCACTCGAAATTCTGATACAAATTTTTCTTCTTTAGAACCTGATCATATTTAAAACATTGGATGCGTAATTCTAGTTACGATCACCTTTTCTTTTGTTATTTGAGTTTAGCCATGCCACATATAATTTTAGCCAGCAAATTATTTATACTGTCTTAGTATAACTAGATATTCTTGACGTCAATGATGAAAATTGACCAATAGAGTAACTGGATGTGACAAATATGAAAGCTGCGTTTTTTTTCTTTTCTTAAGGCCTTATCAAAATCAACTCTTTGTAAAGCCAATCTGGCTTGCATACTCAAAGTATTGTGTATACGCTTTTTATACATGTTTTGTGGCGTTTTGACATGAGTATCGTTATCTAAACTTAGATTGTTCCCATTGCAGTCTTCTAGAGGTATGGCGCTTAAAATCTGATCACAATTGGAAGCCCATTTTAGATTTTCATCCTTATCGAATTGGCATACCATTGATAAGAACCGTTGCACTGCTAGCTGCCTTGAGTGGCTAATATGATCTTTTGATTTAAATGGCAACTTAACCAGAAATCGTCCTTTGATGATTTTAGTGACATTGGAGACAATGATTAAATTTTCCAGCTATAACCCAACCAAAATTGTAGGTTAAGCCTTTACGATTCTGTGACTATTTGTGATTTCATTTGGTAGTAATATATTGAAAAAATATTCTGATCCAATCAGAATTTCTATTTTTTCTGGAACGTATAAATTTGAATCTGCAAATTCTGATTTATTCAAACGGTTCAATGGCTTGTACATCCATACATGGCTTGTTGGTAGTAAAGTAGTTTTAATTCTGGCTTATTTGTGGGCATCTGCAACAATTTCAACCAACTGACAATTTCGCCACTTGTAATGCAATGTATAGCATTGGGTCACATGGTCTCTCCACTTTTTGGCCAAAAAGTTTCTGATATAATAATCTAGTTATTTAAACATTTGTTCAATTAATCCTTTATACTGTACGGAAACCATATCGGTAGTGTAAGGAAGCCTTAAATATAATGTTATGCAAAATATACACATGGCCTGACCGGGTGTCAGCTATGAAAATTAAATGTCATTTTTTATCCACTTAGTCAGTACAAATAAACAGAAAGCAAAATTCTAAAAAGTAAGATAATTAGCAAAAGCCAGAAAAGTTGTTAAACTAACAGATACAAACTGCAAGAATTTAGTGTCCATCGCCCAATTTCGAATCATAATTGGTAAACCGTTGTTTGAAAACAGGTTAATTTTTTTATGATTTAATCTATGCCATCTGTTGTGGCACTGAAGCTCTTCCTACTCTTTCGCTGTTAGTTTAACGTCCAACACTACGTCGTCGCCAGCCGGATCGAGGTCGTACGAACACAGGTTCACTTTAAATATTAAGAAGATTTATTTTATTTCTCAATTCGATGTGGTAAGGTTTCTTCGTCAACTTATTGAGAGTTTAACTGTTATGCTTAATCAGTTTCCACCATATGTCATCTAGGGAGAAATATTGGAAGTTTTTATTTTAACAATTATTTGCTTTACATGAGAAAATGTAAAGCAATTCACTAAAAAGCTCGTTAAAACTACTTGCAGCGTGTCATAGTTTAGTAATGTCAAAATGTAGTCTAAATTTACAGCAAGTTATTATCCGAGGTGTAAAATCCTAGTATAAACCATGCAATGTTTGAGTTTGGTCGCTGCAGCCTACGATGAGAGACCGAATTTGTTAATTTGTTTGCACGTTCTCATAAGCTCAAAAGTGAAACCGAACTACAATGAAGTGAAACAAATTTCGTTTCTATTCAAACAATCGGTAGGTTACGCTAACCGATTAGGTCAACTTTTTAAAATTAAGAGATGTGTTTAAACCACTTACTATAATAACATCTGGATTTATATTTTTGTAGCACAGTAAATTTTCCAGAAATTCTAAAAATTGATTTAACTTGTCAAAAGTTCATATTGTGAAAGTTTAAAAGTTAAACTAGTTATTTTAAAATTTCTAATAACTTTTAAGATTTCTCATCCATCGAGAAATAAACCAAGAGATATTTACCAAAATTTGACGCAATTTGAATCGATATTTTCTACTTCAGTACATAATTTTGCCGCCCTAACAGTTTCAGAACTTGCTTGAATCAGTCAAGCTTAATAAAAAAATATAAAAAATTTCTTAAATTCATCACGTCAAAATTAAACACTCTTCTAAAATATTTCTGCTTCAGTTTTCTTAAAAATAATAGTATGCGGTTTTTACAAGCCCAAACCATTTATATAATCTGGAAGGGATCGTGATCTGATCGTTTTCGATCCCGATCTAGAACCTAGCTTCCTACAAAAGATATGTTTAGGAATATGTGTTTGAAAAAATAATGTGTTAGCCAGAATGAGATCAGGTGTGATCGCAAAGTCGTTACTTTGTATCGAAAGTACGATCCTATATTTTTACATACGTCAGTCTGATAATTGCCTGCTCTAGTGTTACAGTCACCAGTTACTTTTTTAGAATTTTGGTCGAGTGTGGATACCTTTAGAGCATCTAAATTATTTGATGTGGAATGAGTCTGTATTTTTGGGTCGGCCAACTGAGACCCAGTTAAAAAAGTCTGCTTTGGATTTTAAAGTAGTTGACAATCTTATGTTTTGACCATGTCAACCATTTTTAACCATTTTATGTTTTGACCATGTCAACGTGTTCCTGGAAGAGGGACGAGTTTTTAATGATATCCTTTCGTGGCAGTTTATATTTTACTTTTTGTTGATATTTTTAATATAAAATTTAGAAATTCTTCAGAATATGTGAATCTGGCAAAAAATATATTCAACTTTTGAGCAACGTAGACTATGTTCCGTTCCATAACGTTAAAATAAACGAGTTTTCCACATGTTGAATTATTTCATCAAAACACAATTTTCTTCGGTTTCAATTTCCAAAATCGTTTACATAAACAAACAATCTTGGCCACAATATGGCCACAAATTTTTAAAGTATATATACCGGGTACATAATAAAAATCGTAATTTTGTTTAATTAGCCCACCTACACACGCATCATCATAATAATAATAATAAAATATAATTTTCCAATTTTCCATTATTAAATTTTCCTACCGTTGTTAAATTTTTTTTTTGATTCAATTAAATTTTGATTTTGATTTTTTCCCCATGTGATTTAGAAGATGACGAGAAATAATACAGCAGCATTCATATTTACGTAAAAGAAAATTCTTTTATCCACGGAAAAATTATTATTATTACATTAAATTAATTTTTTTTATTTTGTTTTATTTAAAGAAACAAAATTTGAAAGAGAAAATTGATTTTTTGTTTTTTTTTTTGTTTTTCGTTTTCTCACAGTTTATATACGTATACGTCGTGTAAGCATGCGAAAAGATATTTTTGCGATAGGAAAATGAGGAAAACGAATGTATCGAAGACGGATATTATATATATAGGACCTATTGTTATTTTTATTTTGTTCCTCCGTTTCATACTTCTATTGTTTTGCTTGAAATATGAGAATGATGGAAATGTATATTGAAGAAAAAAATATTTTCCTAATGTTTGCCGTTTTCATTTATTATTATCAGAAGAAAATTATTCATATAATTTCCGAACACCATATATCGATCGATTTATTGTATATCGTATCGTATTTGTGTTCATTTTATATATAGGATATTGGAAAAATCGAATAGACATTTCCATAAATATCAAATATTGATAATAAATGGGTTTTAATAAAGCATTTGGCAAATTTTCGCAATTCGATATATGCGATGATAAAAGGAAATTGGAGTCAACTATCTTAATTCTCATACCATAATCCCAATATACACGCGCGCACACATATTTTCGATGTATGCCGTAATTTATACTCGCGCGTATATATGAACCAAAAATCCATTAAACAATTTTTAATTTTTATCACTTGTGTGATACGCACACTGAATTATATTTTACATAAATATTTGTTTAAAAATCTTCTTAAAAAATATTTTATCTTTAATATTTACACATTTTAGTACATAACCACTTTTCATCTCTGGGTTGTGTTTGTATATATATGGTACATGATACCAAAGTGTTTTCCCACTTTAGTTTAAATTTAACTCTCGTATATTCACGCAATTTATTTAATGTTTTTTTTTTATTTCATTGTTAGTCTATGTGATCGAGGGGGCATTCATTCAAGTTTTCAGAATATACTAGGCTGGCGATCCAATTTTTTTAAAAACGCTTTCTCTGTTCTGGGTGGTCATTTTATTGTGCTATATCACACTTTTATATCACATTTGTAGAATTTTTTGGTGCTAAAATGTAAACAAAAAAAAGTCTACAAACTCAACCCTGCCCAATGAATTTTGTGGAGAATGTGATGAATAAAAAGTGATATGTTGACGTTTTTACATAACCTCAAAACTAATTATATGAAAGTTTTTCATATAATTAGCTATCTTACCTAGTGATATAATAATTTTAAATACTGTTATTATTTAATACTGTTATTTTTTCGTTATTTTGAATATTTATTTAATAATAAAATAAAATATTCAAAATAACGAAAAAAATAACAGTATTAAATAATAACAGTATTAAAAATTATTATATCACTAGGTAAGATAGCACTTCATAAAAAACTTTCATATAATTAGTTTTGAGGTTATGTAGAAACGTCAACATATCACTTTTTATTCATTTGTATAAAAATGACAAAACTCGCGACATTTGTAATTCGTCTTGTTCTAACTGAATTAAAATATTTAAATAAAATATTGACACATTTAAATTAATATGTAAATATTTTATTTGAATATTTTAATTCTGTTTGAAACAAGACGAATTACAATAATGTCACGTGTGTAATACAAAATTGTCTTGGAATATTGACACTTAGGTTATTTCAACCAAATACAGGACAAATTTATGTTGAAATTAATAGTTAAGGTGACGCTTAATCTAAATAAATTTAACAGTTTAGGGTTTTTAGTTATTTCTAAGCTTTAATTTGTACGCAAAGTTTATTTATATTCAAAATTCGTGTTTGGTGTGAATATTCGTATATCCATGAAAACGTCAAAAGTTGACAACTAAATCAGTTTTATACTAGTGTAAGTAAGACAGAAAATAGTATTGTCTTTTTCATTCAAGTCAATAAGCGACGTGCAATAATTCATCCATAATGCGCGCGCATTAAGTACAGACTATTTAATTTTATCACAGGTTATATCACCAAATGTGATATAGCATCACAAAATGGTATAAGAAAAAATGTTTCTAATAACAAAGATTTTATTTCCCATGGGCCGAACCATTTTCCATGTCAGTACAGGCTGACTGGAGCAATGCATTGTGCAGATGGAATTAAAATCGAACCTTTATTCGTGCATCCTCGATTTGATGGCCTAAGGTAGGACGTTAATAATTAACCTCGAAAGAGTTAGGAGAGCTTCAGGCCCAGAAAAGGTTTCAAACACAAAAAAAAAAATTTTTTTCAGGATTTTGAAGCAAGTTGTTTTATTTTTGTGGTTGTTGCAGAAGTTCATTTGCCAAAGTCATTTGTTCACAAATAAGTGGAGTTACACTCTTTTGGTATATGTCACTCAGCTTCCCTTTGGTTTGATTATTTTCTTCGGAATGATTATTTCAGAGAAAAAATATCTGTGCTTTCCACATTGCGTTACTATTGATCGAAACGAAGACGCGTGCGAGGTTTAAAATTGATATGGATATGGCCAACAGTAGTGGTAATATTTCTGATTCTAAAGTGGGTTGAATAGGTCTGAATCTATCTGAAAGCACGTCATTTAGTTAGTAATCTCTGCAAACCTTTATTGAAAAATAATTTCTATCTATTATGCTGCAGATATTTCGCATTTAGGGCTTAATGATGACCTTAAGCAGTCTCTAGAATGTCTACTTTGTATTTTTTCCGGTCATATCTTAACATTTGCTTTAATAGTCGTGCTAATTCTGTAATCCCAAACAATTGTTTTCTGTAAAGCTTAAGTAGTCTAATATTACCAATTTTGGAACAAAATGCCAGTTTTGTTACTTGCAAGATTGACTTGGATCGTTTCTATGAAGAAATTACATGTGACAGTATTTTTATTTTATCGTTGATGAGTTTCTTCTGGTTTTTATTTTGATGTGGCTATTATTCTGTCATAGCCATTCTGTCAGATTTGATTGTCTTTAAAAAAATCTACATCCAAAGTGGCCAGTTAACATCGGTTGCTTAAAACAAAACCACAAAACCACAAAACCTCTTGAAATCTATGAATACGTCCGTTTCACGAACTTGAAGCAGTATCAATATGACTGCCCTGCGATACTCCAGACGTAGCACGAAATAACTGTGAAAAACGATCGGAAATCTTTGGAAACTGCCAAAGGTCTGAAAGATATTAATTTAACCATATATAATAGAGAGATACTGACAATGCAAGTTATCAAACTGGGTGATGAAAAAGGCGTGATCGATTTTATAGAAGGTTTTGGCAATACCAGTATAGATCACGTCAAGCTAGATTTTGGAATAACTCCAAAATCTTCTCTCTCTCTTCACAGCTCTTGAATAAAATAATTAGAATCCCATCGTTCTTGGGACCCTTATTAATAATTTTAAGGTCGAGTAAACGATCACAAACATCGTCTACCGTAAACTTGAAAAAATAAACTGCAATTGGAATTACTGGCGAAGTTACGTAAAGTGATAAAAAATGGTGATTCTGGATAGTAAACTGAAGCAAAAACCGCCAACAGATCAGATACGGCAGAAAAGGAGTTTTTTATTTTACTCTTACTAAATTTCTAAAATGCTTTCGGTTTTAATAACAAATCATTTTCTATCTGCAAGATGTAAAATTTTACAAAAACCAACTCCTTGGGTTTTGAACTCTTTGCAGAGGTTTGCAAAATCAGTATAAAACTTTAACCTAAGAAGCCTTTATAAAGTGTGAAGCATATTGCGGCGTTTCTCGATAACAACCAGCTTCTTGTTGTTTAAAGATTTATGGAAGCGCGACCTGGTTCTAACTAACAGATCAAATTTTTGGAATCCAGCATTGAGTAACGCGTTGAATGTATTAACAGAACCATTCATATTTTCCATGTGCAAAAAACAAATCCAGAAGTTTACCGCCACTATGGAATATTGTTTGGCCTGTGTAGCTGAAATGGTTGCACAGTAATCCAACAATGTGATTGTTCTTCATTACTCGTGGAATTCGAAAAACCACCATTGAAGTCAAACCAGAGTACACTAGGAAGATTAAAATCACCGATTGAATCACTGATTGATTTAGACTACCAAGCATTAATCAGGATCTCCTGGAGCTGGTTGGGCCCACCGTACACCCGTTTATACATATACTTGAAAGGATAAGGCAGGATATTAGATATAATATTGAGATCGACCCGGTTGCAGACAAATTTTATGGGGTAGGGTAGGAAAGATATGCGAGAAATGAAACTATTTGTACGGTTTCCCAATAGCCAATATTCAAACACCTGTTTACGTAAGACAATCACATTTTTTCATTTCAATCAGCAACTCCAGTATGCTATCATTCATCTTAAATCTGTAAGGGTTAACTAAAAACAAAATATAATAATGAACTAAATACATCCTGGGAAGATTAAAGATTAAAATCACCAATCATCAGAAAATGTTCGTTGTCATACGTACCGGATTTTAAGAATTCCATGGTCATGTGGTAATAATTGATGTTAGATTACGTATTGGAAGCAGATAAAACATTTATTTGTCAAGTTGTCATTCAAGCAGTATGAAGAACTGGGACATAATAACAAGTAGGAGGACATGGCCAGCAAAGTAACGAAAAAAAAAAAAAAATGATCCAATGACACCACCAGCATAAAAACTACACCATACAGTTAAAGATGATGTGGTGTTTTTTGAAGCACTTAACAGTTTTCATCTGACCAATAATACATATTCTGTTCGTTGACGAAACCGTTTAGCCAAAAATGCATTTCATCACTGAAGATGATTTAGTCATCTTCTTCCAACATTTCTAGAGCCCAATCCTTGAGAACGCTGTGGATTCGACTGTTTTGGTTTATTTGCGAATGACGCTTGAACTGCAGCAACGGAACTTCGGGACAAAACCGTGAACATCTAGCAGCGAATATTAAGACTTAAATTTTTTCACTAGACTATATGAAGTGTTTGTTCACTGGGACGATAATTTCGACCATAAATTGGAACTACCGCTTTTGAAGTTGCAGTCACCGACTCGGAATTTTTGTAGTAAATTTTAATTATTTTTGAAGGTTCTGCATTCGTGTACTTCATCTTGATGAAAATGTTGTCTTTGAGACTTTACTGAATGTTATGAAACTGGCAGTATGGTTATTTGATTAAAAGTGCGTTCACAGTGAAAGTTGTCAAGTCCCAAACAAAAATCCTTTTATAATTAAATCAATCGATCGCATTTTAAAAGGAATTAATATAATATTAATCCGTTAAGTGGGGTTAATTTTAACCCCTGTACACAGAGTGGAGGTAAAGGATTTTAAGTTTTTTGGTGCTAAATTTGTATACAGTTCTTCATTGCAATGCTTTATAATAAACTTCTCATGACTCGACTTGCTGAAAAAATTAGTTAAAAATATTTTACGAAGTTTCGAAATTATTGCCCATTAGGTTGCTTTTTCCACATACCGCAAGTCAGAAGTATAATGCCGATATTGGATTTACCATTGTGACAATAAACACCGAATTTAAATAACAAAGAGGCCACTTCAAGCAACAATCTCTTTTACAAGAATGTCGTTCTCTTTTATGTCCCCCAACAGTGATAAATTTGGAAGATTTAATCAATTGTTAAAATTGTATTTTCTTCCTCGCTATTGGCAAGTACAAATGCTGGTTGATTAACTGCGTTTTTCTAGTTGTTCCAACCGCTATTTTAGTTGACCTTTCAGCCAAAATTATTCAGGCTCCAACCAAATTTCAAAACCAATTATAAACAGAACCATTGGAACCAACCAATTTTTAATACGGTACTATACGGGTCAGCAATGGCCTTTGAAACCCGATTAATATTATTACTTCATTGTTAGTTTTTCATAAAAAAAAAGAAAATCGATTTAAAAAAAAAAAATTCTATTTTCCCAATTTTCTGTTCGTTTTTTTTTTTTTTTTTTTTTTTTTGTAAAGTGCTGATTGTTTTATAAACTGATGAAGAAATTAGAAAGAAAAATCTTCGTGCACTGATGATTTCATTATGTTATGGACGAAATATTCGAAGACAGTGATTTTCATTGTGATTGAAAAATTTAAGGCTCTATAACGATACCAAGAAATTGAAAGACCGTCTCATCGTTTTATGTTTTTTTTTGTGTTTTTCATCAGAATCACCGATGTTGAAAGGTTAGCAAAATGGTAAAAAAAGTTTTAATTTTTATTAATCGTTACGATTTGTATACTTGGAAGTAGCAATATTTTTAAATCATGTTAAGATTTACCCGTAAATACTTGTCTATTTATTATATAAAAGGTCATAGACAAATTAATGAAAGAAACCTGAATGTCTACGGATTATAGAAGATTATTTTAAGCCAATACAAAACTTTTGTTGTGTCCCAAGTGATTTAAGTTTTAAATTTGTGTGGTTTACGTATAATGTGTTGCTTTTTTTAGTATCCCCAAATTGCCTGACCTTTGGTTTAGGATTCGATTTAGAAACTTAAACTAATTTCAATAATATTGATCAAAAATGTTTTTTTAAATACCGATTAACCTTTCCAATTTAAACAATTTAGATATTTATTTGTATCAGTTATGGAGTTCATAGAAATGTGGGAAATGTCTTATTTGTATTTGGGTCGAACCATGAGTAGGACGTGAAGTCAGAACTTATGGTAGAACGAGGATGTAGAAGTTGTATCTTAACAGTTAAGAGAGAATGTAACATTCAGATTTTAAACATTCGCCTGAAATTTCGTCAACATTTAACATTTATTTGTCAAACATTTACTGTAATGTGTTTTGTCTGTTTAATGATTATTTCATATAATTTTCGTGCCAAATAATTTTTTTTGAATCTATAATCTATAAACATTTTAGAATTTTGTGTGCATTGAGAGTGTTGTGTCGAATTTGGTCTGTTTAAGGATTTCTTCATTTAATTTTCATAATATATATATATATATATATATATATATATATATATATATATATATATATATATATATATATATATATATATATTTTAAATCAGTATTTTATATACATTTTTAAATTTTAGTGTTTTGAAGTGCTTTGTCTTTTTAACGATTATTTCATTTAGTTTTTGTGGTAAATAATTTTTTTTTGAATCTGTCGGTCATAAATTTTAATTTTGTGAGTGCTAAGAGTGTTTTGACGTTTTTGTTCTGTTTGACGGTTATTTAATTTATTTCGTGTTTTCTTTAAATAAATAATGACGATACTGGCTTTATTCTTGAACTTTAGTGCTACATTTGTGTTCATATTTTTGTTTACTATTTTTTTAAAATTTATAACTCATATACATTATAACTCATATTCATTTTCGTGTTTTGTTTGTTCAACGATTATTTCATTTAATTTTCGTGCTAAATATTTTTTTTTTTCATAATTCATAAACTTTTTAAAATTTTATCGTATTTTGTCTGTGGTTATTTCGTTTTTTGTGTAGGATTCCATTTTGAAATGAACTTCTTTATTTTTAAATTTTTGGAAAATATACCAATTGTTGTTGATTTATCACCTAAAATTCGTAGTAATGGTTAATGTTTTCATGATAATATTCTATGAGTTTCAACGTTGTTTAGTTTGAGCAAAATTCACAGATTCATTCGGCTAAATATTAGGTATTTTATGAATTCAGGAACTCGCAATATGTAGAAGTTAGCAGTTTTATTATCGTAGTTTAGAAAATGTTCGATTTGTGGCGTAAATTTTGGACTTATTCGACCAACGATAAAGTATTTCTTTCATGAAGCATCGAAATATTTGATTCGAGTCTTAACATTTAACGGTTAAATTCAACTAATTTGTAATGATAAATCAATTGTTTTAAAATATAATTTCTATTAATTTTAAAATTTTGTGTCAAACAAAGTGTACATAAATTAGATTTTCGGCGATTACATGAGATGAAACAAAAAAAATAGTGATTGTCTTATGCTTAAAGTAATTTTAATATTGGCTTTTGGAAAACCGGACCAATTCTGTCATTACTGATATTCCTTTCCCTTCCCCACAAAAATTTACTAACTATTGGCAGCCAAGGTGTCTGTAACCGGACCGATCTCATTATTTTACCAATATCCTTCCTTATCTTTTCAAGAATATGTAAAAGCGGGTGTACTGTGGGCCCGGCCAATTCCAAGTGATCCTGTTTAATGCTTGGCCGTACATTCTAAAACAATCAATCAATCAAAAAATGTAGCCTAAATTTGGTCATTGATGGGTAATATTATCATGTTTTCTGTATACTTTGCAAATTTCCAATTAAATAGAATGTCGGGATAAAAAGTTTATGGCCTATTTGCCTTAGTTTAGTTTAGGTAAACATTTCACCAAAAACTATCTAACAGTACGACGTCTCATATCATATAAAGGAAATAAAATAAACGAAAGCTACGCTAACTTAGATTTATTAATTATCTGAAAAGTTGAACATAGCAAACCAATGCATAGAATTAAAACTTTTTACGATTTTTTGTTTCATCATTTTTCAGAAGTTTCACTGTATAAACAAATGATTTTTTTAATCCATTTTTGTTTCCCGCATGCTACGCCTATATAATTATTTAGTTTATGATTTCACAATTTTAGTAATCTAGTATTCTTAAAATTTTAAATTTTTATTTTATTTTAAAGATGAAACAAATATTTCATATCATCCCTCCAGCCGGCTGGTTTGACTATGTATTTTATGTATTTTTGAAGTTTCTCATACATTTTTATTAGGAGAAAAGAAAATGGATGCTCAATATTTGGCAATCTATTAAACCAAAAGGAGTAGCCTGTCTAAAATATGATGTTGAAATCCGATTAAGTTTGGTTCGGTTATAATTTTTTTTAACAATACCTTTGCAATTTATTGATAACTCAGTTTTTTTGTCAGCGCTGACAAAAAGTGTCCCACAAGATGCCCTTATTCAGAACGAATGAAATACGATCAATAGTCGTCTGACCTTTCCGTTTTCAATACGCATTGCAGTCAATTTTATTTTTCAGCTCTTTAATTTTTTATCACTTTTATCATACCGAGCTTTTTGTAAGGTGTTTGTCATTTCTCATCCAAGTTCATAGCTTAGGTTCTGATTTGTAAATTTCTACCCAAGTCAGAGTTGAAATATCATTAACATCTTGAGCCAGTTGTGTGTATATTTAAGCTGCGTTATTTGTCAAAACTCTTGTAATGTCACCAGGTTGATCATTTTTTTAAATTTTTTTCTAAACGAACTAATATTTAAGCGTCCTTTTCTGATAGTCCAAACCCGCATTCAGTTATTTTTTATTTATCCAGGTAACAAGCAATATTTCACCGGTTAAAACCTCATCGCAGAATTTTGTATGCATCAGAAGTGTATATCCAAAGAATGCATGCCCAATGAATTGAAGGATTCTAAAGAATTTTGAACGTTTCTTAATTTCAAACATCATTTTTCAACGTTGCAGCTGTGATGCACTGCATACAACTTACACAAAATCATCGGTTTTACTTCTCACTGAGATTAACATTTTTCAATTCGTTGACTCTGTGGCCATCGGTAATAAGAGTTATAGCAAAATTTCCAAAGTCGTGATCATGCCAACAAAACTATCTTTCGAAACTCGATTAAAGTACTTACAAATTGTGGACTGGGTAGGAATGAAATTCTTTCAAGAGTTCGAATGGTACTCTTCATTCAGATTTTGATTGCTATTCTCACTGAAATTGAACAGTTGATTCTTTCCATCCTCTACAAATCAACAAAATTAGGTAATCTTGGGCATAGTCATCCTCTTATCGGAAATATGTAAAAGACTCGTTAACTAAAAATATTGCTGAAAAGCATTGTGGCAAGTCTTAAACCGGGGCTATAGCAATTGAACTTCTTTGTTACCTGCTCCTAAAGTCCAAAAAATCTGTAATATCTCTAAAAGATGTAGATATTTTTTTTTACTGCACAAAATCTATCCTTCTCGACTGAAAATTTGCAGCAAAAATAAACTCGAAATTCGTAAAATTTTTGAAAATAGCATGTCAACCATGCCATTAGAAAGCCAAATGGCTCTCTATACGGCAGGATATTATTTTCACTGGTTCCGTTAACCCCAAATAGAAAAGTAATTGTGAATTTGAATTTCAAAAACGACACGACTGCCACCATAATTAAGATTTATTATATATACGATATTATAATTTTACCCCCACCGTATATATGGTCTGCATGCCTAATTAAACACATATGACCGGTGATATGCGATGAATATTTTATTAATTATTGACCGTTTGTGGTAAATATGTAGTTAATTTTTGTATTGTTAACAATTATACGAAACGTGACCAAAATTTAAACTAACAAATCATAAAAGTTGATGATAACGACTGATTTATGTTAAAATTTATGTGTAATCTTCTTAAAATTTATGTATACGTTTTCAATAGTATAGGTTCAGCTTTGTACGTGAATGTGTGAATTTTAATTTTATTTGTGTGTGCACATTATGAATCTTATCTTTGCAGAGGACCAAATTTTATTATAAATGTAATTTAGTTTCGAATCGATTATGGCGTAAAATTTTATTGCCGTCTGTGAGTTGGAATATAAATACATACATTTTTTGATGACGCAAAATAGGTCTGTTACGTTTTTTTTGTTCTCATTTTTGTGTTAGTAAATTATATCTGAAATTACATGGTATACGCAGACACTAAAGATCTTATATTGCTGCAATTTTATTTATGAATGAACAAGCTGGCGTATATTAGCTCTTTATCAGTAATTTGCGTCTGGCATCGTATATACTACTGTACCATAATAATAATTTGTTTATTTCATTTATCAAACGTTTAACTGCTATAAAAAGATTTTCAGGGTGTTAACAACTCTTTATAGTCAAGAATTATTTAAACAAACGTTAAAATGTTGTCTTAAGTCGTTCAATAATTTTTTATTTCTTTTTATTTTATGATCAATAAAAGGTTAAGCCACTGTGGCTATGGAGTATTTAATAAATTGAAATAATATAATTTTTAGCTGGCTCAGCTTAAACTGCCATTATTAGCATGCCTGCCTAATCCTCTATAAGTGACATATCATAATTTTTGTAGTAATACTACAAAGCATTTTTTAAGTTCCCTCGGATTCCAGCGTACATTCGCATGCTATGTTAACTCTCACAAACTTAAACAGTACTCAGGGAAATCAAGGTAGAAAAGAGAATCATTGTGTTAGAACTTATTTAGATATAAACATGAAAACAAGCATGACAAGTTAGGAACTGACCCAGGTGGAAGTCCACTATTCTAAATCTCCTATTTGTCCATTTATTCACCGAAAGAAAAAGTAGATGAGTCGAATATCCTTTTGACAAACTGTCCCATCACATCTGTTATAATATGGATTATAATACGATTTTTCTTTGCTGCTATGTAATATTCTGCGACTCCGGTGAGTATCTCCTACGTTCAACATTATTTGCAAAAAAGTTCCATTTACTCTCCCACTTTCCCCACACACAGTGTCCAAATGGGCTTTAAATGATAGTTTAGCATCTATTATCATTTTCAGGTACTTAATGAAAGATCTGGATGCAATATGTTGTCCACTTACTTTATCCTTTATCCTTTTCATCCTTTTTCTACTGGAGATCAGAATTATTTTCTTCTTATAACTCGCAAACTGAAAACCCATAGATAACTATCCGTAATGACTCTTTTATTCCAGGTGCATATCTCTTCCACCTCTTCTCTATGTTTTGCCTCCACAAAAACTGCCACATATCCGCAAAGCCAACAATTTTAGCAACTCTTAGTAACTGTGATTAGGCCTAGGCATTAAAATCGCAAACAATCAATAAAGAGCTATAATTGCGCGGGTCACTAATTAGACGATCCTTAAAAATTTCAACTCCTATATGGTTGCACTATAGGATCTAACCTTCCTTTAGATAAAAAAATTTAATATTTTCTCGAAAGGGTAAACTTTGCACAAACGCTAGACAGCCACTTGATTTGAGAAATCTACTGCCCATTTCTTACTATCAGACTTCCTGTAATATTTGCATATGAATCCTTGCAAAATGACCTCTTCTTTGCACTCCCTACATATAGCTTAGACCAATCCTTCAAACCCCTATATTGTTGATCTTAGTAACGATATTGGAGGTATTTTAACATTTTAAAGGCTCGTTTATTCATCGAAGTCGGCTAATCACAAAACTAACCTTTTTCACTTTTGATATGACATTCTCTGTTTTTTGGGTAAGAAGGGACACCACACCGCTGCCATTTGGGTCCCCCGATAAGAAGCTTTATAGCTTTTCTATAGAAGTAATACCTTTTGTTTTCACCACCATTGATTCTGTATCTTGGCAAAAGTGCAATTATGTTTCCTTTTTGGTTGCCTTTGTACTGAACTCAGTTTGAAGCATCCTGATATATTTCTTGTAAGAGTTCAAATATTTTAATGAAGAGCATTATAACCAATAAACAAGTCTGCCATGGATGTCAGGAAGCGAATTTTATGCCGAACATCACAGCAAAAACGCGAACATCCTACCAAACACACTCTAGTATGGTGTGTAGGAAAGTGCAAGATTTTAGGAGTAATGTTTTCATAGGGAGCACTTTCTCTGTAAGAGTGACATAGTAAAAAAGCAATTATTAAAAACAGACTGCATTGCTGCTTTTAAGGAATCCACCATTTGGTATTGAGCCAGCAATGGCCTGTTTATTTTTTACCGATTATTTTTCACGATCAATAAAACCTACAATCGTTGAAAACCAATTCAATAATAAAATTAATTTTCTATATTTAATTTTAATTTAATTGGATTTTGAATTTAATTTTAATGCTGATAATAATTTTTTATTTTATACAAAGGGTGATGGATTAAAGTGTTGAAATCACTTTGAACTATTATTAATCGCACACTGTGTGCGTCCGGCTGTTAATTTTGACATGATATACGAATATAAATTGGTCGATGATCGATTTTCTAACCTGTATAGGCTGCACAGTAACTGCAGGCGATGGAAAAAAAAATCGTAGCCCCCAGTTGTTTACTAAATTGTTAACATAGATGTTTTTTTTCGAACAAATATGTTATTTACATAAATTGTGTATTTACTAAGTAAATACACTAAACAAATTAAAAATAATAGAATTGATCGATTGTGATTATTCCAAAGTATAACAAATCGGTTTATGTTAATTAAACGTTGGTCAGTAAATTGGTTTGTGGTTACTTGTTTACACAGTTTTTTTGTGTGAGGGTAGCTGAAACAAAAATGTCGAGTCACCTAATAAATTGTATAACAATGATTAAATTAATATTACGTAAAATAATAAAATTTTATCAGATTTAATTATAGTAACGTATTGAAATGTTTCGATTGTTCGGTTGTTATTTAATGTTTTGGTGAAAACCCGTAACTATAGTGGCAAAATGACATAACTCAATTTGTGAGTCAACTAATTATTCTTTAGCTTAGACTACAGAATAAGTTTACGCAAAACTTGTGTTCATCTGCCTATATTGCAAATATTAATTATGTGGAACATAATATTTAATATTTGTTACCACTTTAGAAAATGAAGTGCTACATAAATTAAACATAATAATTAACATATAAGCTAACCTATTATATTAAATATAGTGTGGAATCTAATTTTAGATTATAACTTTTATTTATATTACCAATTGTTTTAGAGAGCACAAAACTAAGACATGGGGTTATCAACTGTTTAATTAAAAACTGCCAAATACATGCAATTAAAGTATATTTTTTCTTTTATTTCTAGGTAATTACTAATGATCGAGTTGTTTCAAATAAAGGTAAAATACTTTAAATAATTTTAATCAAAGTGATCATAAACATTTACATTATTCTGATAATTGTTATCGATGGATTTGTATATGAAATTTATTTTATCTAAATAACAAATATAATAGCATTTTGTGGAACCTATGTTTATTTAAGAAATCACTGTTGTTCTCCTGATCACTTATGTTATTCGTTATTAAATTATTTTACAAATGATTCTTAATAAAAACACAAAAATATTAGGTTCCACACCCTCTCTTCATTATAGTTTAAAAACATAATATAATAAAATAAAAAATTTACAAATTTTTAACTCGATACAAAATAGTTGGTTTACAATTATTTTACATTTGCTTTAGCGATCTTAAATGAGTTGACCAGATACTCAACTGTGGAACCTGTGTAAATAACTAAAGAACTTTGGTTGTTTTGCTTAAATACCCAATTAGTAATTAAAAGAAAATTTAAATGAACCAAAATAGAATGCTGAAAATTAGCAACCAGTATATTATGTTCCACGTTTAAAAAATTATGAGTTTAATGACTTTTGTAGTTTAAAACCCATTAGTCTTTTTAAAATTAAAAAAAAAATAATGCTTTTACAAACAATACAAACAATCTGTGGAACATATGTTTCTGCATACTTTTTTTAGAAACAAATCAAATAAAGTTCAAATCAAATTAATCATTATGACATATTATGTTCAACTGCTTTTTATTGTATTCTAATTCAGCTTATTACATAAGCTTTGAATTAAATTTGAAATATAAAAAACTTGAAAAAATAAACTCACAAAGCACCTCTAATAAAATCAAAGCCATAACAAATAACTTAATTAAGTAATTGACTTATTATGTTCCACAACCTATTAATTGGCATACTTATTTCAAATAAACTTCTTTAATAACGAAGAAATTTATGAACTTTTTAATATTGTAAGATAGACTTAAAAATGGAATTTAAAATTTTATGAGTGGGCTTAAAATGTTAAATCATTAAGTTCAAATATTTATTTAGTAAGATACAGAATTAAAAGATTATATTACAAAATCTGTTTTAAATTGTAATCTAATTAAAAAAATGATCCGCGTTCTTAAATTCAAAAGAATTTTGTGTGGAACCTATATTTTAATTGCAATGTTTAAACAAAGTAATTAGTTTCCATCTTTAAAATATTTCCATCTTTAAAATGTGGAATCTATGATTAATCTAAAATTTATTGATATGTGAGATCGTGTTAGTTCTTAGAAAAACTGTACTTAATACATATTACGTTCCACACTTTCTTATTTATCTTATAAAATTTGAGTTTTTACTAAATACTATTATACATTTTTTATTAAATAACGAGTTAAATAAAATTTTAATTTATATGAAATATGTGGAACGTATATTAACTTTTACTAGAATGATAAAACCATTCATTGCGTCTTACATATTTTCATAGTTTGTCATATTGAAAATAATCTAATGACATTTATTAAGTTCCACATCTTCTATGACATTCTAACACAAGTTAAATTCTAAAATAAAATTTTAAAAATTTAAAATTTTTTATTTTAAGGTAACAATTCTAATCTAATTCAAAAAAATTAAAAACAAAAAACTACTTTCGGGTAGTTTCAATTGATTATGAGTGGAACATATATTATAATTTAAATGTTTACATGCAAAAGCCATGTGCAATAGTCGTAACAATAATATTTTAAAGGAGAATATGATGACTTTTTTAATATAATAATACATTATTTTTTAATGTAATAATATTTTATATATAATAATAGTATAATATAATAATAATAGTATTTGTTAATATAATATTTAATATAATAAATATAATAATATAATTATTATATAATAAAGTAGAAACTAATAAACTTATAAATATTTTTACATCACACTCTTTGTGCATTTCAAATTGAAATGAATGTTGAATTGAAGATGGCATTTCAAATTTAATAAATAAAAAATAATGTTCCACTTCTTTCTTCAAATTAAACGAATTTTGTGTGGAACCTATATTTCAAATTAATTGTATTATAAACGTAAATTAATTGTAATTTAAAAACATGGTTTTAACCCATGTTGAATCTAAATTTAACTAATAATTGATTGTGTACCCTAACCGTGTTAGTTCTTAGAAAAACTATATAAAGCACACATTACATTCCACACATTCTATTTTTCCTAATAACATAAAAAGAACATATATATTTACTTGTACGTACACTAGAATGCAATAACTGTTTCTTGTCTCTTAAATATTTTAATAGTATAATGTATTAAAAATAACCCAGTATCATTTATTATGTTCCACATCGTCTGTGGCATTCAAATTCTAAATTAAAGGAAATTTAAAGACAAGTTTAGGTTAGCTTGATAATTATTATGGTCTAAGTTTAGAGTTCCTGCAAGTTAAAAATTTAACCCAATACCAATGCTGCTAACTGCTGCTAAAAAGCAGCAACTAACATCAATAATTCAACTACTTAGGAATTTGTGGAACTTATTTTAAAATTTAACTTTTATATTTAAAAAATGCAAAGCATTTAAAGCATTCAATTTTTGTTCAGCAAAAAATTATTTCTGATTAATTTATAATCAAATAATTAAATATTATATTCCACAACCTACTCGACATTCCAATGTTAAATAATGTTCTAAAAAAGGAAATTAAATAAAAATGTTCATATTTCAAACTTATAAAATTTAAGATGATATTTTTTTATTATAAAAACCAATTTCTTCAGTATTTGGAATTCTAAGTTCTATAGCCAATTTTGCATTTTAATGTAGAATAAAATTTTTTAATAAAAGAGTTTTTGATGAGCTTAGATTAAAGATGACATATTAAAGTTTTATGAATGTATTTAGAAAAGTTTTATGATCAAATCCCCAATAATTTTTTATAAGATAGAGGTTTAGAAGATAAAATACGAAAAAAAGGTTTATAAAATTGTAATTCAATCAAAAACACTGTTCCACTTTCCTAAAATCAAATTGTGTGTGGAACCTATATTTGTATTGTTGGAGAAATGAAACTAAATTTTAATTTTAAAATATGTGTGGAATCTAGGTTTAATTTTAAATTCATTATGAATGCAATGTTTAAATATCACGTTCCACATCTACTTTTTTACCGTCGGCAATAACAGTTTATCTGTGGAATCTAGGTTTGATGTTAAATTTATTATGAATGCAATGTTTAAATATCACGTTCCACATCTACTCTAGTACCATCGGCAATAACAGTTTTTTCCATTAAATACTTTTATACATTTATGAATTAAAATATTTAAAAATTTAACCAACAATATAATTAACTCTATTTCATAAGCAGCAACATTTCAATATATGAGGGGCCTTAAATTTGAGGAATGTATATTTACTTTCAAATACACTAGAATTCCTACAAAAATGGAATTTATTACTACTTCATAAAGTAAATTTGCCCTATTTATGGCAGCACTGTCAAATCGTGATGTTTCAACTTGCTTTTATTGGTTTAAACCACTAATAGCTTTAACTAAAATTGGTGATCTATCAAAGGATATTTATGATATAAAAGGTCTTCATTACAATTCTTAATAAAATTATCATTCATGCAGATTTTTAACAGATTTAAAAGTAGATAAAACTAAAACCATAGCCGGAACAATGACACCTCAAATAAACCCAAATAAACCTAGTTATTGTTGAGAACTAAATGCCTAAATACGAACGCAAATTTTTTAAATGTCTTTTGGCCCCAAACGCATCCTAAAAAATAAAAATAAAAAACATCCTAAAAAATAAAAATTATAATACAAATGAGATTAAAAAAAAACAACACTACAAGTCAATTGAATTAACCGTTATATAAAATCTAATTTATATACACTTTATTTGACACAAAATTTTAAAATTAATACAAATTAGATTTCAAAAAAATCGATTAAACATTTCAAATCAATTGAATTAACCGTGTTATGTCATATGTTAATGGATCATGCCACTAATTTTTCCCCAATAAGGATTTGCAACTTCCCGGAAAAACTACAATTTGACTTTGGTAAATGACAAGATCCTTTGGAACCAATATTACGCAATCAACATGTAAATTTATTTGACACGTTTAATTGTCGTACAAACTTCTACATTTAAATGATAATTGAGTTTGGCCAAAAGTTATGGATTGTATGGAACTACGAATCGATTATCAAAATACTATCCACAAACATAAACATTAATACAAACAACCAAACCGATGTTCATGAATCAAGGAGTTTTTCTACTTACGTGGGTGAACTGCAAATTATGTAAAATGTAGAAGGTGCCAAAAGTAATTGTACTCGTTACTAAATATTTACTTTTTTGTTTGTGTAATTTGTTCCTAATAATGTAATGTACACTAAAACTAAGGACATATTATGTTCCACAACCTCGTCCCCAATCTTGTTTGTTATATCTTTAAAATAATAAAAAATTCGATCAAATTGACTATAAACTCAGAGTTTGAAAAATTATATTGATGAAATCGAGAAGTTTGATTAGAAAAGTTATATACAAAAAAAAAACTTTATAAACCGTGCTTGAAGCAGAAAATATCACTTCCTTCTACAATTTTCTAAGAAATACGGTAAATAAATGTCAAAGTTCATCTAAATGTTTTTTTTATATATATTATATCTCGTATGTCATTTTAATAGAATAAAAATTCACCAACAGCTCGTTAGTATAGCTTGAACCATTATTCTATTCAGATTTCACACATTATTGATGTGAAAACTAATATAAATTGACACCAATTTTCCAAAAATCTTTCATTTAAAAAATAAATATTTCTAACTACTTAGCTGCCAATTATGAACAAAGATTGATTCCATCAATAAATTGAATTTTTTTTGCCTTATATACAAGTTGTATAGTGTAGATTATTATATACGAGTGATACACATTTTGAATTGTCAACTAAATTGACATAAAAGCTTTTCAAAATAACAACAAAAAAAAATCTTTTAAAATTTTTTAATTTTTTTTTTCATCTCAACAATGTCATGGAAAATCTTTTATTATTATTATTTTTTTAAGAATTGTGATCAATTTTATTTTATAGATATAAATTTTGTTTTTCTTTGTGTATTTGTGTGTGTGTAAGTTTGAGTATTTCCAAGCTTTTTTCCTTACACAACAATCAACCACATTAACAGAAACGATTCAGAAATTGGAAATTTTTACTTGGTTGATGTTGTTCTCCCGTCTTTATTGTGTATGTGTGTGTGTACGAATTTATATAGTATATCTATCGTTTGTTATGTAATTACAGTTTATCTAGTTTAGTTGTCAGTTTTATGTCAAAATCATATCGAAAAATAATTTTAAGTCGTTGAGTGGTTTATTTTCGGTTTTGTGTGTTGTGTGTTCGTTTTGAGAGTACCTACAAATTTTCATACACAATGAAAATAATAAACTCTACGATAAGTGTATTTTCTTTGACTTTGTCTTATTCTTAATATACTCGTTGTTCACACTCATTTTCCAAAAAAATTTACTTGCTATATACATACACACATAACCACTCATTTTATTTATGGAAATTTTATTTTATTTTATGATTGACGTTTAAATATAACTTTTGAAGGATTCATTCTCAACCGACACACAATGAATAAATATACATAGGGGGGTAGTTTACGTACAATGAAAGTGTTAATTATAACGTGAAAATTTCCACACAATATAACCAACAAACGTGTATGTCGGTATAATGATTGACTCAAGCATTTACCTAATATCTTTCGACGAATCGACGCATTCATATGGAAATAGTCGTATATATATACAAGTATGTTAATTATAAATTAAAGCCAATTTTAATTACGCGACGAAGCATTAATTTCGAAACACAAAATAATTTTATTTATCGAAATTCAATCAATCATCGCAAAAATTGGTAACACTATATGGCCTGGTTTATTTTTTTATATTTTTTATTGTAGTTTTTGAGGTTATATATAATCCAGGGTTGTCTGATTTTGATTGAAATGGATTTTTGTTTTTTGCAAGTATTTATCATGGGTATATTACTTATAAAAACCAATCGACATATTGGTTTTTATATATACCGTCTATGTATGGCTTTATATTTTGTTCAGACAGTTTTTATTGTTTAGTGATAATCTTTATTTTTTTTTTGTTGTTTTCTTTTTATAAAAACTCTAATAATATTCAGTTTTTAAAGGCCATTGATGTCTCGTACCATTTCAAAATTCTATCTCAATCTGATTCGATCCCGAATTGGTTCTTGGTACTATTCTAGACCATCCGAAGAAGACAGGTCGTTCTCTACCCAAGGAGCCATCGTTCGTGATAGCTACCTCTGTGCCTGTCAAAAGGTGGCTCTCCTCTCAGTGTCTGATCTTGTAGTCTGATCTCGTAGTTGAATAAAACTCGGTAAATGCCATCATCATCATGTTTGGGGCCATTAATCGAGCGAATGGTTCTTCTCTGGAATGTCATTAATCATCTCTCATACTCATCCGCCTGGCTCTCATACTCATACATAACAACGCGTCTGATCAACATCTTGTACAACTTCAAGTTGTCGACATTTGCAAGATATTTTAACTTTAGCAGTGGACGTAACGCGTACAAAGCACGGTTTCCAGCGACAAGACGTGCTTTAATATCCTTTCCCATACGGGAGGACTTCAAATGTGTGATCTTGGTATCTAAACCTAGTGATCATATATTTGGTTTTGTCCTTATTAATTTTGAGACCAACGGAAGAGAATTATACAAGTAGATGCAGTAGTTCTTTAACACCGTTCAGTCCAATTACACAGATAGCATCTGCGTATGTCAGAACCTGGTTGGACTGACGGTACAAGAAAAGGTTAAAGAGTATCGGGGACAGAACATCTCCTTGCCTTACCCCAGAACTAATTGCCAAACTTCCTGATAGCTTGTTCTCAACTTTGACCCAACATTGTGATTACATTACTGTCATTTTACATAAACTCACATATTTGTCAGGAATTCTCCGACATCGCAAAGCAAACCATAGGCTACCCCGATGGATTGAGTCATAGGCTTGGTGGAAGTCCAAGAACACCTGAAGTACGTCACGAGATGACTCGTAATATTTAGAAAAAATCATCCTCAGCGAAAAAACTTGAACAGTGAGACCGATTTGGACGAAATCCTCCTTAGTATTCCCCTACAATTTAACCTGTGCTCATTGCTAATTTGTTGTACCCTTAACATTAAGACTGCCACCACTCACGCTTTTTCCATCTAAAAATTTGGCAAGCGGTTCTCCTTGCCAGGACCGCTTTATCCTTCCGTGGGATTGTAAAACGGACTCACACTTCTTTATATGAAATATTCTGTTGATCGACAGCAAGACGACACTACTCATCATATCAACCATTTTCGGGTTTAACTTTTACTATACCTAGAGTCGCCTGGTCAGCATTGGCAACCGAAGTTTCCAATACCATCCATAGAGCGTTCACAATATTGGGACGGAGGTTGTGTATTAGACCTTCGCAGTTGAAAAGCTAGTTACGTTTATCTGTGATCTCTAACTTCTACGAAAACTGCCATCTTACTTTTGTACTGACCGATTAATGATCACTGCCTACAAATTTTTACTCAAGATGTGAGGTTTTATCAGCTGACTGATAAAACCTCACATCTTCAGCATGTCTAGCCACGATGAGGACATGAGTGACTACGAAGTACATCATTCTTTCTTCATTATCGTCTCTAACATTAAAATCACCAATCACTATTCTGACATCGTGCTCCAGTATGGATCCCATCAGGTCATCCAAATTGTTGTAAAATGAGTCTTTATCTTTGTATTGAATTTTTACTCGACAGCATAATAAGCATACAGCTCAAATTCTGATTGAAAGTTTAATGAGCCAAAGTCTAAGGAGCTGACACCTTTTCAGTGAAGAAGTCACTGTCGGCGGCTTAAGGATATAGAAACCGACTTATCTTCTACTGTTAGGCTAGAATATTACAAAGACCCAGATCGATATCAAAACCGTTTAAGCTTAAGTACACATTTGGTACTCTAGCAATGACCAGTGAAAGCTATTTACAGTTATAAATATCGAGGATCTTTGCTGCTTTCACAATCGTTAATGGTTTTGGTTTTTTTAAGTTATTTGATGGAGGCGTTGCTTTTTCTGCTGCTACTTTCAAAATATTTGTATGCTTTCGTCACATTTATATTTTTTGGCATGCTTTTGTAAGTGCAATACGTTCAGTTATACAGAATTGCAAATTTCTCAAAAGATGATTGAATAAAGTTCATTCGTAGCTTCAAAAAGCTGAAATGAATTGCTTGTTTTGCAGGGGAATACACTGATGATTTTGATGTCCTATCATGTGCTTTACTATCCGAATGGATGGTATTGTATTCTGAATATCCATTACTAAACGAGAAATTTTTTAAGTATTTTATATTTTTTCATCACTAAACTGTCAAAGTTTTGGTTTTCGGAAAAATCAGATTTTTTTGGCAGGTAACGAGAACTCCAGCTTAGAAGCGATAACAGTAATATGATGGTTTAAGCTATGGTTTCCAAACTTTATATTACTGCAACTCCCATGTTAAAACTTTGCAACCTCGCAATAAAATAGGCACAATAACTTTTCCAGTTAGTAACTTTCGTGACAGCATTAGAAACGGGACAAAGTTTCTAGCTCTTATTTTTTGATTTTTTAAAGCATTCACTGGAGATCAGATAGCTTCGAATGCATTAGTTTTTACTATTGCTTGCAGACCTGCCTTGCGCCCAGTCATGTCCTCTGTCAGTACAAAGGCCAATGTAGTTATTCTACTTTATACCATTTACAAAAAAAAAAAATTATATTCAGTTATATTACAAAGTTCTTTGGATGTAGTTTTACCAGGAACAGAGTTGCAGGATGATAGGAACTCGGATACTTGGAGTGCAGGATAATCAAGAGTTGGTGGAGTATAAAGCTGAGCTTTTTTGTAGTCTACCACCAACGCGCATTAGGCCTTAACATCTTAGAAAATATTAAGTATATTACGCCGCTGCTTTTATTCACTTCTCCAATTTTTTGGCGGAAGGTAAGTGACTCCACTGTTTCAAGGTAGACATGATAAAATATTAATTTTATGTTTGCTTTCAAAATTATTCTAACGTTTGGGATGACTGTCCAACCAATCCTATTCTTCTAAGTTTGTAATGATATTCTATTTTTCTCCGCAGAACCTTCGAAGATCACTTTTGTTGTTTGAATCTGATGACTTAAAAACTACTTGGTGCGGCAAATATAATCCATTAGTTGTTACTCTTTTAGGGGAAAATTCAGTGACCCTTATATGAACTTTTCATGTACTTAAAAGAGAAGTCATGGTATAATTTGACAACATAAGAATTTGCACAACCACTTTCTACTCCTCTTAACATTTAAATAGCTTGAGGCGCAGATTCACCCAACCTTGTAAGTAAATTTTGATCTCACTGAACATGGCATTATAAAACGGCGTAAAAAGCGCTCTGCTTAATTAGCAGCAATCCATTTAAATATTGAAACTTTTGAAGTTTTCGATACTCTTCGTCGTATTACTTTGGGCTTGATCTTCCGAACTGGTGGTTTTCTAATTAAATTTGGATTTTTTTATTAATTTTTTTAAACTTGATACTTGTCAAACTCCAAAGCCAGACTGCACAGAGAAAGCATTTAGGTGGAATATTTTTTGTTGGACACAGTCTCTAGTATCATGTTTTCTTATATATTAGACATGTTTTCGTTCTTTGTTGCAGTATTTTTGTGCGTATGTCCATCATAGGCTTAGTATTGATGATATTGTGATATAAGCTTATAGACCTTCATTCTGATTTTTGCGTTAGTATATCTGATGTTACCCTCGAGGATATAATTAAAAATACTCTGTGCTGATCAATCGTTTTAATTAAGTTAAACTTTTAAGTCACTTGACTTATTTAAAATATTAAATTTGAAAGTTTAATGAAGCTAACTAAAATTATTGAGAATCAGTTTCTGCCAATCAAAAATCTGAAACGTGAAAACTGATTTATAAGTTTCATAATTTCGATCACATTTTATAATTTTTTGCCGTTGCAAAATTTTTTGCCATCTGAATAAAAATAAAGGTAGTTAACATTTTTTTAAATGTACTTTACTACGCATGCATCATTTCCTGATTACATTCGTTACTTGCAATAATTTCAACGATAGATTACCTTTAGTTTGAGGGGTCACAACCTATATATAAATAAAAATTCCTTTTCCCATCGAAATATAATATCACCTGCTAGCAAAATACAAAATTACATTTTTACACCATATACTCGTATTTTATTTACATTTAGATAAATATTTTTTAAACTACCCATACAACATATTTATTTATGCTATTATTGTTACTAATAATTTATCCATTAAAAAAAATATATATATATTAAAACAATTAAAATTAATAACAATAATTATACTCGTATATTATTAAATGTAATAATAAAATTATTTGTGTTGGATTATTTTGTTTAGATAGTGAACATGCAATATCACAATCACATGCATAAATTAAATAAATTTGTAGCTATACAAAAAAAAAAAAAAATAAAAAAAAATTTTATTAAAATTTATTTGCTATAAATTATATTGCGATTTGTTAAACTAATTATTCAACTATTCATTTTAGTGTTAATCTATATTAATATCACAGTTGGGTGCCAGCAACACATGATTTATGGCTAGTGGAAGTGCAGTTGTATAAAATTTAAATTTTTATTATGACAATGGTAATCAGGTGTAGCTTTAATTAATTTACGATTATTGCTTTAAAAATAACTTTAGACCCAAAGCAATATAACTCGTTGGAAAAATTGTTATAATTATAATTTTTTAAATAATTTCCTATGATAATCGAATTTTACCTAGAAAACCTACAGTGCTTGAAAGGATTCTTAGAATTCTATTATAAAATAAATTTTTCGGAACAACACATTACAATTTTTAAAATTTCACACCTTGCAAACGATAGGAGGGTTAATATATTCTATGGTATTTATAATTTTGATCAGACTCTTTTACATATTTTAATTGATGTTTGGTCTGAAGTTAATAAAAATTTAAATGTTGTGTGAAACGTACGTAAATAGTACAGAGAATCACATAAGTGTATGTTTATAATAAGAGCTTTGCTTTGAAGGCAGACCAAACTCATTTTCACATTATTTTCAAGATTTAAACTTAAGTTTTTGATAAGTAGCTACCTAACCGTAAAGTTAAATAAAATAAAATAATTTGGCTAAATTAATTTTAATAATAGGTACAGTGTATTCCATCAAAATGTAT
The DNA here is from genome assembly GCA_963556175.1 of Tipula confusa. NCBI lineage: Eukaryota > Metazoa > Arthropoda > Insecta > Diptera > Tipulidae > Tipula > Tipula confusa. Next base: position 218,220,107 of record OY744475.1, on the reverse strand, counting down.
CGAAATTTATTCTGTTTTTTGCAACTAAAATTGGACCCAAAAACCAACTTGAAACCAAGCCCATAAATGTTATTGTTTCTGATTTGGAGTTGACTTTGGTTCCTGAAAACCAAAACTGGTACTAGATCCAAAATTACGATACAGAAAAAGTCTTGATTTAAGTTGTACCTTTATTCTTTATACGAAACACGACAAAATATTTCAACTCCATCCAGAATAATAATGGATACAAAAACGAATATGAATCTAGATCAAAAACTGGATCTAAAACTAGGAACTAAAACTGGAATGGAATTGTCCCGGATTCAGCTCGTGATGTTTATTCGGTCTGTATATAGGTACGCTTGAAAAAAATGTTCAAATATCGTCGAAACGCCGAGAATGTCGTCCCAAAAACCACAACTGTTGATAAGTAAAAAACCGACTTTATGTTTTTCCGGAAACGTACCCAGATCGGAAAGTGAACCCAAAAGAGATGAATAATTTTGGATTAAGTTCTGGAAATAAACTCGGATCTGGAACTTAAACTTCACCCAAAAATGGAACTAGAGCCGGTTCCGAAAACGTTCCGGATGAAATACTGAAACGTACCAGGATTTAAAACTTAAACTGAATACAAAAGAACTGCAAGATTCGAAATTCAAGTTAAAGTACAGAATCGGATCCGGCATGAGAAATAAACAGTAGTGATCGCACCAAATCGCACCGGATTAAGATATGAAAAAGGAATTGTTCCGGACTAGTTCTGGAAACCTTCCTGGATAGGGAACTTTAAGTGAATTTTGTAAAATCGAAATAGAATCAGTTCCAGAAATTTACGGATTAATAGAAATCTTCCATATTAATCTCCGTAAAAGTGCCAGGATCTGAAACTTAAACTGGACCCAACAACAAAACTGGAACCGGATCCGAAATTCCAATATAGAATTGTTTCTGTATTAAGATGATCCGGAAACGTATCCGGTTCTAAATACAGAAGCAAGAGCAGCTTGGTTCCAAATTTAAATACTAGAATGATACCAAACCTGGAAATATCGCAAGCACTAAGCCAATAACGCAAGCATCAAAAAATGCACAGTCAATCCAAAATGGTAAGAATAAAGAAGATTACGTCGGTACTGCTACCAATGAGTTTGGAGATTCCACCAGAAAATTATTGATTATACTTGAACGTCGATAGATGAGATGAAAACCAGTCCTACACTATTTTCAAGTCAGACCAAACAACATCCATTTAGCTAAAATTCATCTCTATGGTCTTTGACATCCTTTAAAGAATATAATAAGAGCTTAGCGAAATGTTGTGCACACATCTGCAATCCACTGCAAGTGGCCTGTTAAGATGCATCTAAAAATTCCTAAATTTAATTTTCTGCATAAACTTTCATCTTAGATTTCAGATGAAATGTGCATAGTTGATTTGTTTTCTAGTGATGCTTCTAGTGTTGAAAATAGAAAATGTCATTGAATGGACCACAGTAAAGGCCCTACACCTAATTGTTTTGCTGGTTCTTTCATTTCTTTTAGCAGTATCTACTGTTGTTCATTTAGTACTTTACGAGTAATTGCTGGTTATTCTAAGTCCAAATTCTATATTTGCTTAAAATTTAGAAGACCAAAATATTAAATATAAAGTTATAGCCTATTGATGTCAAGTCCATGTATAATTTTTGTTTTACCATCAAATTTGTTGCCTATTATTCCTATGAGTATATGAACCATCATGTTCCTCTTAACACAGCCGCTGAGTTTTGTACTTTTAACCCTCTGACTACCTCATCAATAATTTAAACCACTTTTCGAGTTTTTGTTTTGCTTTCCCACATTATGTTTTCATGGTTATATTGTTTGCCTATTTGTTGTAAGACCTAGACTAAGGAGCATCGGTTATAATAATATTAATTAGCTAGCTGGTTCACCATTCATTGAATATCTTTTAAGATATTTAAACTTGTGATATTAAATAAATGATTAAAGATTTACTGCTACCTCGTGTTTTACCTCGTGGTAAAATTTGTCTTAAAATCCAACATGTCTGATTTTTCAATTGCGCACAAAACTCAGTTATTTCCTAATTAGAACCAACAAATCCTTTCTGAGATCGTTTTATTGTTGTTGTATCAATTTAAATGCTTCACCTAGTATATATAAAAGAGTGTCTTTATTTAATTATGACAGTTCAATGCAAATGTTTCGAATATTTTAAAACCACTGCAAAGATAATTTTCAAACTTTAATCTTTTTGCAACATACTAATATTCACATAAAATAATATCAAGGTGAAATATAAAATTTAAAACAACCATGACATTTTAAATTTATGCCGGTTGCATGACACATTATTTATGAATGATACATAGTTTTTTAAAACTTTTATTTATCTAAACCTATCTCAATTGAATAGAAATTAATAAAATTATTCTTTTTTAATTTAACTTTAATTATGTTTAATGATTGAGATTCATAACTTGGATTCACCATAGATAGAGTGCATAATAATGGTGGTTGATTTCTTGGTGGTGAAATTACAAATTTGTCAATATGATACGTATTGTTGTTTATTGTTGTGGTAATGGGTTCGACAAAGACATTTTGACACTTACTTCTTCGTCCCTGTTTCGGCGTCAACATTTTTAATTTCATAAAAGTGTTCTCGCCTTTTGAGAAAGTTAAATTGTGTCTAAGAAATAAATTTAAATCAACTTGGAAAAAAGCAATCGTATAATGGGCCATCGAGCCGGATAATTATCTGAGCATAGTGTTTTTTCTTTCTCGCCTTTTGAGAAGCGGTAAAGTACTGTGTGTAATTATCTTGAAATTCTCGTCGTTTGATAAAGGCAACCTGTAATAGGAGTTATCCAATAATTACTTTTATTACAAAATCCACCGTAATTACAAAATAGTTGAATCTAACCTAACGAAGGTGATAAAATTTAGTGTTAAAACACCGAAAACAAAACGCAGGAGCGCAGTGAGTGATAAAAATAACACAAGAGTATTTTAAATCGTACCAACGCTTGCGAATTATATGATTAAATTATAAAAGTGTGTACCTGATTACATAAATTTAATTGACATTATAGCAGAGTTAGCCAGCTTGAAAAAGCAACGTTCGACATTTAAAGAAAAGCGGACAAACATCGTGAAATACATCAACTTAGAGAAGCAAGAGACAGACATCGAGGAATTCAATACTCGACAGTCAGGGTGGATGCCATATTAACGGAATTTACCATCACTGAAAGCAAAATATTTGACAACAACCATGTAGAGGATACAGATTTCGAGTTCAAAGAAAAATATTATGTGGCAAAAACCAAGCTGAATTCACTTCACACAATGTTCAAGGTGAAGTGAAACTACCAAAAATCAGCATACCACATTTTTCAGGTTAATATACTGAGTTCCAATCATTTTGTGATTTATTTTCAACCATTATACTCGATTCAACCATATTAAGCCCTGTTCAAAAATTTCAATATTTGAAAGGGTCTTTAAAAGGTGAAGTAGCTGCCCCATTTCGACACATTAGCGTCACCGAAGCTAATTATTTGGAGGCGTTGAACAAATTGAAAGAGGGATCACAAAAAACATACCATAAACTCATTCATATGCTCGTTTATTGGTCATACAGCTACAAGTGAAGTACCAACTAAAATTGCATGTGCATTCTGTAAAAACGAAAGTCATTCTTCAAGTGAAATGTCAATCCAAGAATGGGTTAAAAATGCTCGAAGATGTTACAATTGCCTTAGCGGCAAACATTCAACCAACAAATTCTTTGGCGGAAGAAACTCACAGATCCGCTATCGATGTACCAGCTCTCCATTTTTGTCTATAAGATGCTTCAAACAAATTGTTGACGAGCACTGGCAATCCAATGTTTCAAAATTGAGAGGAGTATATACGTCGATGATTTAATGTTTGCGGTGGATACTGTACAAGGAGTCCTAATAAAGAATGAAATCAGTGCAATTCTCGTTCAAAATGGATTTTTATTAAGAAAATGGTGTTCAAATAATCCAGAAGTTCTTAATACTAAACTGACTAACGTCAATTTAAGGAATATTAAAGATATTGAAGATTTAACAGTCGAACAATCTCCACATGTTAAAGTATTAGTTGTTAGTTGGGACCCAACGAATGACTCGTTTATGTTCAAGATGTGTCTCAAGAACCATACAGATACCTTAAAATGAGTTATTCTTTCCGAAGCAAGTAGAATATTTGATCCGCATAACTGGCTTTCTCCAAGAGTAATTAAATTCAATTGCCTGAAGAGCTGGTAAAGCAGTGGGAAAGAATCCGCTGCAACTTACAAGAAGTAGAACATATTTGTATTCCAAGATTTATTAACTCATATTGCAGTTAAGATATTCATGGTTTCAGCGAAAGTGCCTATACAGCCGTCGTCTATTTCAAAATTACCATGCCTAACAGAGAAACATACATTCATTTGATTAATTCCAAGACCAAAGTCGCACCAATAAAACCGCATTACCAAGGCTGGAATTGTGTGGCGCCATTTTTCTGGCTCAAATGATTGAGAAATTGAAAGCAGAAACCAGTTTAACAATAGATAATACCATATGCTGGACCGATTCCAAAATCGTACTAGATTGGTTGTCGAATGAACCTCGAAGATGGACAACGTTTCTAGCTAATCGCACATCCATAATAATAGATATTGTGCCACGGATCACTGGAGACACGTGTCATCGTTACAAAATCCTGCAGATTGTGCTAGTCGCGGATTATATGCTCCAGAACTGCGCAAATATCAATTATGGTGGGATGGTCCTGATTGGATAATAAACGACGAAGAAAATTGGCCAAAACAAGAACAAAGCTAAGGACACACGGAAGAAGAACGACCAATCAAAGGCAACATATTCGATGGATTCATATCCAATGAACTTTTAGACTCAATGTTAAACAGATACTCATCATTTTTGAAATTACAACGAGTAATCGCCTTCATACACAATGCACGAGCTAAACTCAGCGAACGGAGAGTCATAATGGATTTAAATGTTAAAAACAACGCAGTACCGGTCACGAATGACACGTCCAATAGCAACGTTACAAAGGATAATGATCGTGACAAATTTTATATTCCAGATGATGGTGTAGAAACATCACCACAAGTTCGTAGCTCCAAATATATCCAAAATAAGGAAATAATACGTTAAAGGTTCTTGCTAAAGGAAATTATTGGAAATGATCCTAAAACCGTTGCCAATGTCGCCTAAATGCTGATTTGTGGAAAAAGCTATGTGTGAAAAATGAAGTAATTGAGTGGCAAACAAACACTTTGCTCGATTTATTTAATGCATCTAGATGAATTGTAACCGAATGTTATTTTTTGCTATTTACGTGAATAAAGAACTGGTTTATTCTAAAGATGAAGCATGCGAACGATTGCTAAGAGACGAGTTGTCCAAATATTTTGAGATGAAAGATTTAGTGATTGGAGACCTACCTTCTAAAATTGTGATTCCAATGAAGCTTACCAAAGAGTTTAGAGTTTTATGTCTGATAAAATGCATACATTCTTGAAAACCTTAAAAATTTTTATTTAAATGTATTTTTTTAAATTTGTTAGGTTTAAAAAATACAAATCTTCCACCCACTGTGAGTTTATTTGAATTTTATCTCCTGTATTTGTTAACGGCAACAACAAGCAAAGTTGGAAAATCGTAAAAATGATAAATTATTGGTTACGTGCTAAATATATTTTAAACCATTAGTATACCAAAATATAAAAATATATATTATATCATCATTATATATATATATATATATATATATATATATATATATATATATATATATATATATATATATATATATATATATATATATATATATATATATATATATATATATATATATATATATATCAATATTTATTTTGGCATCATTAAAACCTCATTTAGTTGCGCGGAAGAAATTTCATGAACCAAGAAAAGAACAAAATAAAAAACCAATTAATTGGATAAGCATTTTGGAAAAAACAACAAAAATGCCACGTGTTATATATATAATAAAATAATACAGGCTCTATATTTCCGAGATACCGAAAGCAACTCATACACTGCCACCTAATTATAATCATCCTCGTATTTTTTTTAACGAACCAACCAAATATCTCAATCAATCATACATCACACAAAAATATACCAGCAGCACAATTTTTTCGTTTTTTTTTTTCTAAAATTCATCTTCAACAAAATAATAATAATTCCAACCACCAAACACAAGAAAACACCACCAAAAATTCGATTCTTACAAATTCCAAGAAAAAATTTTAAATCGAAAAAATTTCCCACACCTTCGAGGTTAACACACAAAAAATAAAATAAAAAATTTCCTCCATCGAAGGTAACAACAAAATAAAAACTTAATTGAAAATGCTTACCAAATATGCTTGTATACATAAATCGAATGTGTATGTTATGTGCACCATATACATATTTGTTATTATTATTATTATATAAAATTTATGATATTATATTATATTTTCAACAAACTATTGATTTTCCCGCATTTTCCTCATCTCTCTCTGTGTAAATGTGCTTTTCTCGTTCGTGGTTTGAGTAAAAATTAAAAAAAAACTTAAAAAAAAAATGTTAAAAATTTAATATCACCTGTGCTATTAGACAAAAGTACGAAATGAAAAACATTTTTTCATTTTGTTCACCCATCCAGCAGTATCCACATCGCATACCATCATGCCCCATATTTTCTTCAACAGCTTATTTATTTTCTTTTGTTTTTTAACACAGTACATTTATTTTAATGTTTTTATTGTTTGTGTTTTTGTTGTTGTTGTTGTTGGTTGTGTGTACAGTACCGAGAACCAAACCAAGAAATATCGTAGCAACAACAATAACAACAGCACGAAGGCAGGCAAAACAAACAAACCAAAAAAAGTTAATTGAATAAACGGGTATAAAACCAGCGGGGACCTAATACGCAAGTCTCTCCATATAATGTATATAATCTACAAAGTAAAAGATTACTTCTCATATATCTTAACACTTAACGCGCGGAATTTATTTCTTTTATATGAGTTTATGGAATTTTTTTTTTTCGGGTACATGGGATGCGCAGATATTCTTTTGGTTTGAGTATTTATTACCTTTGTATTTGTTAATCCTCGACGGTGGTGTAAAAATGAAAATAATGTTTCGCATAATTTGTTATCTTATAGAAACACATGATTCCAATTTTATTTAGCATATGAAAAATGTATAATGTACTTCCGGATATTGTCCGGAAACCCATCGACTAAATATAATAAAAATAAAAGTTAAATTTAACTTTGGTTCGTCGTTCATGCATCGAAAGGACTTTTTTAATTATACTTTAAATATTTTTCCAGAAAATAAATTTAAAATTTAGGTCTAAGTGAAGATATTTCTGCATTACTAATACATTTTACATAGTAGTGTAAATATACACAGTAAATCGTCCTACGACGATGTGTTACTACGAAGATCACAAAGATAAAAAAATTTCTTAAGAAATTTAGGCTAGAATTTAAATTTAAATTTTTATCATAATTTAAAATGTTTTTCAGAATCGTGGAAATTAATATGTTTTAGGGCGTAGCTTAAGCTAAAGTGTGATAGATTAAATTCTTCAATTCCAAGGAAGCATTATTTCGCACCATCAGGTGATTTGTGATGAGCGTAATACATTTTTAAAATCATTTTAAAGAATTTAATTTTTAAAGCTTATGTGCCATAAAGTAACAAGTACCTTCGTTGTGATCCTTTCATAGACGTATTTAAATGACATAAGTGTTTTTGTGATGCTTCTGAACTCCAAAATTTTTGAAATCTCCGTACAACAAGAGCTTCTCTCTTATTTAACATTTTGACAATTTTTTGGTTTTAAGTTCCTTATAAAAATAAGCTCCTTAAATGATACCATAAAATACTTTGTGCTTCGGCCCTTTGTAGGTAAAGTTTTCAGACAAAATTTTATTTTCTCCAGAGACATACTTGAAACTTTCGAAATGCAACTATTGAATCTTTTTATCTATATACCTTGCAACTTACAGCTTGAAAAAATTAACTAGGTTCTAAATACTTCTACTAATTTAACCAAACGTTATTTTAAGAGGTTAATCACACATTTATATTAAGACTGTCAAGCTAATGAATAAAAAGTTACCCATTCTTATAAGGAACCCCAACATTTTTGATCGCTTTTCGGCTCAGTTTCCCATAAGTTTTGCCACATTTAGTCTTGAGAACAGTTATAATCAGTTGAAATTCGTTGAAAAGGTAATTTTAACCTTTAAGGCTATGCCCAATATTTTGTATTGCATAAACGATTAATTGAAACCAAAATTAAAAATCTAATGAAACCGAAATACTTAGAACTTCTGTCTAATCTTTCCAAATTATCGGCTTGACAACTCCATTCCAATAAAAACCTTCTACTGAAAATTTTAGATAACTTGCTTTGGTTTTTCAGAAAAAGAATATGCCCACTAAACATTCAAACAATCCGTATAGTTTAACCAGTGATACTATAGTTTGCAAAAAAATCAACCCAAACCATCAAATTTTGGAAATCTGATGTATTATGCTCCGACGTTTCATCGTGTGATAATCTCAGTGTTTTCTCGGAAGAAAAACTAACAGTTTAAACAAAACTATTTCAATGATCCACTCAAAATTGGTGTTGAAAGTTACGTTTCATTAATTAAAAATGAACCGCGATACCCCGAACACCAAAATGGTACAATAAAACATAATTGATAAATACTAAATACTAAATACTAAATACTAAATACTAAATACTAAATACTAAATACTAAATACTAAATACTAAATACTAAATACTAAATACTAAATACTAAATACTAAATACTAAATACTAAATACTAAATACTAAATACTAAATACTAAATACTAAATACTAAATACTAAATACTAAATACTAAATACTAAATACTAAATACTAAATACTAAATACTAAATACTAAATACTAAATACTAAATACTAAATACTAAATACTAAATACTAAATACTAAATACTAAATACTAAATACTAAATACTAAATACTAAATACTAAATACTAAATACTAAATACTAAATACTAAATACTAAATACTAAATACTAAATACTAAATACTAAATACTAAATACTAAATACTAAATACTAAATACTAAATACTAAATACTAAATACTAAATACTAAATACTAAATACTAAATACTAAATACTAAATACTAAATACTAAATACTAAATACTAAATACTAAATACTAAATACTAAATACTAAATACTAAATACTAAATACTAAATACTAAATACTAAATACTAAATACTAAATACTAAATACTAAATACTAAATACTAAATACTAAATACTAAATACTAAATACAGATGTTCCAATTTTTAAAAAATAGGTTGCCTTCTTAAATATGAATATCCTTTTCAACCCGGTATTCTTAAGTATAGGTTCATTATTTGAAAATATTAGAGTATTTGGACTTCCAGTGGCAGTTTTCAAAAACCAATTTGGAAATTTCTAATGAAAGTTTAACTGCCGTCCCCAGTTTTATACTTGCCCATTAACCATAATAATAAAAATAAAAATAAAAATTTAGTTCACGATTTTTTTGTCGTTAATGGAAAGGTCTCTGCAAATTATACTTTAAATGTTTATTCTAAAGATTTATTTTAGAATTTACAAAGTATTATGAATATCCACATCATATCAATCTACCCATGTCTTAATAGGAGAGATCACTAAATTAAGAAATTTTCCTAATAAATTAAGACTAAAATATTATGTTAAAAATTAAGTCGTAATTTTTAACCGTATCGTAAAATTGTTTAAAACTTATATATTATAGATTGTAATTAACCCAAAAAGGGATACAATAAATTCATCCATTAATTTCAAGGATGCAACATTATTTTGTACCACCTGTTAATTTCTAATGAGTATAATACCTTTTTTTAAATATTTGAAAGAATGCAATGTCCAAATTTTATGTTCCAAATCATAATAATAAATGATAAAGTATGAGATGCTGAAAAGTTCTATTTGCAAGCTAGCGGACAAAGTTTTTTTAATGCGACACCATAATTTGTTTTATGTCCATTTTCAAAAATTTTTTGATTGTTAACACATATATCACTAAAAGTGATACACTCAGTGTAATTTAAATTCCAAATTTAAAATTTTCTCTGTCGAATCCAGTGGGAATTGTAAAAGTTCAATACGCACATCACTGGTTCCGTTCTAATATTATTTGACTGTCTACTTTTATTAAATTTATTAAAACTGTAAAAAAAAATATTTAGGGTGATATCCAGTATAATTTTTGCCAAAGGCTTGTGCAATATCCAAGAAAACAGCAGAACAATAAGGTTTTTTTTCTAAAGCGTGTTTGATTGTATTTACAATTCTGGGTACTTGCTAAACCATGTTGATTTTGGAACCTATAATTGATGATTCGCTAAGATTTGGCGATTCTCTAAAACTGATTTTAGCTTCGCTATTAACATTTTTTTAAACAGCTTAAATATCGTGATTATTGGACTTTAATGACGAAACATGTGTTTTAGCTTTGCCGTGATTAAAGGTTCATCTGAATGTCACCGCACTGCTCCGTTTCGTTAAAATGTCAAAGTAACAAAATGAATAGTCCCACATAATTTATATGGGAAAACGGAAAGGCAATCGCAATTAAAGGCGCGGCTGGAAAAGATAGATAAACTTTTTACTTTTTTGGGCAACATAACCTTAAAATTCAATTGATAACCAAATAATTTTTTTTTCTTCAATTTTTCACGTCAAGCAAAATACATTAAAACTAAAATTAATTTGATATAAATTAAACATAATTGGGTTTGAAAAAAAAGGAGAAATTTGTTGAAAAAATAAAATGGCCGATCTGAAATGTCACATGTATCTATACCTGGTGGTAAAGAAGATAACTTAAACTTTATTGTGATGTACCTGTATAAATCCATTTGTTTGCAATATTTTGATATTCAAAAGAATTTTCAGAACAGAATTGTAGGTATAAGGCAAACATTTGTTCAATATTTAGATCTGGTCCTTAAAATTTTCTCTGCTGATATGCAGAGAAAATGACTTTGAACTTTGATATGCTGGGAAAGAAACAATATGACTTATGACATTACTATGACAATGTCATTTTTGTTACTTGCCTTCCTTTGTTATCTTGTTCAAGCAGCCCTACTAATCTTTCCTTTTCCACGGTAAGTATTTACAACTATCGTGTTTGAAGTACAAAGGGTATTAAGAAACATCACTTTCCATATTATTAATACTTTTGTATTAACAATAAGTTTGTATACCAAAGAGTTTTCCTTTTTTTAGTGAAATTTCTGCTCATAGAACGTGCTGTTAGTGTCATTTCCACACATGTAAGAATTAATTGCCTTTTTAGATCATTATTGGTTTTAATATTCCATTAAGCATTAAAAATTTCTAACCGTTCGTTATCAGATTTTTTTTTTGTATTTTATTCTGCAAGAACATGGTGGTTTTATATTTTTAGCTGGTACGTGTTTACCTTTTTTACTTAAGTAGGCTTGTCCTGCGGTTTAGCTCGATTTAAGTTTGTAACTTAACCATTCACTTGGATTTCTTATTTGTTTGATTTTTGATTTATTTATTACTTTTCTTATCGCCCCATCATTCCTTTGAAAATTATCATACAAAACGTGACCTTCAGGGAGATACTCCGTGTATATAAATTTAAGTCCAGAGAGTGTATTTTGCCTCTAACAGAAACTATGGTGTTATTTTGAACATGTGAATTTTAGTAGACTTTGAGGATTATATATTACCTTCGGAAGAGAATTAAACATAGTCAAACACCATGTGGACAGTTTATTTTCTGAAAAAATTGGACATGGTGTCGTATGCCTCCAAGGTATATATATATATATATATATATATATATATATATATATATATATATATATATATATATATATATATATATATATATATATATATATATATATATATATATATATATATATATATATATATATATATATATATATATATATATATTTACGTATAATTAACTATAAAAATATTTTTTTCTATTTTTATAAAATTTGTATATAAGGAAATCATATTACGACACCAACAAAAATTAAAGCAAGCTCCACAGTTATGGGAAGAAAACAAAATTTTAGGCAAAGTGCCAACAAACAAAAATTATTATATTGTTTTCAAAAATGTTTTTTTTTTGACTATTACAATAATTACTTTAGTTATTATTTTCATAATAATAATTAATTTTTATTATAGTTATTTTATTTAGTTTTTTGGATAAATACATTATAAAACTACATCGTGAACAACAAGTGTTATAAACTTTTTTGACTATTGTGCTTTTTCGTATACAAAATATGAGGACGATCTAACTATTAAGTTAATAAAATTAAAAAGCTTTCGTTTTATTATTATATTGAAATTGTGTATAATTAAATAAGGTGTGCGATATTTTAGTTGACGTTAAATTATCCATAATTGTTATAGTTTTCATGGTCAATGTATAGTGTAAAAAAATTTATGTAAAAAAAAAGTAAGCACGACAGATAATGAATTTGTGAATGTTAATGAACCTGAAAAATGGTAGATTTATAAGCAAAGGTGACGTAAGTGTAGAGTAGTGGAGGCACTTTATCTTGCTGAATTTTAAATTTTAATTATGTATGTATATATAGAAAAACTTGAATTATGCTGGTTTCGTTAGATATACGAGTGTATGGAAAAATGAGTTCATTGGTACAAAAATTAATTCCTCTCTGGTGGTTTTTAAATATAAAAAAGATGTGTGTGTTGTACTAGTGGCTAGATAACAAGACAAATTCTACTATTTAAGCAACCAATCGAATATCGTGAATCGTAATTCTGGTGACGGCTTACATATAATAACTTTAATAGACATAAAACTATCACTGAGGTGACCTGGTAGAATAAATAGAAAACTGCGTTACTTTTTTAATCAAAAGATACAATCTCTGATTGTATCTTGTACGTGATCCTCTCGAGTCTGATTAGCAATAAGGATATCGTTATTATAAACGAAAATGTACTTTAGTCCTATGCAAATGCGGTTTGTAAATCTTTGAATGGTTTGCGCTATCCAAATAGCATAATCGTGAATACAAAAAGATGAAACGGTTTCGTGATGAGTCTTAAAAATGTCCTATTCTGCAATGGGTATGTGTGAGTAGGTCCTTACTAAGTCAACGAAAATGATTGTATGTGTGGTATGGAGTATCGAACAGGTACAGTCCCTGCATTAAAACGCCGGTAATTTCTACAGGGCATCCAGTCTTTGCCTGTTTGATTGCATATAGGTCCTACACTATTTCGGTTCAATATTTAAACTTCAAAAATCCTAAATGAACAAACTCAGAAGTTTAAAAAATTTCAGTATAATGTTTAAAACTAATTCTCAATAATTTTTACTCTGAGTTATAAACGTTTCATTTTTAAAGCGAAAAATGTCTGTAATATACGACAAATTAAAAAATTCGGTTTCTCATCAGGCTGCAGCTGCCAAAATACAAAATTGCCTTCTTTTTTTTAATACAATTTTTTTTACACCGAACAATATTTAATTGGTTAATATTTACATAAATTTTCTTAGTTAAGATTCTTAGCCTAAACTTTGTCATCTACTAATTACAAAATCGTCTTGGTTCGGTTTTTATATTTCATATCATCACGTTGCTCTAGTGAATTATAAGAAACAATGTAAATTTTGTTTATTACACCTTCGATGCGTTTCATTTTTTTTAATATGGAAAAGTTAATCTAATCTTTTGTTTCATTTTGAGTTGAGAACCATTATGGACAATTTTAAAACTTATTTTTTAAATTTTAATAATTAACAGAAAATTTTGGATTTTTTAAATCTATTATGACCAAATATATCATAATTTTGTACTTAAAATCAAACTGTTACAGTTTTTTTTTAGTTAAAACAAAAAGAGTTTATTTTAGATCAAATCTTCTTATGTTTAAAATTAATGCTTTGTAGTTTTAAATAAGATTTAATCTTTTTTAAGTTTAAGAATTAGCATTAAATTGTTTTATTAATCAATAAAACTATTGTGGTTTAAAAAAATGTTTTAAAATTAGTTTCGATTTTTTACCGTTTTGAGAGGACGACAGTTGACAAATCTTTCTTGCTTTAATTCTTATCATAATCACTAGAATCCGATCACCTTGGGGTGTAATCGAGTTTTCTTCCGAAAAATGTCATCACTGACGTAATGTTTGATGTATGTCGATGATACAAAACCATTGGAAACCGTATTTTAAGACCTTTCTGAATTTCATTTCTAGATATTCCAAATAATTCTTATACACTAGCAACGTAATACTGTCCAAAGTTTTTGAACTTTACCACCGATACACGATTTACTCCACCCCAGTTATATGTGTGTACATCTGAGCACATCATTCCATTTACGCAACAACATGTTGTAATAATCGAATAAAATTAATTAAATTTCATTCGTATGATTTTCTGATAGATGAAGACATCATACACAATATGTTTTCCAACAACAGTATAATGTGTGGGTGCGTACCATGAAAATTATGTTTGAACACAAATCGTGAAATGAATTCCAATGAAGCATACATTTTTTTTCTACTTGGTAAATTCGATTATTTGTCACTTTCGATTCATGTTTCATTCATTACACAGATTTTACTATGTATACACATGACTGGTGGTAGTACAAATATCTTTAGGTGAAACCATAGTTATCTAAAGAATCACTTAACCATAAATAATTCCAATAATTGTTTTGTTAGCCACCGATTTTATCGCAAGCGGTTTCAATTAATTTTTCCAATATCCAATGACTGATTTACACGCAGAAATATATACTCGGGCGTCATAAAGGTGTGATGCATATAAGGATTAAAGTGGATTGTCATGTAATATAATTTTCATGTTTGTGCTTAACTGATAATTGAATTTATGATATTGCGATTTAAATGTTAACTCAATTTAAAAAAATATATATAGAGAGTTTAACTATAGGAGCGCTTTAATTTGATATTCAGTAGTGCGGTAATACTATAGGTCTTAACAAAGCTTGTTTATTAGATTGAACCATTATTTGCTGTAATTCATATTCTTCTAATCAATATAGGATTAATTTTGTCGTTCTGTATTTTACAGTGATTCCGTTGGTCAACGGTGTAGATTTTTTGAAAAGTTTAGCCGCATTCTTGTGAAAAAATCTTTGACTTTAGGCCCGTTGTACATTTCAGCTAAGCTAAGCGATGGAAATATTTATGCATAGTTTGCTAAGTTCATTACGTTGCACATTTCAACTCTAACATCGCTCGCATATACATGGATGCAATTGACGAACATTTAATATTAAAAACAAAATTAGATTATGTTTTAATATAGGAGGCTTTGATTTAATATTAAAAATTTCAATGTAAGTGTGAGCGATATAGCTGACGCATTAGTAAGGGAAATACAACTTGAGCTATGTTAGTTGGCATCGCTCGAAACAAAAAATATAGATGTGGTGCTTAGGTAAAGCTAAGCGAGTCCTACTTTAATATCTCAATGCAACAGCTTTTGACTTTATGCATTTTAATTTTTCTGTGTTGGTAATAAAACATTTACGTATTTTTTTTTTTAAATACATTTATGTCTATTTTTTTTATCTACAAAAATCAGGTGATGTGATTATAATTTCTGTGATTTTAAATATGTTTTTAAATTTGAAAAAATTACCGCCTCGTGGTGAACACCGTAACTATAAAACTATAAAACTTATAAAACTATAAAATGTAGTTTTTATCACACTTATAAAACCAGGTAAAACTAATTTTATAAATTTAGGACAAATAGTATCCATTTTAATAATAGATAGGCTAAGTCACGTTCAATGAGTACTCTTGTAAGATTAGAGTTAAACCAAACTGGATATTTTTTGTCTGGTTTCTATCTATTATAATTTTCTAAAACAATGTGTCCATACAAAGTGTAATTACTTAGTTCAGACCATGAAATTTTTGTAGTTTGGTCGCTGCAGCCCAATGACTAATGAGACAACCTAATTTTTTAACATGGAATTCAAAATTTGATTCGCGGATTCTCATATTAGGTCGAAACCAAACTGCCTTGATATTTTCATCTTTTATTCCTTAGGTTATCGGATTTAACTTTTTAATCAGTAGTTTTTCAAGGAGTTTAGAAATTACGGGTAATAACGAAATTGTTTTATAAAACGAAGTTTTGTATGGTGATTTTTCAGGTTTTAGTATTAGGATTACTGCAATTTTCCAAAAACTGGAGCTTTTTTCGATTCATATTGGGATTTCTTTACTTTCTTTTGAAAATTGTACCGTTATTATTTGAGATTCTAAAGCTTGATCATCATGTGTTTGGAATATTTTTTCGAGGTGATCCGCAAAACTTTAAACTTTATCTTCGTTATTTTAAGGCTATTTTTCATCTTCTATCCTTATTGGAGGACTCTCATTCACTTCGTTTTCTATTTGCACCTCGTTTTTTAATGGAACCCTTAGGTTAATTTTATCTTCTAAGGACTGCCTAAAGTATTCCCAACTAGTGCGTTTATTTATTAAGCTTTCATTTCTTTCTTTTTGTTTAATGTCTTCACATAATGTCAAAAGTATTGGAGATTGGTCCGAGCTTAGGTCTCCACTTTCATCTACTTGTATAATTTGATTATATTATGATTTGTCGGAATTTGATACTAGATGTTATTACTTGTTTATGCGTATAGTACATCATGGACACATATGTAATTTGAAAGCTCTATTTAATACCTGTCAAAATCAGCTAAAAGTTCTTGTTTTGACTGTGCACATCCAACCAATTTCAACGATTGAAAATTTATCAAATTTGCGAAAAAACAGCATTTGCGGGAAGTTTTATTGTGTCACTTTTTCGCGGACAAAACTGTAGCTGAAAGTCATCGTTTGCTTGTGGATTTGTATGGTGAGTGTGTTCTTGCAAAAACACAGTACTTTGACGGGTTTAGTCGCTTTAGAAGTTGTGATTTTAACATCAAGGACAAAGAGCGTCCTGGTCAGGCGAAAAAGTTTGAGGATGAAGAATTGAAGGCATTACTCGATCAAGATTCATGTCAAACGCAAAAACAACTTGTAGAATCATTAGGAGGTGATCAAGCAATAATTTCCAGACGTTTGAAAGCCTTGAAATTCATCCAAAAGATGGGAAATTTGGTACCATACGAGTTGAAGCCAAGAGACGTGGAAAGACGATTTTGCATGTCCGAAATGCTGCTCGAGCGCCACATAAAGAAGTTGTTTTTGCATCGTATTGTCGCTGGCGATGAAAAATGGATCCATTACGATAATCTCAAGTGCAAAAAAGCGTATGGTTAGAAAAGCTAGGCCATCGGCACCAAAGCTGAATATTCACGGGGCCAAGGTCATGCTGTGCATTTAGTGGAACCAGCTAGGTATGATCCACTATGAGCTGTTGCTAAGTGGCCAAACCATCAATGCCCAACTCTATCGTCAACAATTGATCCGATTGAAGCCGAAAATCCAGGCAGAGCGGCCAACGTATGCGACCAGACACGAGTCAACCATTTTACACCACGATAACGATCGGCCACATATTGCGGCGACGTATTGCGGCACCAAAAATTACCTGGAGAATAACGGATGGGAAGTTCTGCCTCATCCGCCTTATAGCCCAGACCTTACTCCTTCCGACTACCACCTATTTCAATCCATGCCGAATGCCCTATCAGTAATACGCTTTACTTCATTTCAAGGTATCGAAAAATGGCTCGATTCATTTTTGGCCGCCAAGCCAGAGCAGTTTTTCTGCGATGGAATCCATAAATTGCCAGAAAGATGGGAAAAAGTAGTGGGTAGCGATGGGCAATACTTTGAATAAAAAATCTTGTAACATTTTTTCACAATAAAAGATCAAATTTCATAAAAAAATTCCGGTTTTTAATGCATACACCCAATATATAATTCATATAAACCCCGTTATGTGTATTTTCTGCATTAAAACCTCCTCCAATTACCTCTTTCTTGGTACCTCTTTCCTAGTTTACTAAAAAATTTTGTATAATCTTTTTAACAAGCATTAAAAGTGTTTCGAAGGGCAGTAAGGACTAACAACACTAACATAATTATTTTTCGTTTTAGCATTAACAGCAGTGGCTTGTATTTCAGCTGTTCCATATTTTAGCTCTTCGTAATGGTGAATGTTATTTTTAATTACAACAATGCTACCACCTGTAGTAGTGTTGATATAAGCGTTCCAGGATTTAATAGTTTTAAGATCATTCGCCATTTTTCTGTTTAGGAATAGCCCCCTTAGCTCGATTCACATTTTTGGAGTATGCAATCTCTCGTTCCTTGTTGCAGTACTTTTGTGTATGTGCTTATGCCAATTAATGTCAAAAATGACAGTTCTAAAAATATTTATTTGGAATGCAAACGGGCTTTCAATACATAAAGCTGAGAGTCAAACCCTTCTTCTATTCTGTTTATGGCATAACAAAAAGAAGATTAAAGTACTACCAGCTCCAGAAATATGCTATAGATCACATCCAGGCTACAAATATCTGTTTGAAAGAATGGCCTGGAACATTTGTAATATTGGCTGTCTACTGTTCAGCAAAACACGCCATTAAAAAACAGCAATTTATCGATTATTTTAATCAATTGGGAATGAAATTTGTAGCAGGAGTTGATTATAACAATTAACATATACATTGTGGTTCTAAGTTGACGCCCGCCAAGGGGAAGCTACTCTACAAAGCAATAAACTAGGAAAACCTAGATTTTTTATTCACTGAATTTGCCATTTATCGGCCTTTATTATTGATTGATTTAGAATTAACGGCCAAGCATTAAGCAGAATATCCCGGAAAGCGCCCCCGAAAATCTAATTTATAGACACTTTATCTGACACAAAACTTTAAATTTAATATAAATTAGATTTTAAAAAATTGATTAAAATGTCATAAATTGTATTGATCACGTATTGGGCTACAGATAGAAAGAAAACTCGTGATTTAAAAAATATCTATGTAATACGAGGATAACACAAATGCGTCAAAAACCAGACGGATGCATAAAATATATAATAACATATATTTTTAACACGATTATGAAATGAGGTTACTTTCCCCAAAAATGGAAAGTAGATCAAATTATCGTGATTCCTAAGCCAGGTAAAAACGAAACCCAAGTCTCGTCCGACATGGTTTTGATGTGTTTTACTTATATTATACAATTTAAGCGCCCCTAGTGAAATACTCTCTTATAAGCCGTGAAAAGAGAATGTAGCATGTCGTGCATACGAAAAGTACATTATAAATTTTGTTGTTTTATCTCAAAATGTTAAATCTATTTCTACTGTCTTGTATATATATACATATACGAGTTATTTATTTTTTTTAACAGTCACCAGACAGATGTCGACTGACAGTTTATTTTATATGCTGATTATAGTAGTCACAAAAGTAACACTTTTTGTTCGTATATATTTTTTTTATTAAAATATTGTCACAATGTGTGACGTTTTGTGAAAATATTTAAAAACGAAATCGATAAATTGATAATTCAATTATTAGATTATATGGCTTGAGATCTAGATCAATAATAATATTTACAATATATAAATTATAAAATAAATTAAAATATTTTAATTAGATTTCGATTAATGTGTTTTTGTAAAATCGATAAATTATAATAAAATTAAATGTTTTTCTGTATATACGACTTTACGTGTTTTAGGATGTGAAATGGAATGACGCAGATTTGTGTTTTCAGCACCAATAAAATAATAATTGCCTTAAAGTGTTTTATCTTAATTAAATAATTATTTGATTTATATCTTTGATTTAATGTAATCTGATATTTTAAAGCTATATAGCAGGTGGATTTATTTATTAGATCTTGATATAAATATATACAGAACGTGATTGTTAAAAGGTCATCTCAATTGATTTTTGAACTTTTACAGATTCTATATGCACTCCATAATTGATTGATTGCCAAAAATAAGATTAATCCAATAATGACTGGTCCCCAGCGCCATTGATTAAAAATTGACAAAACTTGCAAAAAGTTTTGATGGTAAGTCCATCATCTTTTTTCTGGATTTAGGAAATTTTAAATTTGTGGCATACACTGCAAAGGTTTGATAAACTTAATCGTCATTAATTTATTTACTGTATTTTGGATTTTTTTATTTAGGGTGCCCATTTTTTAGTTTTACTAGTTGCATGGAGGCACTTCGTGCTCAACTGTACTCGACACTACCGCGCCTTTATGTCTTTGTTTCTGTTTGGTATCCGTGCACATTTAAGTAATGAATAATTTTTATTTGTTTACTACTATAGTTGTAATGCTTTCTGATAAACTATATTTTTGGATACTGGTTTTTCAACACGCGAGCATCTAAAGTACACGGAAAAAAAATTATTTGAAAATCAGAAAAAATGTAACAAAAGTATGCTTGTTACCATCAGAAAAGTTCTGTGTTTAATTATAATATTATGAATATCACAAAAAATTTTATTTGTAATCACAAAATTTTGGCAACCAAAATATTATGACGTAATCAACATTTTTTACTTAAATTAATTAAACTTTTATGATATTCATCACATTACTGTTAAATAAAACCAAATCGCTGTTAAATTCAAAATTACTTTGGGTGAATTTCACTTAATAAATAGTATTAAAAATTAAAAAAATTGTGATAATTATTAAACGTATAATGAAAATTACTGAATATTTTAGTACAACTTATAGAACATTTTGGTCATCACGTAAATTTTGAAGATCGATAGTAATTGTGTTACTTATTTGCAATCCCTTTACCGGTGGTTAAAAGGGACGTGGTTGAGCTCTTCACACAGTTATTTACCAAAACCAGCAAAGATAAAATGCTTAAAATTTATGTTGTTTACCATGCATCCCTTATCGAATTGCTTATCGATGCTAACACTATTAAATTTCTGTTTCTCTTATTAAATAAATCTTAAATTCTTTTAAGGATGCTAATTAATTCTAACGGAGATGTATTTTCACTACAATTATCTAATGGTGTATTGCTCTAAGAACAGTTAAAAGTTTCTAAGTATTTTCAGTATCAAGAAATAAACGATATGATGATGGTACATTGTGAAACGTCTTTCAACGAGTTTTAAAACTCAAAATTCTTTACATAATAATATTAGGAATATAAAACTCGTCATTGTTTTAAATGTCTTCTAACTACCTTTTTTTAAAAACTAACAATTATATTCCCAATCGTAATTTTCCTACTACTGAAATATGAATTATAAAAGTATGTTATTAGTTATTGCACAATTTAGTAGAAATTTGTGTTTATATGTACTTAAAGTTTTATTAAAAAACACACTCAGTTTTCAATACTTATATTTTTTGACTCAATTAATATAAAATTAATACAAAAATCACGACAACAATTTTAATAGACACCCGTCTTTTCATTCCAAAGGCAACAATTTTAATGAAAAAGACGCTCTGCAAAATAAAACAGTATATTTAATTTTACGGTATTTTTTTTAATGAATATAACAATGCATTTTGTGAATTTAAAATAAAATTGTGTTTATCATTAAGGCTGCCCGTGTTATTCATAAACAATTTTGTGATTAACATTAAACATTTTGTGATTTTCACAACATCATATAAATTGATTTTGGGTGTCTGTGAATATCACAAAGTATTTTTTGATAATTACAGGTTCTTTTAGATTTTTTGTTTTCTCGTTATGATTTTGATTAGCAAATCTTCATCTTCAGTTACCGAACTAAGAAAAATAAAATTTCTAATTCTGTCGCCTTTGTATACCTCATTTATCCCTTGGTCATAGCCTACTCTATCGAAAACATACTTTCAACGACTAACCTTGAGAGATATTAATCAACATAGCAAATGCCAGGCGTACATGAAATCAGATGCATTTAAACTCTAATTTCTGATGGGATAATTGGTATACGTGGAATTAATAATTCCGACATCCAATAATTGTTTAAAAAATAAAAGGGCTGTTGAATCGTTTTGTAATCGCACGCGCATGTTTTCAAAGTGAAAGTAATATTTTAAAATTTTTGCCACGATGTTTTCAAACACGTAATTAATTCATCTGCTGGTGTCACCGGCCAATAATATAAGAGTACTTCCAAATGATTGTTGGTTGTTGTGTAAATCTTTCAATGTTCGATCCAAAGCTTCTAATGTTTTTTGTGAGTCATTGTACGCCCATCTCATACAATAATTTCGCATTGTTGAAGTACCTTGGCCATTTCAAATATTTAGGAAATATTGCATGTTGGTGTTTCTGTTAGTTGCAAATTTAAAGGTAGCTTTAATGCTGAATGTGCCGTTATTCCATATTTTACAATGAAATGAAAAAAATGTTGCTTGTACTTCCAGGAGCATCCAGAAAATACACTTCACTATTGTTTGCATTAACTGATTGCATATACTACTATTGTAAACGTATTTTTGCTGTTGATTAATGATTGGTATGTTATGCTGACCACAATTTATCTATTGCGTTTGGTGGTCGTCCAGAAGTATTATAATTGGTTGTCTCTTAAATATTTAAATACGAAGAAGAAAAGCCATATTACAATCTTATCGGTTATCAATCGTTTCATTGTATGAGAAATAATAAAGGTGATGGTGGTGGGAGTGTTTTCGTTCATGAATCAGTGGCAGCCAATAAATTTTAAAATACAGTACTTACAAGTAGTAATATTGTAGGTTGCTACAATTAAGATCCCCAAGAAGAAATGAAATATCCTAATTCATTTCTTATTGGGGATCTTAATATTAATTATCTTGATATATCAGATATTCTTAATCTTAGACTCCAAGCCACAGTAATATCTAATGGATTTTTGGTTTTAAATTCTACCTAAGAGCATTATGCCACAAGGTTCTCGAATACCTTTGCAACTACTATTGACTATGTTATTACAGATTTGGGTGTAATACATAGTTAGTTAAGATTAATCAAATTCATACCTATCCTACTCGAAGACAATCACATTTCTTTGTTCCCCAATATAATACTAATCGTTAGTAATTAGTACTTACATTGTTATTCATCTTCCATTATCTTCAGCGAGCGTCGGTGATACAATAGATATCCACCGTTACCTGTAATCGTTTCAGGAATTAATTATCTAGGATATATTTTAGAGCATTTATCATCGATCATATATGGCGAATTTTGGTTATATGCTCCACATGAGCCATCTACCATATTTTGAGTAATAATTTAAAAGTTCAGGATCTTGGTTGAGTCAGATATTTCTGCTGATATAATGTTGTTGATTTCAATTGATTGGATTTTATCCATGCACCATATGGTCACGGCTAGCATGTAGCAGTCCTCGCTTTTACCATTCAATTGAGTACACCAAACATCGAACAGAGCCGATATCGTTGTGTTTTACAATATCAATGAAAGATTTTAATTTCTGTTTAAACACTCGTGCAGTGATGTCATGTCATAATCCGTTTTTCTTCGCCCGTGGTACTACATTAATAATTTTTAATAATTTGTAGCTTGGAAAAGCTACGTTCTCCAGAAGCTACTATCACTGTAGTGCACATGGGCGTTTCATAAACTATTTTCCATATTGTTTCAAACGTCATTTCCAACTCTACTCGATAGTAGACTTGTAGCTGTCAAAATAAAGATCTTTTGTTTTTTAGTGGTATTCAAATTTAAAATGAAATAAAACACGGAGAAATAATAGCCGTATTATATTTGGCCATGGAATTGGAATTGAATTTGAAATTCAAATAAAATAGATTTGGAATTTTTTTTTTTGGAATTTAATTTTCAAGCAAACAAATTGGAAATTGTTTTAATGGTTTATTAATTAAAAAATTAATATGATTATGAAGGAATTAATTTTATTTATTAAATTTATTAAACGAAAATTTTTGTTTAATATTTAAATTATCAAAGTAAAAAGTACAAAACACATGGGAAGTAGCGCACCTGTTATTTGACACTCTAACTAAAATGTAGTATTGGAATACACCAATTCCATATAATATAAATTTGAATTTTTTCATTGCTATGACAATTATATAATAAACGATAATAAATATCGCACACTACTATAAATCTAATTTGTCGTCATAATTTTATATATTTTGAATTGTCAAACGTCAACCATGTCATTGTAAACCATATTGTTACAACCATACAATGACAGTTGTTACAATGTTCTACAATGTAGAGTTTAGGAACGAACTCCTGGTACTGTCAATAAAATATATAGTGCTATCACTGTATATTTGTTAGTTTTCAGTCTAATATCTTATTTAATAGTAAATCTAATGATTCCTAAGGACTTTAGAAAGTTCTTAGAACTACGTTTTATCAGGATTTGAGTTAAATATTAAATGCTTTTCTAAGGAAATACAATTATCTTCAAAAATTTTATGCAGCAATTTGAAATATTATTGTGTTCCAGAATTTGATGAAATCATTCACTAACATATTGAAATCCTATCAAGGATTTAGAAATAAATTAAATCTTCGATAGAGGTTTGATATAATTTTGCCTCTAAACCTTCGTATAAGGAGGCCGTCTGGAGCTTTAATGTGATGAAACACCTATTTTTCCTCATTTTTAAAATTAGCTAAAAACTGTTTTGTTTCCAGTAACTTATTTACAGCTGTCATCATGCAAATAGCTTGTTAATATTTGCTAAATATAGTAATTTTTTCAAATTTTGTCAAATTCAACTATAGCTTCTAATAACTTTAGAAAATTACCATAATTTTTTGCAGTCGTATAATCTGTCGGACACACCCCTGACTGCTAAAAATGGTACTAAAAGAAATTTAACGACAAAACTGAGTCGTTTAAACACATCTTACCAATTTTGAACTTTTTTGGACATTATATTTTGAAAAAAGCTTTCAATTGTGAAATTTTTGGGAAGTCTCTACTTTTTAAAATGACTTAAGTAAACAAATCCTGTTCATGTTCTTTAAGAAGCTTAGCTGTACATTATTTTTGTTAAATCCTGTATTACTAATTAGAAAATAACTTTTTTCTAAATAAATGAAACTGATTATCCTAACCTAGCTAAAACGGGTCACCAGTTTAAAAAAAATCTACAAAACAAAAAAAAATCTTTAGGTAAATGATAAAATATTTATTAACAACCTGTTATAAAAATTACCAAACGATTCTTTGAAATAATACTGAAATCATTTAAAATGGCCACCATTAGTTCTATTTGACTATGGTAACCCTTGAATTATCAAGTTATGATATAGCCAAACAACACTATTGGAACTTTCTATAACTAGTGACCTCTAACATGATTTAGTTTTATTTTAATTGGTGACCCCATTACTAAGATATGTTTTATAAAATTTGTTTATCAAATGATTGATACAAACGAGCTGAAAATCCATTTAATATTCGATATATGTTAATATTTATATATTAAGTACGTATGTAACAATTTTAAAAATATGAGCGTTATTGTCATTGGTGACCCTGAATGAAGTATTGCTCCTATAACAAGCTTCTTCTACAAAGAATAGTTTTTAAATTCAACTATAAAACTGATTTATTTTGAAAATAAAATAAAAAATATACATTATTGGTGACCCTTGGATTTGGTTTATCAAATTTAGCCTTAGTCACCCAAAACAATTTTGTAAAAATAAAACTTTTGATTTTGTGATCAAAATGATGTTAAAGTCCTACAAAATCATTTTGCAAACTATTAATTGGTTTACTTTAGTTTAATCACTATATTTGATTGGTGACCCACAAGCATGTCTACATTGTATATTGCGCTATTATATGTCGCATGGATTTGTGGAACACATTTCAAATGCTTGGTACACGATAACCATCATGTTTTTTCTAGAATTGGAAAATTTCAATGGCCTGTTTGTTGCTTAAAACTAATTCACGGTAATCTAGGTGTTATATTGATATAAAAAAAGATGTTGCAAATTTAAAAATTACAAAAAGTACCTTCGCACCACCAATTTTTTGTTAAATATGCCTCTCGATATCTAATTTTATCTAACATTTAGATAACGCCTACACAAATTGAAATACTATAAAATTTTACTTCTAACTACATAAACGCCTTCATATGTAGAAAATTTAATCAAATATTTTTTGGCAACATCATTTTTTGTTGATTTGGTGATAAAAAAAATATATAATTTGTGGCATCAATTTTCTACATCAGCACAAATTCATTCGAAACAATCGAGCGAAATAAAAATAACCACTGTTCGGAGTACTAAAGTCCAGACGTTTTAACAGTGTTTTGGAAAATTAATTGTTTTTCCACAAAAAAAAATAAATAACAACAGTAATAATAAATAATCTGGAAATAATTAAATTATTTGAAAAATATATTTATTTATGTATACGAACATTTTGTTGGAAAATTGGTTTTCGGTTTTATTTGGTTGTATAGATTTATGATTGGCGAGTATTTGGCCGCAGCACATTCATTTCACATATTAAACATCAATTTTAATTATATATATGAGCGGTGATTTAATTATAATTCGTACATGTTATATTATAATAAAAAACTAACTAACTAGAATATTTATTTAGGGCACATATATTTTATAAAAAATGGGTTTTCCAATTAGATTGTTTGTATTTTGTATAGATAGGACATAGGGGAAGTCAAATCACATACTGAAACTAATTTTATTTTTGACCCATGAATTAATGGGAAACTAGTTCTGATTTTTTTATTGGACTTACGATAAAAATAACAACTAATAGGCACTTCCTGGTACTTGGTGTAATGGCAAGTGTTTAGAAATACTTACTATTATTTGTATAGTATGGCCTATTTTAAATATTTAGTGATACAACTTAAACACTGAAATCTTACTTTGTTTCTGTTATTACTTGGTTTCTTCCTCGCCTTCATTGGCTTGCATCCACATCTTAGGTGACCCAGAATTTCCCTTCAAACTTACTCACACAATTGTTTCCGAGTGTGTTAGCATCGTTTCCTGACGATCAAATATTATTCACCTGACTATTGCATCCGTACTATTCAACTGAAGTGTTTTCTAAGATGACTTCATCCATAATATTTGCAAGCAAAACTTCATGTTGAAAGTGATTATTCCCGCCTTTTGTGTTTATGATTTTATTTTATTCTTCAGTCTACTTTCCCCAGGCACTGTTTGTAACTTCAAACCATCTGTTTTTGGAGCACACTTTTTATGGGGATTTTCTGGACACATGTGCGAGCTGTTTCAGTATCCAGTGTAACGTCGTAATTTTTTTCGTAAATGTCATCTGTGATTGTTTAACTGCTCTCAACCTAAAAACTAGCATAGTGGTTATGGCGCGATCGATTGTGGGAGCTAGTTTCCACACTTTTAAGCTGACTTGTGCTAGTTAAACGACTAAATCGTTTTCTGTTACCCTTTTTCTTGGCAACGTCATTTTTCCATCGGAAAAAGGATGTTGCCAAGAAAAAGGGTACAGGTCACCATCTCGCAGCAGTCATGCAATATGTAGCCCATTTTGCCACATGCCAAAAACTTGAGCTTACTGATGTCATTTCTGAATGTTGCCTCCAGCCGCTCGCTATTTTCGTTGATAGCATTGTAATGGATTGTGCCATTTTGTTTGCTAACCCACAAGCAATGGTGGACCTCGACAATCAACTAAAAAAACAGAAAATTGGTTTTTGAAAACTTCTGACCGAGAATATAATAATATAATAATATAATAATATAATAATATAATAATATAATATAATAATATAATAATATAATAATATAATAATATAATAATATAATAATATAATAATATATAATATAATAATATAATAATATAATAATATAATAATATAATAATATAATAATATAATAATATAATAATAATAATAATATAATAATATAATAATATAATAATATAATAATATAATAATATAATAATATAATAATATAATAATATAATAATATAATAATATAATAATATAATAATATAATAATATAATAATATAATAATATAATAATATAATAATATAATAATATAATAATATAATAATATAATAATATAATAATATAATAATATAATAATATAATAATATAATAATATAATAATATAATAATATAATAATATAATAATATAATAATATAATAATATAATAATATAATAATATAATAATATAATAATATAATAATATAATAATATAATAATATAATAATATAATAATATAATAATATAATAATATAATAATATAATAATATAATAATATAATAATATAATAATATAATAATATAATAATATAATAATATAATAATATAATAATATAATAATATAATAATATAATAATATAATAATATAATAATATAATAATATAATAATATAATAATATAATAATATAATAATATAATAATATAATAATATAATATATAATAATATAATAATATAATAATATAATAATATAATAATATAATAATATAATAATATAATAATATAATAATATAATAATATAATAATATAATAAATAATAATATAATAATATAATAATATAATAATATAATAATATAATAATATAATAATATAATAATATAATAATATAATAATATAATAATATAATAATATAATAATATAATAATATAATAATATAATAATATAATAATATAATAATATAATAATATAATAATATAATAATATAATAATATAATAATATAATAATATAATAATATAATAATATAATAATATAATAATATAATAATATAATAATATAATAATATAATAATATAATAATATAATAATATAATAATATAATAATATAATAATATAATAATATAATAATATAATAATATAATAATATAATAATATAATAATATAATAATATAATAATATAATAATATAATAATATAATAATATAATAATATAATAATATAATAATATAATAATATAATGAATATAATAAATAATAATATAATAATATAATAATATAATAATATAATAATATAATAATATAATAATATAATAATATAATAATATAATAATATAATAATATAATATAATAATATAATAATATAATAATATAATAATATAATAATATAATAATATAATAATAAAATAATATAATAATATAATAATATAATAATAAAATAATATAATAATATAATAATATAATAATATAATAATAAAATAATATAATAATATAATAATATAATAATATAATAATATAATAATATAATAATATAATAATATAATAATATAATAATATAATAATATAATAATATAATAATAAATAATATAATAATATAATAATATAATAATATAATAATATAATAATATAATAATATAATAATATAATAATATAATAATATAATAATATAATAATATAATAATATAATAATATAATAATATAATAATATAATAATATAATAATATAATAATATAATAATATAATAATATAATAATATAATAATATAATAATATAATAATATAATATATAATAATATAATAATATAATAATATAATAATATAATAATATAATAATATAATAATATAACAATATAATAATATAATAATATAATAATATAATAATATAATAATATAATAATATAATAATATAATAATATAATAATATAATAATATAATAATATAATAATATAATAATATAATAATATAATAATATAATAATATAATAATATAATAATATAATAATATAATAATATAATAATATAATAATATAATAATATAATAATATAATAATATAATAATATAATAATATAATAATATAATAATATAATAATATAATATATAATAATATAATAATATAATAATATAATAATATAATAATATAATATATAATAATATAATATATAATATAATAATATAATAATATAATAATATAATAATATAATAATATAATAATATAATAATATAATAATATAATAATATAATAATATAATAATATAATAATATAATAATATAATAATATAATAATATAATAATATAATAATATAATAATATAATAATATAATAATATAATAATATAATAATATAATAATATAATAATATAATAATATAATAATATAATAATATATAATAATATAATAATATAATAATATAATAATATAATAATATAATATATAATAATATAATAATATAATAATATAATAATATAATAATATAATAATATAATAATATAATAATATAATAATATAATAATATAATAATATAATAATATAATAATATAATAATATAATAATATAATAATATAATAATATAATAATATAATAATATAATAATATAATAATATAATAATATAATAATATAATAATATAATAATATAATAATATAATAATATAATAATATAATAATATAATAATATAATAATATAATAATATATAATAATATAATAATATAATAATATAATAATATAATAATATAATAATATAATAATATAATAATATAATAATATAATAATATAATAATATAATAATATAATAATATAATAATATAATAATATAATAATATAATAATATAATAATATAATAATATAATAATATAATAATATAATAATATAATAATATAATAATATAATAATATAATAATATAATAATATAATAATATAATAATATAATAATAATAATATATAAATATAATAATATAATAATATAATAATATAATAATATAATAATATAATAATATAATAATATAATAATATAATAATATAATAATATAATAATATAATAATATAATAATATAATAATATAATAATATAATAATATAATATATAATAATATAATAATATAATAATATAATAATATAATAATATAATAATATAATAATATAATAATATAATAATATAATAATATAATAATATAATAATATAATAATATAATAATATAATAATATAATAATATAATAATATAATTAATATAATAATATAATAATATAATAATATAATAATATAATAATATAATAATATAATAATATAATAATATAATAATATAATAATATAATAATATAATAATATAATAATATAATAATATAATAATATAATAATATAATATATAATAATATAATAATATAATAATATAATAATATAATAATATAATAATATAATAATATATAATATAATATATAATAATAATAATATAATAATATAATAATATAATAATATAATAATATAATAATATAATAATATAATAATATAATAATATATAATATAATAATATAATATATAATAATATAATATTATATAATAATAATATAATAATATAATAATATAATATATAATAATATAATAATATAATAATATAATAATATAATAATATAATAATATAATAATATAATAATATAATAATATAATAATATAATAATATAATAATATAATAATATAATAATATAATAATATAATAATATAATAATATAATAATATAATAATATAATAATATAATAATATAATAATATAATAATATAATAATATAATAATATAATAATATAATAATATAATAATATAATAATATAATAATATAATAATATAATAATATAATAATATAATAATATAATAATATAATAATATAATAATATAATAATATAATAATATAATAATATAATAATATAATAATATAATAATATAATAATATAATAATATAATAATATAATAATATAATAATATAATAATATAATAATATAATAATATAATAATATAATAATATAATAATATAATAATATAATAATATAATAATATAATAATATAATAATATAATAATATAATAATATAATAATATAATAATATAATAATATAATAATATAATAATATAATAATATAATAATATAATAATATAATAATATAATAATATAATAATATAATAATATAATAATATAATAATATAATAATATAATAATATAATAATATAATAATATAATAATATAATAATATAATAATATAATAATATAATAATATAATAATATAATAATATAATAATATAATAATATAATAATATAATAATATAATAATATAATAATATAATAATATAATAATATAATAATATAATAATATAATAATATAATAATATAATAATATAATAATATAATAATATAATAATATAATAATATAATAATATAATAATATAATAATATAATAATATAATAATATAATAATATAATAATATAATAATATAATAATATAATAATATAATAATATAATAATATAATAATATAATAATATAATAATATAATAATATAATAATATAATAATATAATAATATAATAATATAATAATATAATAATATAATAATATAATAATATAATAATATAATAATATAATAATATAATAATATAATAATATAATAATATAATAATATAATAATATAATAATATAATAATATAATAATATAATAATATAATAATATAATAATATAATAATATAATAATATAATAATATAATAATATAATAATATAATAATATAATAATATAATAATATAATAATATAATAATATAATAATATAATAATATAATAATATAATAATATAATAATATAATAATATAATAATATAATAATATAATAATATAATAATATAATAATATAATAATATAATAATATAATAATATAATAATATAATAATATAATAATATAATAATATAATAATATAATAATATAATAATATAATAATATAATAATATAATAATATAATAATATAATAATATAATAATATAATAATATAATAATATAATAATATAATAATATAATAATATAATAATATAATAATATAATAATATAATAATATAATAATATAATAATATAATAATATAATAATATAATAATATAATAATATAATAATATAATAATATAATAATATAATAATATAATAATATAATAATATAATAATATAATAATATAATAATATAATAATATAATAATATAATAATATAATAATATAATAATATAATAATATAATAATATAATAATATAATAATATAATAATATAATAATATAATAATATAATAATATAATAATATAATAATATAATAATATAATAATATAATAATATAATAATATAATAATATAATAATATAATAATATAATAATATAATAATATAATAATATAATAATATAATAATATAATAATATAATAATATAATAATATAATAATATAATAATATAATAATATAATAATATAATAATATAATAATATAATAATATAATAATATAATAATATAATAATATAATAATATAATAATATAATAATATAATAATATAATAATATAATAATATAATAATATAATAATATAATAATATAATAATATAATAATATAATAATATAATAATATAATAATATAATAATATAATAATATAATAATATAATAATATAATAATATAATAATATAATAATATAATAATATAATAATATAATAATATAATAATATAATAATATAATAATATAATAATATAATAATATAATAATATAATAATATAATAATATAATAATATAATAATATAATAATATAATAATATAATAATATAATAATATAATAATATAATAATATAATAATATAATAATATAATAATATAATAATATAATAATATAATAATATAATAATATAATAATATAATAATATAATAATATAATAATATAATAATATAATAATATAATAATATAATAATATAATAATATAATAATATAATAATATAATAATATAATAATATAATAATATAATAATATAATAATATAATAATATAATAATATAATAATATAATAATATAATAATATAATAATATAATAATATAATAATATAATAATATAATAATATAATAATATAATAATATAATAATATAATAATATAATAATATAATAATATAATAATATAATAATATAATAATATAATAATATAATAATATAATAATATAATAATATAATAATATAATAATATAATAATATAATAATATAATAATATAATAATATAATAATATAATAATATAATAATATAATAATATAATAATATAATAATATAATAATATAATAATATAATAATATAATAATATAATAATATAATAATATAATAATATAATAATATAATAATATAATAATATAATAATATAATAATATAATAATATAATAATATAATAATATAATAATATAATAATATAATAATATAATAATATAATAATATAATAATATAATAATATAATAATATAATAATATAATAATATAATAATATAATAATATAATAATATAATAATATAATAATATAATAATATAATAATATAATAATATAATAATATAATAATATAATAATATAATAATATAATAATATAATAATATAATAATATAATAATATAATAATATAATAATATAATAATATAATAATATAATAATATAATAATATAATAATATAATAATATAATAATATAATAATATAATAATATAATAATATAATAATATAATAATATAATAATATAATAATATAATAATATAATAATATAATAATATAATAATATAATAATATAATAATATAATAATATAATAATATAATAATATAATAATATAATAATATAATAATATAATAATATAATAATATAATAATATAATAATATAATAATATAATAATATAATAATATAATAATATAATAATATAATAATATAATAATATAATAATATAATAATATAATAATATAATAATATAATAATATAATAATATAATAATATAATAATATAATAATATAATAATATAATAATATAATAATATAATAATATAATAATATAATAATATAATAATATAATAATATAATAATATAATAATATAATAATATAATAATATAATAATATAATAATATAATAATATAATAATATAATAATATAATAATATAATAATATAATAATATAATAATATAATAATATAATAATATAATAATATAATAATATAATAATATAATAATATAATAAAATAATAATATAATAATATAATAATATAATAATATAATAATATAATAATATAATAATATAATAATATAATAATATAATAATATAATAATATAATAATATAATAATATAATAATATAATAATATAATAATATAATAATATAATAATATAATAATATAATAATATAATAATATAATAATATAATAATATAATAATATAATAATATAATAATATAATAATATAATAATATAATAATAATAAAATTCTAAAACTATTCAATTTATATAAATTGGAAAAATCAAATCAACCGTTGACGTAATTGAATTTTACGAAAATCTAACTTATATACATTTCAATCGACACAAAACATTAAAAATTAACATATATTAACATATTTTCCATGTTTCTATTTCTTTCCAGAAAGTTACAATGACTCCACATGCCAACAAAAACTACGAATCACCACGAATACAAATTCGAAATTTAAAAATTCAAATTAACGATAAATTTGAATTTTTCTGCAAAATTAAATAAAAAAATAAAAATAAAAAATTTGTTAAGTTATTTATTACTACATAAACTAAATAAATTAAAATAAATAAAAGGATCTTAGGAATTTATTTTCGAATTAATAAGACAAGATGAAGAAAATGAAAAATAGAAATATGTGAATTAAATAGCAAAATAATAAAATTAAAGTTAGTTAACAAAAAAACAAATAAAAAAAAAAAAAACTGGAAAATATTTTCTAATTTTAATTTTTAGTTATTTTTATATTTTTAGTTTATAATTTATTTTAATTTATGTTCTTTTGAAAATGTTATGAAAATTTCACACAAACATGGAATTTTTCAATAACGATGGAAATTCTAGTTTAACCGAAGACTTTCTTGCCAATTTCAATAGTAATACAAATAGTAATAGACATAATATTGAGAATCGTAGTAATAGTTTATTATTGTTATTTAATAATATTAGCGTTGGTATTAATAGTAATAATAATCATAATAATGTGACGTTCTATTCGGAAACGTATCCAAGTGGTTATTCGTTGACACAAATCGTAATCGCCTCGATTCTAGTCACAATCCTTATGATCGTGATTGTGATTGGTAATATGATGGTGATCATAGCAATATCGACCGAAAAATCATTGAAAAACATTCAAAATTGGTTTATCGCTTCGCTGGCGGTGGCCGATTTTTTTCTAGGTCTCGTCATAATGCCATTCTCATTGGCGAACGAATTAATGGGCTATTGGATATTTGGTGCATGGTGGTGTGATATACATTCAGCAATGGATGTACTATTGTGTACGGCGTCGATAAATAATTTATGTCTGATATCGCTAGATCGATATTGGAGCATAACAAAAGCGGTCGAATATCTAAAAACGAGAACACCGGCACGAGCCGCTTTTATGATAACAGTCGTATGGATATTATCGGCGGTTGTGTGTATTCCACCGCTGCTGGGCTGGAAAGTTGATCGTGATGATACGCAGAGCTTGCCGCAGTGTAAGGTAAGTCCTTTTTTTTTATTAAACCACAAAAAATATAAATAATTGGCAAAAGTTTAGTGAAAAATGAAAAACAATAAATTTCCAAAACAAAAAAAAAAGAAAATGTTGTTCTTAACAAGACAGACAATTTATCTTATCTAGATTAATGTCTAATTCATAAATCACATTATATTTTGGGCACATGTGTGTGCGTTGTCACATGAGATAACGAAATTTTTGGAATTTTTTTTTTAGGTTCGTTATACGTTTTGTGCCGTATCTTTTTGTGTCCTTGTGGGTGTATTTAGGTAAAAATGTTGTCATAATTTGTTGTTACTCCAGGTGTCTAGTGTATTTTGTTTATCTTACTGATCAGTCTTTTTGTACTTTACAGATTATTTTATATACTCGTACATACCTGTCCTATATATGTACATGAACTCATTTAGGATATATGAACGTAGAAATTAATTGGAACCGTAAACAAATTTTTTTTACAATGGTGTGATATAAGTTTAATATTTTTATTAACAGGATGATGGAAATGGTCTTTAGAAGGTAGTCTGTCATCATTTTATTTTTATTTATTTGGTGTATGAAAGTGTTTAATGCCTCACAATACTAGATATTGCCATCACGCTGGGAAAATGAAATTTAACTCATTTCATAGCAGCTTTCAAAAGCAGTCCTTCAAAATGAAGAACATCTGGAGGAATATAAGTTTTATTGGAAGTATTTGGACTGTAGCACCGTATACATTATGTTAAATTTTTAGTTGGCTTTAACAAAGTCTCTTTCTGTGAAATGTGTTAGCAAAGTCTTTCGCTACTTGTAAATTTTGAGGACGTTTTGAAAAACTATATATTTTAAGATTGGTCTGCAACTAACTCCGTGTGGACCTTATTGGTAGCTTTAAATAAACTAACATGCAGATTTGCCACGTACAATTGACAATAATGGCTGACAATGAGTGAGTAAATAAGCCCTGCAGTGATACATTTGCTGTTCCATCAAAAACCAAGAGCAATTTCGTTGTAGATCTGACGGGCTGGCGTTAATGGGATTAGAATTAATTTTGGCTTGCTTTGTTAGGTTAAATACTCGATATTTGTCCATACACTGGCAATATATTTTAAGTTAGTTTGAATGTTAGGCGTTTTTCGAGAATGCGAATAACCGCAAAAACAAATTTCTGTAAATGGCAAAGTAAGAACAAATGTGACATTAATGTTTCTTGTATGATGCTTGTATGATGTTAAAGGACTAAGTGATAATTTGCCAATTTGATTTGATCTCTAGATAATAGCTCAAAGTTAATTAAAGCACCATTGAGCAATTCAACCTAAAGTGGGGAATCAAAATTTTGATAAGCCAATTATAGAGTTACTGGGGTTTTGATAATGATATCAAATCTTTATTAATTGGCTCGCTTAATGGTCGATCTATTATTTTAGACAGACCACTAAAAATAATTTTTATTATTTTCGGAGCTTATACTGATGAAGCATTGATTACGGAGTTGATAATATTGAACTTGCCAATATACTTGGATTCTTTAATATTAAACCAAATCGTATAGATATAGTACTGGTGCAATGATATTCAACTGCGACCCAGAGTCTCAGAGCTCAAAACGATACAGGCAATAAATGGCGTTTTAAAGTTGTTAGAAACGGCCAATACAGATCTACCGAATAGTCATTCTTTTTTGACATCTCGACGGTGAATTATCAGTCATTTTCTTTTCTAGCCTTCTAAAGTAATGCATAATTTTACGAATGCTATTGGCATCTTTCTACATTTCCTTCAATCAAATATGATGTGCCCTTTATTCCCAGTTTTGTCCTTAATATTTGTATAACTGGCCACAAAGTGAATAATTTTTTTCACGTAGATCAAGCTTAGATACAAATCAACAACAGGTTCCATGTCCAGTAAATAATATAAAATTTAAATCCTAGGTAATCTAAAGGATGTCAAATGTATTGGCCAAATTGATGATGCCTACTATTGTGTCATAGCAGGCAGTAAACAATTGCAGAAGTTGGATTTAAGGGCTCAATAATGCCACCTCAGGAGTGTCTAAAGGTGATTTGTATAGGACGACCACAAGATTACTGATAGTTCCAAAAATGACGTTGTATCAACAATCACTTCGACAACCAAATAAACCAAAACGTTTAAAGAAATTTAAGCTGGCAGACCCAAATTTCCATAATGGATTTACTTTTTGACAGAAGTATATTTTTCGACATCATTTGTGAAGGTAAAAGATTTATTTTACAATCAAAACTTATTGCTTAAAATACAAGCAACCTCTATGGATGGATGATAGCCAGAACATCGATTCATACTGAGCTTGACAGCAAAAAAATTTCTAAAAGATTGAAAAGATCTTAGAAACCGCTCCTTACACGGAAAAATATTACACAAAAAAAGACTGCAAGGTCTCCAATTACCGTTCAAATTTTAAGGCCATTCCAGTAAACACGGAATTGTAAAATGACAGTTTAATATTTAGAATTCTTAAACGAATACTTAAGCCTACAGAAACATGGAAAAATCACAAATTACTCCCGTAGTCAAAAAAAGCAGTAATACGACGAGGCTTCAAGTTATTTTTGAAGGATCTACTAATAGTTAGAATGGCAGCTCCTTGAATGAAAATTTTGTCGACCATATTAGGTGATGGGTTAAAATCTTAACAACACTTCATTGAGCTAAAATGAAACGCGTTCAATATTGCGGCGAAAAAATTGCAGCTGAAATAATTAGAATATCTTCAGAACTCAATGCTCTAACCCACAAATTCTTAATTAGTTAAAAATCTCCGTCCGAGCTAATATCTCCGTCCGAGTAGGCCAATTGAGCTTATTACAAGTATAAGGGGGAAGGTTATCCAAATCAGTTATTCCTTACGACATTAAACACCCAATGGTACTTCATTCAAGCATATTATTACAGCATTGATCACCACAGAAGTGCACCTTAGATAGTCACACAAAGGCTCATCAAGTTTATTTTCAACCTTGAGACAAAGCAATCTCATTTTACGAGGTAAAGATATCATTCGATATGTTATTGAACGGTCCTTCAAGTGCGTACTTTCAAAGACAAAACTTCAAGAACAACTGAACAACTGTACCATACTGTACCAACTAAGTATCCCTTGGAAAGAATGATAGACGAGACATGGTCAGCTTTGTGAGATTTAATCAGCAGATTTATATTCTCTAACTCTGGGTCATTTTTTAATGATCATGTGACCAATCTGTTATATTAGTGGAACCTGTTAAATATAAAAGACAGATTAAGACGATGGCAGCATATCGAATGAATGATCCAACAATTTTGGCAAGCATGGCTCCAACAATATTTTATGTCGTTACAACAAAGGCAGAAATGGAAACTCACATCTCCAAATTCTAAACTGGAGGATCTCGTAGGATGATCGTTGCTATAAATGTTTCCTCAGCCAAATGGCTAACGGGACGTATTGTCGAATGAAGTCTAGATTAGAGCCATCTATGGGGATCAAAAATCTATAAGTTACAGGTCACAGTTGTAGTAAAGCTAAATTAGCCTTAAAACTAAAGAAACCTTAAGGTAAGATGATATTTGCCATCATGGGTGCCCATTTTAAGAAATGGTATCATAAAGTTATTCACAATTCCAAATCAACACTAAAGCTGATATTATTTTAACTGATGATATTTTACACCCAGCACCCCTTAGCAAGAGATCGAAAGAATGAAAACAGGAGATCGTAACCAGTCGATATCATCACTTTTTGACATTATTTGACCGGAAAATTTGTATCACCAAATTTGCATCGTAGGGCGAGTTGAATATGTAGTGGATCATCATCTTGTTGGAATGACATGCTCTAGAGGCCTAATTGATTTATTCGGGGTCAAGTAAGAATTCCAACATCAACTTTAGCGCCTTTAAATGTGTCCTAAAGATGCCTCACATACATAATGGCGCACCATACAATTACTCTCCTAGGGAGAAGTGGTCTTTGGTGAATCAAATCTATTTTGTTTATCAACAAAGCCAGCCAAGCCAACATATGCCTCGTCGCTCATAGTGATTGTTTGCCAAAATTGATGCGCTTCCATATACCGAGCTACAAAACACTTCAAACTGAGCTACGAATTAAAAAATATTATCTTAAACGCACTGGAACATAAACACACCGTGTATTTCTACTGGCTGCCCTTTGTCAGTTTCAATTAAACTTTTTAAATGCTTTGATGTATTATTCTTTAATAGTAACACTTTGGAATCTTTATATTTTCATTTTAAGCCATTTTCCAACAACTGAAATAAAAAAAATTTAAATTTAATTCCTTAAATTGACGACATGACAGTCAGAAAACTTCTATTTCAAGTTCGCTAAAAAAAACTTATTTGCATTAATTTAAAAAAACATTTTTTGGATTTGGTCGCCAAACTAGGCCCTAGAATATACGATAAAATATTTTCTGTACACAAAATAAAAAAGACAAAACATTTTTATAAAATTTGTTTGATTATTAGACATTTGGGAAAACCTACGCCAGAAGCAAAACGATTTAGATACGTACGATTGAAAGATATAAATTACTAGACCAAACAACCTACACTAAAAA
Source organism: Tipula confusa (assembly GCA_963556175.1). Classification (NCBI taxonomy): domain Eukaryota; kingdom Metazoa; phylum Arthropoda; class Insecta; order Diptera; family Tipulidae; genus Tipula; species Tipula confusa. The sequence continues at coordinate 218,178,954 of OY744475.1, read as the reverse complement.
CCTAATCAATCATAATATAAACTTCTTTGTTGTTACAGTGGTTGTGGGTGAGTGTGTATATCATTTCCCAGTAATTAGACCTAAAATTAACCCCAAGTTTATGTGAATGGGATATCTAAAGGCGTTGTTCAATTAACATTACATGAAGATAGAATTTAAATAGAAAATTTACTAATAAATGCCCTAAACTATTTCATGTATATGGAATGATGTCATAACCATATAACAATTTTTGGTACATCTACAGCTTGATTATAAAATTTTTGACCCTTGTCCGACTCGATCGTTAAAACAAAAACTATATAACAATTTTTACGAAAAAAACTTTCCAACGACATTACCTTGGCATGAATGATGTTTGGATATACACCCTAATTACATATTTGTTGCAGACAGTTTTTCCATTTTCGCCGAACAATTTATTAGATCCATTAAATTTGTGACATAAATCAAATCACGCACTTGGCAATTTTTAGTGTGGTGTATAGTTGTATAAAGAGTGAACGTTTGACATAAACAAATACGCAGAAAACACTTTAAAAATAAAATTATGACATCCTTTCCAAATTTAATATAAATCTACAATAATTTTCTCATTTTCTTACTGCATCATCATCATCATCATCATCATCGTTTTCATCATAATGAAATATTATACGAGACAAAATTTATCTGTTTTGTGTCAGTCAGATTAAATACTGTAATAATTTTAAATTAATTTTAATCTCATTGTTAAGATTTAGAAAAGCAACAACAGCAACAACAACGAAAATAAAACCGCGAATAAAATAGAAAACCGACAGAAATGAAAATACAATAACAAAACATCTTAAATAAGATTTAATTAAATTAATTTTAATTTTTTTATTTTGTATAAAATTAAATATTCATAAATTAGTTTAATTTAAAACTTGTTTAGATTAGAAATGATGTTTTATGCGTAACTGATTCGATTTCGTAGAATTTTGCTAGTGAAATTCGTTGTATTATTTGTAATGGGGTGCTGTTTCATACTGGGTGGATTTGGGAGGAACATTTCCAATTTTTTTTTTAATTTTTAATTAATTGATATTGTTCTAGGAAAATATTAATTTCAATAATTGGTTCTTTTTTGCCATGCTTTTCTCCAACAACAATTCGTTTTTTTTCACTTATCTGGTTTGCGGTCTATTTACTTAGGAGGGAAAAAACACAGAATCTTGTCAAATACAGATCGGAATAAAATTTACACAAATTGATATGCATGTTTTCTAAGGCTTTTTTGACTTTTTACCTTCCTCTTATTCGGTGATGCTCGTAAAATGGTTATTACACACAAATGGTGATATTAGACGCTTGTTGATTATTGAGCATCTAAATTTGTTCCAGTTTTTGTGCTAATCGTGTTTCGTTTACTAGCTGGAATTGTTGTCTGGCTATGGCTAATTATACTTGAAGACATGATGTTTGAAAAATTAAACAAAGAATACGCTCTTTTTGTGTTTGTTGTTTCTTCTGAAAGTTTCCTGTTGAAGGTAAATTCATCAGTTACTGAATTTCATTTAAGACCGAGAATGTTTGTGATGTAATCTTCATGCTTTCTATGACATGTTGGGTGTGATGCGTTATATTAGACATTTTTGGTATCGGGACCAAACTCTACAGTCATAAACACGATTTGACTTGGTTAGGTAATTAAAGCATCTGCTTCTCTCTTTCACCACTTTCACTCGTGCAGACTGCGGCATTTTATTAAATAGTTCAGTATTGCTCATTTACGGAATTCCTTCTATTCCACTGCCTTTGAATATACTCTAGTTGACTCCAAAGCATCAACTCGCTTCCTATTTAAGTTTTAAAAATTCTTCCATTGAAGAAAAGTCTTGACTTGGTGTTTCTTTTGCCCATTGTGTCTTGCTCTCGTGATTTGGCTTGCTGACTAGAATTGGCAACAATCAAGGATCTCGCGGGCAATTGACCTGGTTTCTAGCGCATTGAGTACCCAAAGAATTTCAGCGATGTGTCTATTAGTTAACGGTTTAACCTAAATTACACCGCACCGCCCGTTTAGTTAAAATGTCATAGTAAAAAAATTAATAGTCCATATAATTATGTAAGAATTATATGAGAAAACGCTAAGGCAACCACAATGACGGCGCGGTGCGTTTGCGGACGAGAAAGATAGATGAACTTTTTACTTTTTCCGACAGTGTGAATTTGCTTAGGCGATACTGGGTTGCTCCATAAATATTCTGATGAAGCATTTACCGTGTGTCACTTTTTATTTTATTGCTGGCATAATTTTTAAAATCCTTCAATGTAATTAGCCTCTGTGATATTGAAATGCCCTAACATTAATAAGCCCTTTAAAAAAAGAAGATTAATACTTTGATTCAGAGATTTTCCTTGTATATTTAAATTCCACCAGTGAATGAATTTGAATCTGTGCCCAATCTGGTAATGGCTGTCATCGTGAATTCCTGTTCATTAAATCATTTAATGTTCATTAAATGTCAATACACTGGTTTATTTAGTAAATTTTTTCATCACAATTGCCTTGATATTTAATATCTCATATAATTCGCTAAAACAATGTGTCTATACGAAGTATAATACCTGCAGCTTAACGAGGCGGGTTACGACCAATTTTTTTTAATTTGGATTTCAAATCTAAAGAGATTCGTGGTTTCTCAGATTAGATCAAAACAAAACAACCTTGAAGCTAAGGCAACATTTATCTCTTTTTAAATAATTTTGGTAATTATTCCAGTCCAGATTATAATAAATAAATTTTAATAAAAATGCATTAATGTAAGAACATAGAAATTTTCCTGGGTTCTTTAGTTATATCCCGTATAATTCGCTAAAACTATGTATCTTTATGAAGTATAAAGGTTCAAACAGAAAGTTTTCGCTCGTGCTGTTATATTAGTTTTTAAGCCAATATTTCTCAAATACCTAAGAAATAGATGTAATACTAAAATACTTATGAATAATATATCATAAAGTTTAGGCTTAGAATCTTAACTAAGAAAATTTATATAAATATTAACCAATTAAATATTTTTAGGTATAAAAAAAAATTTCTCTCGTTTTGAATTCGCTCCGTGCGTTCGATATCCTAAAAAAACATTACATCTGCTCCACTTGTCAAAAGTTAAATTTTTACTGCACAAAAAAATATGGATTATGAAGACGCAATTGAAGCTCTTTGGATTAGCCAAGTATGTCAACCAGAATTTTTTTTTTATGAAAAACTATAATTTTCGTCCATCCCGACAATGAACATTCATAAGTTAGCAAAAAGTGACTTATGATTTTATTTATTGTACCTCCGCGAAGAATTTTGCTTCTATAATCAAGACATTAACATACATGTCGGATTTAACTATATCTGGATATCAAATAATTCTCGATATTTACTATGCCATCTTTTTGTACTCCTCAGTTTAAGTCTAAGTTAACCTTTTTTGTGTTAAGTTTCCCCGAAATAAAGTGGTTAGGCCAACATTATCAATGTGTTACTAAGAACGAATCGAATTACCGATCGTAATGTTTTACGATTTTCTGAGTAGGAGGTATCTAGTTCTAGAAGTTGCAAAGATGCAAGAAGCTCTTAAAAATAGACTGAAAAATTATTTAGATTTCATTAGGCTAATGGTAAAAAATTTTCTTACAAAGCTAGGGGTACAAAATTATAAGCAGAAGTCATTATAACATTCTGTTAATTATTTCAAAAAAAAAATATTTCCGTTTAATATTTCATAAAAGGCAGTAAGCTGTTATTATTTTTATGTTGAGCAAGATGAAACTTATTAAATTCAGTACTTGAGAAGAAGATGATTTTCAGGCCAGAAAACATGTTTTCTATGAAATTACTAAAAACATGATTGATACTAAACACATGACAAAATCTAGGAATTTTGGTCACTATCTCTCTCCAGCTTTACTAATTTATTTGGTCTCTAGGCCGTTAAACATTTTCAATCATATTTTTTGAGCGGTTTGAAACCAATTTTCAATGATTTTAAAAATTTACGTTCTCGACTGGAAGCTAGATTTTTTTTTTCTTGAATTCGTACCCCAATTAGCCTAAGGGAAAAGGGTAAATTATAAATTTTCGCAAGGTTTTATCATTACAAATTCGGCACATATTTTGACATGTAATTAATATACTGCAAATTACACCTCAGTTCAATCTTTCAAAAGATTATTAGCAATTTATTATTTTTAAAATAAAATTGGTTAATTTCTAGAAATGTTTAAAAATGGTCTAAAAATATACTCTTCTCGCAAACACAACATTAAACATAGGCTGGAAACTATTGAAATGGTAAATGATGTTCTTACGGTGATTTTTGGATTATCAAATTGAGTCACTATCGCAAATAGATCTCATTCCTCAATTTCAGGATATATTTTATCGACTTGAAGACTGTATTGTTTTATCAACATATTTTTAGGCGTACCACCAAATTTCTATTTAAACTCAAGGAATGTGTTTTGTATAGTCGCTGAGCAAGGAACACTTCCAACGTCACCAGAATCAACACTGGCATTTGAAAATTGTACCCATAAACTATGGGATGCGACGATGCTAAAACATACCTATCATTATTAGTACGTCTGGCAATTATATTTGATGCTTAAGACACGGAAATTGTACAGTAGTACATATCACTGGTACTTGGCAGTCAATTAGTTTCTTCTTAGTACGCCTCTACGAAGCGCAACAACGATACAGTGATTATGAGAGAAAGTTGCTTGCATATTCGTTCTGAATACCTATTCAGACCTATTCGTCTGAAACCAAATTCTTTCTTTAATTTTAATAGGAATTCGAATAACTTTTTGTACGGAATTAAACACGATACCAGCTGTACATTTGAATGTACACTTTGCACACCAGGACCATTTTTAGATCCAACTATTTTTTACAAAATAAACTTTGCTAGTTTCTACAGTCACTTGTTGGATTATGCAAAATTATTCCAAAATTTTTTTGAAACCACAGCACGCTGAAAAAACAAATTGATTTTTTTTTGAGAAAATTTAAATAAAAATTTGTTAGTCGATAATAAACCGTGTAACCAATAAAGTCGAAAACTATGTTGTTAAAATAAAAATAATTAAATGTAAATTAAGAGTAATTGTTAATCGCATTATGAGTGAACCATTTTTTACCACCCGTAGACATTTGTATTCCATCATTTACCCTTTACGTATTTTTTAGCAAATTTTCCCATCACTTTTAAATTTCTATAGTGTAACAAAAAACTAAATTAAATATTTAATGGTTCTTTTAACTATTTTGGCACTAAAAATGTAATAATCAATTAAAATAATGATTTGTAGTCATTTTCAACTTGTTGGTGTAAAAATAACTACTGTGCAATGAAGTAGGAACAAAAATGCAATTAAGATCAAAAAAAAATAAAATAAAATAAAGTCATAAATAATAAAAAAATAAAAAATTGTTTTATAATTTTATTTCAAATTAAAAGAAAAATAAAGTTAATTGGGGAAAATGTAATAATAAATTATTTAGAAAATAGTTTATTATGGTTGGATTGCAGAAAGAGAAAATAATACTATTGTTATAGAATTTAGATTAAATAAAAAAAAAAAACATTTACAACACACGCAGATGAATTTTTCAAAATTGTGCTGTACAACAACGGAAGTGTATTTGGATTATATCTTGAAAATTTATGAATAAGGCACGCAAACTTTTATGGATTTATGGCTTAAGGACTTGGGTCTAGACGGAAATTGTTTAATTGCTGCTAAACTATGTAGATTAATTATATATATACATTGTGTTGGCGGAAATTGTTTCCAAATTGCATAAATAATTGGTAAGAGTGGGTTTTTAATTTAACTAAAGGGGATCCACTTACTTTAAATTTAAAACGTATTTTAGTTAGGCAGTTTATTTAGTAGGATATTTAGAAATTGATCAATTTTAATTTACATCGTTAAATTGCATTTTTCCAGCCATTGTGTACAAAATGCAAAGTAAAAAATGCTTTGGCACATTGACCACCTCAAACGCTTACCTTCGTGAATTATTGCATTTTTCTGAATGTTGAATTCATTTTACGTTGCGTATGTAACATCGGATGAATATTCCAGGATTTTTCATTATTTGTGTTTTTTGTTTAACATCTTCGGGTCTCTGACCCTTTACTCAGATTTTTTACTAATTCTTTTAGAACATATTTTTACAAAATATTTGTTATCGTTGTAGGTGGTCATCCCAACTAACGCTTTGAATGCCAATTTCTCAATGAACATCCACTTTTTGAGAGCACTTGTACAAAGTGTCGCTTCGGATTTAAATCATTTTCATCCGTTTTGACTCCATACCTAGCAAATCATCTATATTAGAGTTGTATTTGATGTAAGATGCGAAGTGCAAAAAATGGAGCAGATGAAGTTCTATAAGTTACCGTTAATAACTCATAGTGAGTAATTGTTTCGTCACGTTGTTTGCGCCAAAGAATTTGTTGGAGTGGTATATGCCTTTCGTTAAGTAAAGCTTGTCCTTACATTTTAGCTATATCTGTGCATAAAGGTATCTTAAAAGCTGATCAATCGAACATCACCCTTAATTTTGGTGTCGTACTGGTTTCGCGTAATATTTCACGATGTGGAAGATAACAAATTTTTTTTAACTGCTCCCCGATTAATTCTACACTGGTCGCAAGTGACCCAAATTTAAATATCCATCCATAAGTTCGCGATACATTAGTCCAAATTCTAGATTCTTGCTCATTTTTCGTTCCATTGATAGTAGTCGCTGTAAAACCATTCTATAAAATTCTTTCAGTCGTGGGGAATTAAGTTTTAATTGCCAGTGTACAATAAAATATTCATCTTTATTTTTAGGATATGTTGCCTTAACATGAGATTCGCAAGTTTACTCTTCAACTGCCCATGGATTTTCTCGAGATTCCTAGATTTTTTGTATGGTCTAATTTAGACTATATTAATCAATGGCCGTATTAAAGCTATATTGTAGGGTAATTAGCTCATTATTATTATTGGTCGCCATTCTCGCAATATCGAAATATCCAAATATCGTTTCTTCTAGTTTCGAGCTACGGATCATCTTTTTACCTTCACCACCTAATGTTATTATTATTTCGTTTCTTTTATATGATCCATTATACAGCTGTCGTAGTTTTTGAATCAATGGATGTTGCATTGAAGGTTGCTCAATGAAAGAATTAATTAGCGAACTGAACACCAGTTTTCTATTGTCATATCTCTCACATATTTTCTCTCATGCCGGATATAGTTTGCATCACTGACTAAAATATGCGATTTATTAAATTTGCTGCTATAGCATCTATTTGGCACTTAAGTACTGAAATGTTGATACTGAAAATATTTCTTCAAGCCTAGAATAAAAGACTTTGATTGATCTGTTTTATTTGTTTGTCTCCAAACTTGTGCCAAGAGTGTTTTTCTGTATTTAACAGTTAGGTAAGTTTTTATGATTTTTAAGTTTTAACCTCAATTATTCCTATTGGTAGGGTTGGTGGTATTTTTTTATAACCTCAGAAAGTTTTACTTGTAGTTCGGAAACAAAAGAAATATTATTTCGTTTCCTTTTATTTTCCTTTTGCTTTGGAGGTTTGGGGTTTAAAGAGGTAGCCCGATCTTTGATCGAGAAAACAATTTCTGCTTTCAGAAGCTAAAATATCATAAATTCGTGTTAATATGTTAAAGAAACCGTTAGAAAAAAATGTTTTGGAAATGTTAATTGAAAAATGTTCGTATAGATTTATTAAGACTACGAATCAGATTCTTGAATATCATCAGGAATAAGAATAATCTTTTCATTCAAGAACTAAGGTAATAACTTTTATTTTAAATCTCGTAGTGATCGGTCAGGACTATAACCACTCTTACTATTACAAGAAGTTTTTTATAAGTTAAATGACCACGAATTCGAAGTACCGAAAACAGAAGCTTAACATATTGTTCATAGAACATTGTATCTTTGGGTTTATTGAGTTTGATACTTGCATAAACAGAAAGAGCTATTAAGCTTTATGTAATTTTGGAAGCCCATATATCTTAACTTTTTCCATAAGTGGCATAATTAGTAGTTTTTCTTTTAGAATTGATAATGGACCAAACCATTTCGCGTTTGCAGCAACCTATTTTATTATTGGTAAATATTTAAATTTCAATGAAGGCAATAACTAGAATCTAAATGAACACTGGAAATCAGAATTTTTGAACACTTCAATCTAATTATTATGTCTGAAAAATAATTTTCAAACTCTGACCTATCAAGATTTAAAGTTAGCAAAATAGAGTTTTACTGTTCTGTGAGCAAAAAATTATCTGAAAATTACCTGATAAACTTACTAGATATTTCGAAAGCCTAAGTAAAACAGATACAAATACAAACAACTAAAGAAAACCAAAAATCAAATGGCCAATTTCATCTATATAAAAAATGCCAAGGCTGTAACCGCACCTAGAAATAATATGGACGAGAGATGTGTCAGATTTGCAGGGAAAGATACCAGCAAAGCATGTCCTTCGTAGCGGCTGCACAAAGTTTGTCAATTGCTACAAATAAAACGTAATGCACCACAATACATTTTGTGCATCACCCGGTATTTCATATTCATAAATTAATGCGCCAGAATGTAGGCATACAAAGAAATACCCAAGATTTTGATCATTTGAATCGAGGGATATCCAACACACACTATAGATAATACCATAATGTGTTAATATTTTACAAGGTGGCAGCAAAATGTAAAGTCAAATACTGCGTTAATAAATTACATGTTCAGTGTAGAAAACTTCCGGCATCTCCAAATCTTTCGGAAATCTTTCGGGTTGGTACCGATTAGAAAAATAAAAACTTTTCTGCGAAATTTAGATGATATAGAAGCGTGGTGAGAAAAGCATCAAAAAGTATCTAGTATCAAATCGAAAGAATTAAAGTCATACAAGTTTGTTAAAAAAATCATTAAGTTGTAAATTCTTTTAAAAGTAAAATTATATAAATTTACATTAAAAGTAATTAAGTTACGCGAGTATAACTGTGTACAGAATTATTAAAGACCAGCATAGCCGGGGACCCAGTTATTACACCTTTAAGTAAAAGCATACCCGAAAAATGCATAAACTGTAATCCAGCAAATTACATATAGATGATGTGAAGTAGCTAGAAAGCCTAGTATAAATTTAGAGAAAAGTAAATCTCAAGCAAACGCGATAAAAAATAGAAAAATCTACTCACAGATCGTACAACAACGAGATTCGATGGGAAATAAAGACGGTACCGATATTCCAATTCTTAAAAATATTCCAAAATGCATAAGCACCTTAAAAACTATTCTTAAGAAAGAGTCGTTGCCTAAATTAAACAATAATAAAATAAATTGTAAACTGTTCCAGAAATTAGTCAGTGTTAAAAAGAAACTCGAACACATACCAATTTCCATTTGGAAATTAGAGAATTGTTTAGAGATATCGGGCCCCACAAAGTTAAACGATACTCAACTATCTTAGTAATCAACTAAAACTTTTAATCAAAGAAAATAAAAATGAATCGATTCTTAATTACCTTACTGGCCTTACTGGTCAAAAAATACCGATTATTTTCTCTGGAAAACAACAAAAAGTCTTAAAAGATATAAAACGCAAGTACCTTCAATTAAATGTGATGATGGAACTTGGGCTAGAAACGCAATGGAAAAATTTGATTTGTTTGCATCATATCTTTCAGATACATTTGGTCCTTTCCCAAGACAAACGGTAGATAAAAACATAACACTAACAAAATTTCGGGTTTTCCGGTAACGAATATTCAAACTACTATTAGCATAAGATAATCACAATTCTATTTTTCTGCATTCTGTTTTTTGTATTCTGTCATCTTTTATCAGCAACTCCAGAGTGAAACCAATCAACTGTAATCTGTAAAAAAAATTCCCTAAAACCAGATCTATTAATGAGCTTATTTCTCCAAGCCGTAGACTAATAAATTAAATTAATTTTCACCTGAAAATTTTAAATAATTAATCTATAATATAATAACATAAAAATATAATAATATAATTTGTACAAGCCGTATGCTGAAAATAAATTGGATTCGTTTTTGCCTGAAATTTACAATTTGTTAATTTACTACATCATTAAAAATATAATATTATACAAATTATAATATAAATTAGATTTAAAAAAAATTAATTCATCAATTCATCACAAATAAATTGAATTAACCGTTTTATAACAAATACGTCATGTAATCGCCAAAAATCTAATTTATATACACTTTATCAACACAAAACTTTAAAATTAAGACAAATTAGATTTAAAAAAATTAAACATTACAAATCAATTGAAATAACCGTTTATTGACCAAAACCATTTAAGTGATTCAAATTAAACATGAAACAATTAGATCTTTTACCTCTCATCTAATTTAGTTTTAGAAAAAAACAGTCGACTATAAAACAGGTTCACAGAATAACCGATATAATTGAAAAAGCACTGGAAAGTGGTAAAATATTTTCAAATATCTTCTTGGATGAACAAAGGACTAGTATATAAACTTCATCAAGATCTACCATTGCAGTTTTATCAGATTCTAAAATCCTGCTTAGCTGACCGATATTTTAGGGCTAAATATGAAGATCAATATTCTTCATTGATGAAAATAATAGAAATAGTACCTTAAGATAGTGTCTTCGGGTCAATTCTGTACGTCCTATTTACAAGCAATTTGCCAAATGCAGTTGAAACTCATATAGAAACATTTGCAATCTTAGCAGTTGGTAACAATGTAGAATGAGCAACGAGGAAAATACAAAGAGCCACTAACATATTGAGCAACTGGACAAAGAGATGGCGAATCAAGCTAAATGAAACCAAATCAATTCAAGTTGACTTCACCAACAAAAAAGTAAACTGGATACCAGTGGATATTAACTCACAGCAAGTACCACATGCAAATACTGCCAAATATCTAGGCATGACACATTATGCTAAGCTTAAGTAGAAAGAGCAGGTCAAAAAGAAAAGCTTATAAGTAGGAATATTGAGCTATCTCTACATAATAAACTGCTGTTATTTAGGCAAATTCCAAAATCAATATGGATCTATGGGTATTCTGCTTTCGGGATGCACCAAGAAGACTAATATCTTATTGTGTCCAATAATAAATGATAATCTCCATATAGGGACTTAAAGATGGAATACATCAACGAATAACTCAGGAAGCACGGGAGGAAAGATATATTTCGATGAATAAAACAAATTTAGTCAGACGTCTCTTAAGAACGAGACCTCTAAAACTAGGACAGCCAGAATAAAATATATCTCTCAAAAGGAGAACGTCAGATATTTAAGACAAATTACTAGATGATTTGTAATTCAGTTGTAATAAAACTATAAATAAAAATAAAATAAAAATTAACCGAGTGCTCATAATTAACTTTCGTGCCAACCTAATATTATATGATTAATTGAATTATTTAAATGTTACTAAGTACCATTCTTAAATCCAATGCTTTTTAACTTTTTATTTTCAAACTGTTGTTTGTTTACAATTTTGTACGCAACTGGTTTATTTACATCGTAAACTGGCTGCATATATTTTTGTAACGGGTAAATTGAAATATGAGCAGTTCCAATTTATTCGTCAAATGATTAACAAGTGGTAGCTTTGTGCAAATTACCAGTGGCATATATATGTGTTCTAGTGTTTTAAACTTTAAAATTATGTATATAACTATGCATGGTGTTTTTTTATTAACGTTAAGTGAGTTTAAACGAGGAGTTTTAGCGAGAATTGTTCAAACTAAGGTATAATATTTTATTTATATTTTTTTGCACGCGGCCCTACAGTTTTTCGTTATTTAGATTTAAATCATCACTATTTAGCTTCTTTTACTTAGGCCCGTTGCACATACCAGCTAAGCTTAGATAAGCGATGTGAAATCTGTTATCGCTAATATGTTGTATATCACGTATTTAAATGGATCGTTGCACACTTGAGCTAAGCTATGCGAGATATATTTTTTGTTTCGAGTGATGAAAACTAACTAAGCTCTAGTTGTATGTTAGCGATATCGATCACATAAACATTGAAATTTTTTATTAAATCAAAGCATCCTATATTAAAACACAATCTAATTTTGTTTTTAATATTGAATGAGCGTCAATTGCATCCATGTTATTGATGTCACTTCTACATTGTACTATGGGCATAAAATGTCAATATTCATTCATATATTTATCAATTGTTGAATATATGGTACACTGTTGGTGCATTTATTTTTTTAATTTGGATACCACATTATGCATAGAAATTATTTAAGCTAGTTATTCTTTATCTGGGTCTTTAGATCAATGGCTTCCTTTGATTTAGACAACCTAGTTAATAATATCAAACTTTATTTTTTATTTAATGTCATTTAAGTGAGTTTTGGCTACATATCACTAGTCTACCAATCAAATAAACACACGAACCATACGATAAATTTAATCTATGACGTATATGATATGGTAAATTGCAAAAACCAGCAATAAAAAATAAAAACAAAATTAAATCGAAAATCGTAACCGAAAATGGTTATGAAAAATAATTTTTTCCCCGAAGCATACACACCCCAGGGAAATTATTACATTAATAAAATTTCATGAATTATCAATAAAAATACTGGTCATATCGCTATTTTTAATTTAATTTATTTCGGCAAAATTAAATTAAAATATTTTAAGCCTTAATTTTTAACATGCATTTGCGTTCGTTTGAAAAAAAAAATGGAAACAACAACAACAAAATTATTTTTAACATAAAATTGTGCGAAAATATTATATTTTCAATTTTGCAAAAATACTTTATTTATTTTTATCTATATGTGAAGTATAATTTTTAAATTTTATTATTATTTTAATTTATATTTTCGTACTTTATGGTATGTTTGGGAAAAATGCTATTTGTGCGGTTATGCAGATGATGAATGAAATTTTTTTTAATATTCGAGTATAATGTGATATGTAGGTTGTAGACGGAAATGTTTTTTTGTTGCGTACACATCAAACAAGTACTATTCGGTCGATGTATGGTGTGCTAAAATTAGCAACAATATATGGGTTATGGAAAGTAATATAATATATAAATACATTACAGTAAAACTTGCTTAAAGCGGTCGCTATACAAAAAATATGGATCATGATTACATACTATAGATGCGATAACCCGGAAGATTGTTGATATCCAACATTGAAACTTACTAGAACCGCTAGCATTGTTGACTTCTAATTTTGTATGCATTATACCTCCTAGTACTTGTTAAAATAGTCCATTATTACAAACACATATTTATTTCCATCTTTATTGATTAGAAAATATCCTTATATACCCTTCGCTATTTTTTCGAAAGATCCATCATTGTTATCCTACTGTATGGCTGTTCTGCTATTTTGTGCTAGTATTTTTACTACCCCACGCTGTATTTTCTCTAGTGTTGTGAATTATTGGTCTTCCCTTATTATTCCAATACCCTTGTGAATATTCGCGTTTTCATGAGTTTACGTTTCTTGATTTGGTTTTGTTTGATCATAATATCATTTCGGGCTTGTTCCAATTGTTCTGGATCTTCATTAGGAATTATGATTTTAAATAATTCATTAAATATTTCTTTTATTCTATCAGCCGTTATACATTTCATTATCTCTGTAAGTCTAGATTACACTTTTTCAATTGATCATTCACCTCACTCTTATGTAATGGACATTTATTATAGCGCTTCAATAATGGAACTTTAAACACCCCATTACAGGAGTGAGATGAATTTAAGGTTCTTTAGTTGTCAGTTACATAAATTTTAGATACCCTGTAAAAATTCAGGATATCTCTGAGTAGTTGCTTTAGGTTTTCTTTGGCTCTCTACGATTGTCAATTGCTGCCTTTGTCGATTCTCTAATTAAACGTTACGATGTGCTCGCCGGCGGATTGATGGTGGTTTTTCTTTCCGTTGGTTTTCATCTGTAATATTCTGAATAAAGTTTTGAGTGAAGTGATGGATTTAAAATTGAACCTGTATTCGTGCGTCCTCGATTTGGCTGGTGATGTCGTAAGGTAGGACGTTAAAAATTAACCGTGCAAGAATTGGGAGAGCTTCGGCCCCAGAAAAGATTACAGGGTTCAGCCACAAAAAAAAAAGATATTGCTTTTCGAAATTCACTTTAGTATTGATGTGGTTGCTCAGCTCTTCATCAGTTATCATTTTAATAGTATTAGTTTTCAACTTAAAGATCCATTTGCAGCTGATCAACTTTTTTTCTTCAGACAAGTCCATCGGCTTCCATATGTTATTCTTTATCAAGGATTCATATTTTTTCGAACGATTTAACCATTTACGTGGCTCGCTAGCAACATTTTATCTACGTTTTTATCAGTACCAGAATTGCTGTTGGCGTTTGCATTTACAACACCGTTGGAAATACTTTTGTGTGATCGCAACCATCGTCAGGTTCATGGTTATCGAGATCAACATAATACTCTTCTTTACTCTCCTTAATAGCTTCAATACCTTGATCGAGACTCATTTTTGTCTGTAGGATGTATTTTGTATCTGTATGCCTTCCGTTCGTGATCATAATCTAATAAAATTACCTCTTCCGCTTTCAAATCCATTTCCGATACTGGACGTCTTGAATCCGAATTAAAAGTTTTGCTCCAAACTTTCTTTATACATTAATATAAATAGTATAAATAATATAAATAATATAAATAATATAAATAATATAAATAATATAAATAATATAAATAATATAAATAATATAAATAATATAAATAATATAAATAATATAAATAATATAAATAATATAAATAATATAAATAATATAAATAATATAAATAATACAAATAATATAAATAATATAAATAATATAAATAATATAAATAATATAAATAATATAAATAATATAAATAATATAAATAATATAAATAATATAAATAATATAAATAATATAAATAATATAAATAATATAAATAATATAAATAATATAAATAATATAAATAATATAAATAATATAAATAATATAAATAATATAAATAATATAAATAATATAAATAATATAAATAATACAAATAATATAAATAATATAAATAATATAAATAATATAAATAATATAAATAATATAAATAATATAAATAATATAAATAATATAAATAATATAAATAATATAAATAATATAAATAATATAAATAATATAAATAATATAAATAATATAAATAATATAAATAATATAAATAATATAAATAATATAAATAATATAAATAATATAAATAATATAAATAATATAAATAATATAAATAATATAAATAATATAAATAATATAAATAATATAAATAATATAAATAATATAAATAATATAAATAATATAAATAATATAAATAATATAAATAATATAAATAATATAAATAATATAAATAATATAAATAATATAAATAATATAAATAATATAAATAATATAAATAATATAAATAATATAAATAATATAAATAATATAAATAATATAAATAATATAAATAATATAAATAATATAAATAATATAAATAATATAAATAATATAAATAATATAAATAATATAAATAATATAAATAATATAAATAATATAAATAATATAAATAATATAAATAATATAAATAATATAAATAATATAAATAATATAAATAATATAAATAATATAAATAATATAAATAATATAAATAATATAAATAATATAAATAATATAAATAATATAAATAATATAAATAATATAAATAATATAAATAATATAAATAATATAAATAATATAAATAATATAAATAATATAAATAATATAAATAATATAAATAATATAAATAATATAAATAATATAAATAATATAAATAATATAAATAATATAAATAATATAAATAATATAAATAATATAAATAATATAAATAATATAAATAATATAAATAATATAAATAATATAAATAATATAAATAATATAAATAATATAAATAATATAAATAATATAAATAATATAAATAATATAAATAATATAAATAATATAAATAATATAAATAATATAAATAATATAAATAATATAAATAATATAAATAATATAAATAATAAAAATAATATAAATAATATAAATAATATAAATAATATAAATAATATAAATAATATAAATAATATAAATAATATAAATAATATAAATAATATAAATAATATAAATAATATAAATAATATAAATAATATAAATAATATAAATAATATAAATAATATAAATAATATAAATAATATTAATAATATTAATAATATAAATAATATAAATAATATAAATAATATAAATAATATAAATAATATAAATAATATAAATAATATAAATAATATAAATAATATAAATGATATAAATAATATAAATAATATAAATAATATAAATAATATAAATAATATAAATAATATAAATAATATAAATAATATAAATAATATAAATAATATAAATAATATAAATAATATAAATAATATAAATAATATAAATAATATTTGCTCCTGAAAAATGGTAGAGCCAGTAAGAACAGTAAGAGTTATGCAAATATCCTTAAATTCGGTTGCTTCAATCGATCATTTGGTAGATTTAAAAGTACATCGGTTAAAATATCGCGCAGCCATATTATGCAAATCGAATAAAACTTGTATAAATAAAATAATGATGGTGTACCATCTATGTAATAAACGTGAAAACTGAGTCTAACTGTATTGTAACATTAATAATTGAAATAAAATGAGCACCAATTTGCTACATGCACATAAAAAAAATTCCATTTTCATTTTCCAATTTTCATTTAACAAAATGTAAATAAAACGACGACTATAACTCTTATGTTCTTGTATAATTTAAACATAACCAACAATAAAATGAAAAACCCTTATGGGTTTAATTGTGTCGATGTTATGGGAAAAGTAACCATAAATATAAATGTAATAGAAAAACAACAAACCCCAATCCACTGGTATACCAATATAGAATCGTGCGGTTGGCTCGGTGAGTTTATGTATCTTAGCTGTACACAGCTAGATTATATTTACCAACGTAAACAATGAAATATGTAATTCCCATTAGAATTTTGTATTCTGATTATTTTCCCCACAACCAATTCGTGGTTCCTATTTTATTTGCTCGTGTATTAGTGTTCCAAATGTATAAACATCGACGTCTTTATACAGCATATAAATGCAGGAATTTCAGGATATTGAACCAAAGAAATTGGAAAATAATTTATAAATTTTTCTTCGGTACAAACTTTTTTCTTGCCATTTTTTATTAAAAAAAGGGGATGGGAAGCAAAATAACCATAAGATAAAACGAAATAATTTGAATGACGTCTTGTTGTTGTTGTTATCGCCGTTTCTTACTTAAATTTGTCCTATCATTGATAAGAATTTGTGTAATGTTGTTGACATAAGAATAAATATATAGAGATCGGAATATTATGGAGATGAAAAAAGTTTTGTTCCTTGGGAGTCCTTAATGGAATTTTAATTTACGTTTAAAAATATATAAATTGATTTTGTATCAGCGGCGACGGGAAAAAATAAACAGAAATTTATTCGTTTTCCTGCTATATCTGCGTTATGTCTCCGTTATATGCGCGCTTTGAAGGAGGGTACAGCAAAATATTTTTGTGGTTGTTACGCTCATGTTATGATCGATAAAACAATTAGTTTAATGATAAACGTAATTATTTGGCGTAGTTTTTTTTAATAAAATGGTAAAGGTTTTTTTGGAAATCTACAAATTATATATATATATATATATATATATATATATATATATATATATATATATATATATATATATATATTCAGGGGCCGGCACTGGAAGTTGACCCAATTAATTCTGTAAATTTGTCAATTCTTTTTTTTTATTTCAAAACTCGAGTATATTGTAAAATTGTTTACTTTTAACAAAAAACATGTTATTGTTTGATGTAGCCACCCTTAGTGCCGTTAATAGCATCGAGTCTGTCCGAGAAGATTTCACACGCTGCACGAATGTGATGGTATTTGGCCCCATTCTCGGCGAAAAGCAATCTTTAACGCGTCGACCGTCTCATATTTTTTAGTTAATATGTACTTTGGCATGCAGAATAGAATATATAGAAAAATCCATTGAATATAAGTCTGGGGAATATGGATACCATTATTGTAATTAAATTTAGGTGGGAACTTTTTCGTAAAAAACGTTGGGTTTCACAGGCTTTATGGAATGGTGCCGAGTCTTGTTGAAAGGTCCAATGATTTTTACTGAATTGTTTACGTGCCCCAGATAACAAAGCATCGATTGAAATCTTTTCACGGTAGATTTGCTTATTGAGCTTTACGTCCTCTTCAATGAAAACGAGTGGTGAGCGTCCTGTGGCAGTTACAGCAGCCCAAACCATCACTGATGCAGACGCTTGCTTTTGGAGACCAAATCACTAGTCTTTATTGTCTTTTGATTTGAAATTCTCAAATTCGCCACCAACGTGCAATTGTTTTAACACCTTCGTTCTAGCTTAGCAAACTTCCTTTTGTGCAAGAGTTAAATCTTGCAGTTTTTATATTTTGTAGGGCTTCAATCGTAGTTCATTTTTTAGTATGTGCTTTATGCTACGATAAGTAGTATGTGCTTTATGCTACACATTGAGATATTTTGCCAATTGAACTGCGGTTTGTTGTGGATTACGTTGAATTCTGGCCTTCCTTTTTCGAATCGTTTCTGATGATTTTGTTCACATGTCGTAGCTCATTCATAATGGCTGGTTGCGATTTTCCAGCTAAAGCAACAAAATTGATGCATTTGAATTCTATTTCGATAACTTTTTTTAACAGCGGCGTGAAACGATATGCTTCTCCGTAGTCTTGTAAACAATATAACAGACTGATGTTTGTCAATAAATGAGCGCACTGTCATGCGCTGTTTGCTTGCTACAGCCGCTTGAAATTGGTAACAATTCGAGTGCCGATCTCTGTATATATCGGCCACCGGTGGTATAGCAATGTTTAAGATACTTTTTTAGCACGCCGCGGTTTCGTGTTCGATACTTGCCATTGACCATACATATATAAATAGAAATTTAACAATTCCATCTGGCACCGATGACCAAAATGTGTAGATACACGTTTGTTGGGCTGACCATCTACAACGGTCACCAATTCATAATCAGTGGTTTAATCATTAGGAAGTTTATTTAAGCTTAAATAAGCAAGTCACTTGCTATTCGGATAAGCTGTTTACCAGTGTGGAACTCCAATAGTTAGAAAGTATAAAGCAGGATTTAGAAATGCAGTGAAGTTAGCAAGAAATTGGCATAACTTGGAGACTTATATAGTGGGGGAGAGCCGATACAAACCATTGTTGTTAGCGCTGTATGTAGAAAGCCCATCCAACAGGAAGAATTAAACTTCAATTAAAACGCATGTCTTTGAGAGAGTGATTATTGATTCCCTATTTTGGGCAATAGAATTCATGTTGCTACTGAAAAGGTTTTAAATATAACAGAAGAGTAACATAATATGTACTGTCAATGATGAATATAATGGAGTTTATGCAGATGAAGATCGACATATATAAGACTGAAAGATCAACAGAAAGGAGCGGAAATTGCAATACTTTTTAACAAAATTATGATAATATATATTATATAATTTTCTCTTTTATCTTATAAAAATTCTCTTAATTTTCCGTCTAAATCTTCAGATATTTTAGCTGTATTTTCAATTTTCCGTTTTTGCATTTCATCTAATGAAATGTTTTCTCTTTCAATCTGTATTTTTGTCAGCTTTAACCAAGGCTTTACTTGTCCCAAAAGAACTACCATTTGCAATGTACTTGTTGTAAGATTTTTGGTTTAATTTGTTCCTAAATTTAAATAGCTATCAGTATCTTCGTTAGCACTTTTTATCGCTAATATGGTATCGGAGTTTTGATTCGGAGGACTACACATATTGCTCAAGGCACTTGATTGAAAACTGAAGTTTCGGCG
The DNA here is from genome assembly GCA_963556175.1 of Tipula confusa. Classification (NCBI taxonomy): domain Eukaryota; kingdom Metazoa; phylum Arthropoda; class Insecta; order Diptera; family Tipulidae; genus Tipula; species Tipula confusa. The sequence continues at coordinate 218,158,925 of OY744475.1, read as the reverse complement.
ACATTTTTTTGAGATTGAGTGAATAAGTTCTTTCTTCCATTCCAATTAGAATAATTTCTTTATTCTACTACTACTACTACCTTAGGGGAAAGTAAATACTCATAAATATTGTCTTATTTTCCAGTAAATAATTGTAAGTAAAAGGTATCTTCTACTTATAAGCATTAGCTTATACGGAAACGTACCTTATCAGTATTTACTTATTTTTATTCACTCCACCCGTCGCATTAGTTCCACAAGTCCTGAACTTATGGCAGCATTTGAAAAAATGTATAAGAAAATGATGGACCGAAATATTGCTTTCCAGCAATATAAGGGATCTAACCATCAATCAATTATTACCTCTCAAATTAAATAGAGTACGGTCTTCAAGTTTTTCTTGAAGTTCTTCATGTTTTTTTATTGATGTGAAAACATCTTTAGCGGCAGGAGTAACTAAAAAAACTATATAAAAAAATGTAACGGAAATGAGGACACAATGTAACGGAAACGACGGAACATATACAAAAAATTACGAAAAGAATATTTTAACAAACCGATTTCAAGTTATATGAATGTGTGAATATCGGTTTGAATAAAATGAAATAAAATAAAAAAACAAAATCCAAAGTTCAACTGTATGCACCAAAACAAAACCAACAGCAATGGCCATTTTGAATTGTAATGTCTATCAAAATGTCTATACAAGCCGTGCGGAAAATTTATTTGACAAGTTCATCAAAACAAAATAAACATTTATAATTGTTAATTAGCAAAGCTTTCTATATATTAATTCAAAATAGTTTCTACCATTCTTGCCAAAGTTGATGGTATGAAATAATTTTGACATGTTTTACTGTTTTAAAATACCAAAACTCAAATGACTTTTAAACTTCAAATTTATTGCAAGTTGGCCTCATATGACGCCATCTTCGAAATGTTTATTGGTAGATATTGCAATTGTAATGGTATACTTAATGTCAGGTGGAGAGGCCGTGCAAAGGTTTAATGGTGTTTCCACATAAAATTTGCGAGTTGAGTATGAACTCAAAAACTGTAATTTTTTTAATCTTCTTGGTTCAAATTTAATGACCTGCTAGTCTTTTATTATTCGCTAAGAATATTTTTAAACCTTAGCATTAAACTATTAACATCGTATTGTTTTTCTAGTAATAAAACTCCATCAAAAACATTGTTGCGATCACGTGCCGGTGCTGCAATCTGGTGTTGCAAAAAAGAAAAATTGTACGTATTTATTGCGGAAGCCAGGAAAGAGTTCTATTAGTATCCTGTCCTCATGTGTACATCCTCAAGGAAGCCAACCTTTGATAGTTTTCAGTTCATGAAAGTTTTTTATAAGCATATGACTCGTTTTTATTTTCCTTCCAAGTCAGTAAAAATGATACAAATTGGCTTAAGTTTGTTCAAATTATTTTGAAAAAGCCCAAAATTTAAAGAACATTATTGTTCGTTTGGTATCACACCATAGTTGAAATCTTAAAGTGGGAACTATATTCATGCTGATTCGAAGTCTCAACACTAAACAACGACTACGCAAAGACACACGATTAGTTGTAAAATGCATGAAAGACAACGTGACTGAAGTATAAATGCTCACTTGATAAAGATTACAGGAGGGATAGAGCTATCGAATTTTTAGCTATCAAAATACAGGAGGGATAGAGCTATCGAAAGCGGCCAATTTTATATTGCATTCTTAAGATTTTGTCTTTTTTTTTGACATCGAAGTTACGTATTTTTGTCAAGTTTTACCAAAACCTCTGAAACTGATCACATTTTCATCTAGATTCGTAAAAATATTTTTTTTTTATTTGAACTCCGATATTAAATTAATATCACTTCCACTATTCATCACATTTTAACCAAATTTTTCCCAAATCGTATTACTTTAAGATCTTTATTATAAAATTATTACTCTTTTGTTGGGACTGCTTTTTGGCATTCTGCTTTAGCCGATTCCAGTTTCGACTCGTATAAGATACTTAGCGGTTCCTTCCAACAATTTTCGCATAGAAAAAACTTTCTGTTCCTGCCATCCAAATGTTCTCGCAGTTTCTGACAGTTTAAGACAAATATCCGAAGGGCGGTCATAATTCCAATCGTCAGTCTTAAAAATATGCAAATACGTTTCCATATTTAGTTTTTTAGTGCGACTAAATGGCAAGTTGGAGAGAGTAGGTTTTTGAATATCAAGGTTTTTGAATATTATTTCAATAAAATGATGGTCAAACATTTTAAGACTAAAGCCAAAACCGAAAAACATGAAATATCATAAGCTTAAGGCGAGCAAAAACATGATCAATGCAATGACATATATATATATATATATATATATATATATATATATATATATATATATATATATATATATATATATATATATATATATATATATATATATATATATATATATATATATATATATATATATATATATATATATATATATATATATATATATATATATATATATATATATATATATATATATATATATATAATGGAAATCCCAATAAGCATAAACTTTGGTGAACGATTTCAGTACATAAAAATTGTTCATGAAAATTCAAGGTCGTATAGTTTTTTATTTTTACCAATTTTTCATTTGTGTTTTTGAATGTGATCCATTACCATAATACAAAATTATGCTACATTAAAAATATTCTAAAGCTCATTCGAGTTGTGGTTGTGTCATAATTTTGGTTACATTTTTCATTTGTTTTTATAGTTTCGTAAAATTAATGCTACGATAACATGAGACAAACGTACAGTGTTTCACATATAGGCAACATAAAAACGTACCACTGTACGTATATATGTGTAGGGTAACATTAAGCTTTTCTTTACATTAGATTTATATATTTTGTAGTGCCTCATTTTCAAAGATCCTTTTCATGTATTTTGTACCATTTTGATGATTTATTTGTGTTGCTTAAATTTTTTTTTATTTTTTTTTTCACCGAAAGCATTCAGTCGACTTATTCAAATAACAAATTCTCTACGTTTCTAATGAAACGTACACAACAAAAAAATATGTGTTCGTTCTGTGAAAGGATGTATGTTGTATGTTTAGACTATGTATGTAAGGATGTACATATGTATAGAGTTAATAGGATAAACAAACACATTAGTGTATAAAGGGAAAATTTTATTTCTATAGACATTTTTTTTTTGTGAATGAACGAAGGAAATTCAATGGAAATGATTATGTCGCTTTATAAATATTTGGTGTGTGTGTATATATTTTGTATGTATTTTTCGGATAAATTTATAATTTGACATTTACGCAATATTTCGTAGTTGATTGTTTTTAAAATATACGTTAACCTTTAGAATTGTTAGAGGATTACGAGAGTTTTAAAGTAGTATTCTCGAAGTGGAATTAATACGACGAACTTCAAATATTAGGAAAGTCTTAGACATAAGACTAAATTTATTATTTAAAATTCAAAGAATTTATATCTCTTGGTTAAACCCTAAACTTGGTTTGCAAGATTAATTTGTTAAGTCTTTCAATGATGTTAGATTCTAATTTTTAAAAGCGTAATTACTTCACGTGTTTGAACTATACTAATCTTCTGTTAAATAAATAATTCTAAAAACTAATGATTTTATTTACAGACGGTACTAACATGAATAATGTATTTGTCCAATTTACTAAAGTTGGCTGGTGCCCATTTATAAAATTCCCAGTTCCAAAGCGCAAAAGTTGATTTTATGTCGTTTTTGTACTTTAAAGCACGAGATAGTTATGCGTATTGTGCGTATTGCTTTAAAATTATTAAAATCACTAAGACTAAATCATTAACCTAACCGTAATGGGGTTTTTACACCGAGCTCTTCGGATAAGTAGTTGCAAGCCCAAGGAAGCCCTGTTATGAGTATTTAATGGATATTATTAATGTCCAGGATATTATTAATGTCTAGTAATTACTGGTTTCTAATTTTTAGTGTTGGAATATCTACAATGAATTAACCAAAAATAGTATGTTAAAAACATGATTGAATGGCTCAATGTCAAAAGCAGTCTCAGGTAATTGTTGCAAAAATCGTTTACTAGGAGTATTCTAAAAATTATGTTGTTTTATTTACAGTTAGTTCTGATTTTTGAAACTGTCATTTTTGTGAAGTTTCTGTTTCAGTTTTATTAGGATTTAGCTTGAAGATCTCAGTCTTTTTAGTGTGTATGGTTCGAAAATATGTATGGAACGAAAATCAAATTTATATGCACTTTATTTGACAAAAAACTTTAAATTAATAAAATTTTAAAATTATTGATTAATCTTTACAAATCAATTGTATAATCTCATCTTTTTATCGTTAAAGTCTTGTAAACATTTTTCATCTGCCAATGCTCTTAAATGTTTGGTAGAATCAATATCTTTCCAATTCTTTCAAAAATGTTTAAATTCTGGAATATTCGGGTTAGTAGTGACTAACTTGTAAAAATTTGACCACAATCACAAAATTAACTCATAAATATGATGATCGCAAAGAAAGTATGCTATAATGCGTTTTATTATTTGTTCCAATAAAATACAGGCTCCATTGAGTGCCCAGTTTTGGATGCTGTAGTATCACAACAAAATCTTCTTACTCGTTAAACAGTCTCCAATTTATTAGAACTTCAAAGACTGAAGTAGCGTGATCCTTTTCTGTTGAGTTTTGAGACTATTTAATACTTACCAGTTGTTCAATATTCTATTGCACGAGCCAGTGCAAGACTAAAATAAAGCCGAACATCTTTTAGTACAGGCTGATGAATTTTTTGAAACTAAATCCTTCACGAACCCTAAATTGACTATTAGAAAAGAACTTAGTTTTATATAAAAAAATCTAAAACTCTTACTTTAACGCACTTTTCAAAAATTTTAGAAAACACTGAAAGTAGTGAGAAAGAAGGCCGATAGTTTTCTATATTTAACTCATCGCCTTTTTTTATGTAAGGGTATGACAATAGCAGTTGTTAGAATATTAGGAAATATTCCGTTTACCAAACTTTTATTAAATAATTCTTCCAAAATAAACAATAGATGGTGGGCAATTTTCTTAATGGTAAAACTACTAATCTCATCCGATCCAGAAGAATGTCGGAATACTCAAATCTGCGTCAATAATAAGCTCTTCAAGACCCATTTCATCCATTCCCTTAAAATTGGCTCTTTGCGCTAATTCGATAATTTCATCTCTAACCATATGGACCTCGTCAATGTCAATACCAACATTTGAAACGCATTCTGACTAAATTTTGCGCCATACGCCATTCCTACAGGTTCGTTTCACCTCGGCCCAAGAATGTTCAATATTTTTAATGGCTTTTAAAATATTATATGCCTTCCAAAAATCTTTAACTGTCGAGTTTTCATCTTCATCTGTCGCAGATACAAGTTGAGTAAAAGTTCTTCGCAGATAGTATGATTTAAAATTTGATATTATTCCTTGATCCATGGTTTGAATGATTGAAGTGGTGTTGAGTGGCATAAATAAAAATTTTACATTTGAACTTATTTCGTCCAAATATGTCGGATGCCCTGGTGCGTTATCAAGAAGAACTTTAAAGTCCATATTTCGCAGTACTTTTTGAATTCCGGAATTACACAATTGGTTACCTAATCCGAAAATAACACTCCAATAACTCAGAATTTTTTGTTAACTCCTCTCAAAGCTCTTCGAGTGTCTGAGTGGTATACCAGAAAGGGTTTCAGTTTATAATCGCCATTCGCATTTCCACCTAAAAGTAATGTTATCTGATCTTTGCTTACTTTGTATCCAGGTGTGGCAGATTTCTCTTTTAAAATATATGTCCTCTTTGGAAGGCGTTTCCAGAACAAGCCTGTTTCATCAACATTAAAAATTTGGTGTGAAATATACCCACCTTCCTGCACTAAATCTTTAAATACTCTGCACTATCTGCTTCCACTTTTAAATGAATATTGTGCAGATTTGCACGGGATTTAAATCGCTTAAACTAACCGCCACTAGCGTTAAAGTTTTCATTGAACGATTTACTTTGTAATGGCACGGTATCTTGCAAATCGTTTAAAATCTTTTTCGCTTTAGCCTGAATAATCCATAATGAAAGAAGAGATTTCATTTTAACCAAGAGAGAACTTCTGGTGATAACTGTGGTTTTAACTTGAGTTCCTGTTGTTACCACAGATAGAACTTTAATTTTTGTGGCATCCGACTACAAATACTGCGCACTGTTGTTGGGGCTAAATTTTATATTTTTGCAATATTACCTGGTTTCTCACCTGATTAAAACGTCGCAAAACTTAAAGCTTCAATTCCAACGAAAGAACTTTTTTACTTTTTTTGGCAGGTATTTTCGGTAAATCTTTTACTGCACGTTTACGATCCATATTTCAATTAAAATAAGATTAACTCGTCCTCCTAATTTAATATAAATTATAAAATTAATAAATAATATTACCCAAATATTTTTAAACCATTTAAGGGGATTTCCCTATTTACTTTTAAAATGTTGGTAAATACTCTGCTCTATTGCATTTTCGTTTTGTTAGATTTCTACAAAACATTTTTGTTTAATTTTTTTATTTTCATCATATTCTATTTTATTACATGCACATGACCAAGTTTTTTTATTACGTGTGCATAAATTTCGAGTTGCGTCCAAAATGCGAAACGGCGAAACGGCGCAAATCGAATCGAAGCAACTCGATGCTTTAGTATATATATATATATATATATATATATATATATATATATATATATATATATATATATATATATATATATATATATATAAATATATATATATATATATAAATATATATATATATATATATATATATATATATATATATATATAATATATATATATATATATATATATATATATATATATATATATATATATATATATATATATATATATATATATATATATATATATATATATATATATATATATATATATATATATATATATATATATATATATATATATATATATATACCAATCGAAGAAGATCAGGCAGATTGTGTTGAAAAGGATGTTCTCAGCAGCATTGTGGAAGCATGTAATTACGAGGAAATATACGAAAATCGCGTATTCCTGCCATCTTTGATACCTGAGCACTGGCCAGTACCTCAAATTATGGATATATTCCAGGCAACAAGACACGTTGTGTTAAAATCAAAGAATTTAATTAAAGAGACAGGATATGGCAGCTTTCCTGGGTCAAGAAAAACGAGGTCGGGAGTTTCTCCAGAAACAATTACCTTAGTTGAGGAATTCTACAGAATTATGGATATCAGCCGACAGTTTTTTGGAAAAAATAATTACATAAGTGTTCGTGATGCTAATGGGGAGCGGATTGAAAAGCAGAAGCTACTTATTTTGTGTAATTTATCTGAGGCATTTCAGAATTTTTTGGAAAAAAATCCAACTGAAAACGTCGGAATCTCTAAATGCGGAGCAAATTGCGGAGCTTCGATCAAAAGAATGTATATTAGCTGAAAAGGCCGGAACACATAATGAATGTGTGTGTATTATTCATCAGAATAACAATTTTTTATGTCCAGTTATAACAAAAATTTTACGATGTGATCCTGTTATTAAGAATGAAAGAGAACTGTTAAAAAAAGTATCCTGTGAAAATTTGATGTGGGACTGCTGTGAAAATAAATGTGAAGAATGCAATGTGCTTGTGGATAGTTTTCTGAAAGAAATTAAAGCCGCCGCAGAAGCTAAAGAGCTGGATTATGTGACATACAGCTATTGGAAGCCTGATGAGAAGACGTATAAATTGGAAAAGATTGCATCTTTAATTGATGAACTTGTCGAAATTTTATAAAACTCAAAGTTTGGTCTAGCAGCATTACGTAAACGCGATTATATCGTTAAACAACAATCTAATTACCTAAATCACGTAAAAAATAAGCTGCAAGTTGGGGAATATGTTGTGATTTTGGAATCGTAGCGTACTACAAATCATCAGCAGATGAACTGAGCATACTTTCCTATGCAGTAGTATCAGAAGAGGAAACACATGATGCAGTAGCTGTATACGGATTTCAAACTAAATCTATAAATTTTCTCAAAGAAAATGAGTCGAAGTATCCAGCTCCAAAAAAAAAATGTATTATTTTTCGGATAGAGCTGTATCGCAGTTTAAGAATAATAACAACTTGGCCAATATTAACTTCCATCAACATGATTTCACCATCGACTGCGAATAGAACTTCTTCGCCAGAAGCCACGAAAAGGGACCATCAGATGGTGTTGGAGGAACCATTAAGAGAATTTCTAGAATGACTTCCTTAAGAAGTATTGACAAGAGTCTATTCATTACTGCAGAAGGTTTTTTAAATGGTGTACAGATAAAAGCAACATAAAATCTATTAATTTCGGTTATGTAAGCAAACTAGAATATGCAGAAACTAAAACTAAACTAAATAAAAGATTTTCAAATGTTAACACAGTGACGAATACTCGTCAAACTCATGAAGTAATGCCGAACTCTGACACAAATTTTATTAAAACTAAAATGTTCTCGAAGCACTGAGTTATTGTGTTCAGAAATAAGTCCTGTAAAAACCATATATATATATATATATATATATATATATATATATATATATATATATATATATATATATATATATATATATATATATATATCATGAAAATGTTTTATAATTAATTTTACCATACATCGTCTTGCACATAAACAATCGAAAAAATAAAATAAGCTTAAAAGCTTAAAAACCATAATTAGTTAATACTGAAGTAATTTAAAATGTTAAGGAGAACATTCTCATTTTTTCACAGATCATTAAGATTTATAATTATCTTATAATCTCTTTTGTATTTAGCACAAATTATTTTTATGCTTACTATACGAAAGTTGAGTGCAAAAAAACAATAAAAAAAAATTCTTACAGTAATATCTCAAATTCTGGAAACAAATTGAAAAAGCGTTCTAATGAACTTAAATGTAAGAGAAAAGGATATAATATTATGTATAAGATATAAGAGTCTAAACTATATACGATTTTTAAAAAAGGAATAGTTTTACGAGAATTGTTCATATTATGGTATATACCATATATTTTAGAAGACCTTCGTTCTGGAAGAATATCGTCTCGTTTTTCTTTTATGTTATGGCTAATTAATTTATACAGCAAGTATCAAGAATTTATTTTTTAATTATATTATTTGTTGAAATAACCGTTTGAAAGGTTTATGAAAAGATTAAACATGTAGAGAGCACGCAGACTCAATTCAATATAAATCAAGAAGCTATACAATTTGAGCTTTTTTCTTAAACCAACATGAATTTGTTCAATTTAAACGTTTGGCTTTATACAAACTAAAAATTTTTAATGCAAGAAACTTCCTTTGGTTTGATTTTAAAAAAACTAAATTCTGAAAACAGTTATGTTAAGCCGTAGTTACAGCATACACAAATTTGTCTAAAATCAAATGTTAACTCCCATTATTTTGAACGATGTTCAACTACACATCCATTTACAAAATTTGGTCACAACACGAGCTTTTTGATTTTAGTTTTATAGTCAAAGATTATTTTGATAAATCGGCCTAAGAAATCTTAATGGTAAAAGGTTGGTTTGTCGATTGAAATCTCTTCGGACAAATTATCTTGAAAATAAATATAAAAAATTCATAAAAGTTTTGTTACATAAAACCAATTTGTATTTCGACTCATCGGGGAACCATGAATATGCAAAAGAATAAGAAAAAATATTACGAGATATCGATTTTTGGTCTTACTAAAAAAAACAATCATAGGACATTAAAGTTTTATGGGCAAGTAATGTTCGTGTTCACATTTAATCACAAATATGAAAACATAAAAATATGTCAATCTTAATACTACACTAAATGCAGTACATCATGATTCCATATACTTTGAATATGGGAAAATTGGCTGTAGAAATTTAATCGATGCTAAACCTGAAAACATTTGGAACATTTTTTATTATGATCTCAAAGCTAAAAATATTGTATTTTTGAACTTTGTTCTTACTTTCAAGAGGAGAACCTTTATTGAAACATGCTATCTGATAATGGTGCTTGAGTGAATTTTAAGGTTTTATAGAATAGTGGTTTTATAATAGTAATAAATGTTGGGGTTGGAATGAATATTTTCCCCGATTAATCATTCTTTTGTACTTTTCCAAGCACCTTGTACTTTATTTTTAATTTTCAAACTGTAGTCATCGTAACTATAAATTGGCTCTGGATCTCTTTCAATGTAGTTGGATAAGGTCGGTTTGTGACCATAAACTAATTCATATGGCATAAAACTTTTCAAAGTATGTGGAGTATAATTATATTCAGACATTGCAAATGGTGTCAACTTATCTCAGTTTTGTGTGTCGGTTATGTAATTTCATAAATATTCACCGAGTTTTTAGTGTGATCGCTCGAATGCACCATTTGATTGTGGATGGTATGCCGTCGTATTTAGTTTTTTTAATATTAAGGATATTACATACATTCCAGGATACTTGGCTAATAAAATTTGATCCATATTTGCAAACAAAATGTTCAACAAAAGCACGTGCTACTGTGTCGGTGTCTGCCATCGAAATTGGTGGAACGGCAATTGACAATTTCGTGAGTTCATCTTGCATTGTTAACTGACCAACTTTATTTATTTGACAATTTTTACATTTTTTAATTAAACTTTTAATTCGGCTGTACATTTCAAGAAAATGATAATACAATTTGATTCGATTAAATCCGAAGTCATTAGCATCTTTTTCCTGTGAAAGAACAGCTCCCAAATAAATATTACTTGCATCGGTGGTAACAATAAATATTTGCAAAAAATCGGGGTATTGTAAAATAGATGGACGTTTTCCTACCATTTGAAATGAGTCGTCGCAGAACGCATCCCAATTAAATGGTAAAATTGTCTAGTTAATGCAATAAAAGGTTCTGCTAGTTTAGAAAAATGTACTATAAATCGTCTATAATATCCGCATAATCCAAGAAATGCTCTTATCTCTTTAACTGTTTTAGGAATAGGAATGGTTTACTGCGGTAATTTTTGTTTGGTTTTATTCCTCTCAGAAGTAGTAATATGGCTAAGATAGGAGATTTGATTTAAATTGTTTAAATTGTTAAATTGTGAATAACTTTGTGTTATGGTCACCCAGATTGTAACCGTAGATAACAAAATCATACCGCAGGTAAACAAAATAAAGACGCAGAGAGTCTCGTCAAAACATTATTCATGAGTCGTTGAAATATACATGGGTCACCTTTCAACCCAAATGGCATTCGATTAAAATGAAATTGTTCTGCTTCAGAGCTATATGCAGTTTTAAATTTATCTGCTGGATCCATCGGTACCTGATGGTATTCTGCCAAATCAAATGTGAAAATATAATAAGCTTGTCACCACAAATGGTCACCAGAAAGGTGAAAAATATCATTAAATTCACGACAAATTCGTAAGGTAGAAGATTTTTCTTCGGAGCTTAGTGATTTTGTTTTAATTAATTTTTCGAGTAAATTAAGGCGTCCTTTAAAATATATTGGGTTTTAGAAGTAGAAAAAATATTAAATTTATTAATACTTTCGGCTTCTAAGTGAAAATTAGGAATTTGAATAGCATATGTATTTTAATTCATTAGACAAATATGGGCTTTCGAATCAGAAATTCATGTTATAGCATTCCTAATGAATAATCCAGGTTGGATTTCTTTTGGCTTTATTAATAATTTATCCCCTTCTAGAAAATTAACGTCAAGAGCGTCAATGGTTAGCGTTAACGAATAAATACAAATTCGACAGCAATATCACTGTTGTAAACATAACAAACAAAACCATTAGCGTATCGCGACATAAAAATAACATAAAAATTCTAAAACAAGGCTGCTTAGTCCCCTTTTTATTAAAAAGCCTACTCAAAAATATAAAAAACAGTTGCAAAATTGTTTCGCTGGCGATAATGATGTGCTTCCGCTATTGCCTGATAGATGGTAGCAGAAAATTATTTTTCCGATGTAACTTTTTGGTGATTTTTCACAAAAAGTATAAAATAACTATAATATTTTTAAACTATAAATAAAATATAATACTTTTTGGTTTAGTTTAGTTTTAAGTTGAGGTACAGTTAGTGGCTTTTGTAGTCCCATCTATCAAGATAAATCATGAACTAACTCTTTATAATTTAGTTTAGTTAGTTTAATGAATTAAGGCAAACAGCAAAAATTTATTTCAACGAACTAATCGTCGTCATTACCGTCAATCGTTCTGTTAGCATAGTATGCTTTTTGTATATTTTAATTTGACAGGCGTCGACGCTCGCCACTGACACGTCTATTTCTGTTTCGACCTTAATGCTTTCTCAGTTATAGCTGAAATTTCCATTCCATTACTATTAGGCTACCATAAATTTATTAAAACTAAGAATTTTCCCTATGAAATTTTTTTAATATTTCTTGATTATAATAAATATTGCACTTAAATTTCTGGAGAAAATCATTGCCTAAAATTCCTTGCTCCTCGATCGGGAATAAATTGATGGCAATATGAAATTTATGAAAGATTTTTTGATTATTTGGTAATAGAATTGTTGCTCTGCAGACCGCTAATGTTGTTACGTTTTCATTAGTTATTCCTTTGACTTCACATTTTAAGGACGGATTTTATTTAGTATAGTAATCATTTCCTGTTCTATTGCTTTATTCATTCAATCGGTAAAGTTATTGAAACGACAAACTTTAACAATCAGTTTGACAGGCTCTCCGAAACATTTTTGAAAGGATCAAAGAGCTATTGATGCGTTTAATGCCTTGATTTTGATAGAGCAACCAACACCCTCACAAAGCTCTAGTTTTGGTGAACTAAACCAAAATTTGGCAGTCAACTTTGACAGCCAATTCACTTCTGAAATATTAAATGTTGGAAATAGGTTCCATTTTGGATTTCAAATTTTTCTCCATTGTATTGCTTGTTCCTTCTTGTCTAGTGGTAGCTGAGACATTACTATTCGGTAACACGATAGTTACGATTTATTCTGCATCAACATTTTAAAAATAAATAATATCCTGAACCCTATTTATCGTGAGATAAGGACAGTGGTGGTTTCCCTTTTTAGTTAATTACATCAATTGTTTTACTTTTCTTTATGAAAACTATTTAAATTTGATGGTTTTGCGCGGTTGCAAATGCCTTCATAAAACTTCATTTTTTTAACTTGACATTGAAATGATATAAGTACAGTGAATTTTTAGTAAAAAAATTACTAATTCATTCTACTTGGCAAAAATGACCGAAAATAGGTAATTATTTAAAATGTGTCAAATAATGTATAAAAATCATTCAAAAATACAGTTTACAGATAAAGGTTAAACTTCCAATGGAGGATACGACTTCTAAAGAATTTACTCTTTTAATACAGGTAAAAACTATAGTTTATACTTTATACTTTACGGATACTTTTTTTTACTTTTTTGTTAAAATGTTTCAAAAACTTCGTAACACACAACTAAAAACATCGCTCAATATGCTAAAAAACTCTCGATGGCTTGAAGTACAATCAAGATACTAAGATACCAATTTATTTACTAAAAATGTTTGCTTGCATGATTGATTTTTCTTCGCTGACATTTTCCATATTTAAGTCAATATATAAAAGTTTTCATTTCTACTACACCAAGGTGCGTTGGGAATAACCATGCTCAGAAACGTAAGCTGTATTGTCAGCTCAGAATTTCTACCTATAAACCAATACACTTGATGTTTAATTCTTCTTTTTTCTTTTTAACCTTCTCTTCATTATAGCTTATAATCAATTACCATCGAGGGTCATGTCGAGGTATTGGAGCTGGACCTTGAACTAACTTCCACTGAAGTCTAGTTAACTTACTTCTTTCTGAAGTTTACATGGATCGTTTTTTTTTCGTTTAAGGCAATGTGACATTTCTCTGTATAATAACTTATTGCGCTTTTATTGCGTTTTGGTGTTTGATGGTTGCTTCTAGTAGATATTTTTCATATTTGCCAGGCCATCTGTATCATCTGCAAATTCTACCATGCTTATGCTTTTTGTATTAGTCAAATCACCGGATGAACAATGAAAGATACAAAACACTTCCTTGTTCTGATATTTTTTAAGTACTCTCCATCACATTTTATAAAGAAATGCTGATCTGCGAAGTAAATCTCGGTGCAATTTATAATTAATCCCTTGATTTCAAACTTTGTGAGAAGCTTGTCTAAGAAGATCTAAAAAACTTAAATCTAAACTAGAAATCTAAGAAGATATTGATATAAGATTGTCTAGTATTCTAAGAACTTTATCATAGAGTGATTTTCTCTAATTTCAAATGATTCAATGTTCGATTTACAATTATTTGTTATACCTCTTAAGCACCATGTATGGTTGGTATCGTTTGCTGGATTGCCTAGTTTCGAGATCTTTACTTCTGCAAATTTAAATTAATTTTTATGGTATATATTATAGTTTAAACCCTGTGTTGATTATTTGAACAATTTTTTGCAGTCATTTTTCAGAAACAATCTTTTCAATTTGGCTAGTAAATAAGTCTTATTTTGGCGCCTCACATTACACTTGATCTCATCTTTTAATTCCTGTAATGTTACAGGTTGTGTATGTTATGATCATCAATTTGCCTAAAATTCTAATGTTTTCATTAACTGTGTGGCTTTAGGTAATGGTAAAGTAGCCTTTTTTCTTATCACCTTTAGCCTATGTTCCCTTGTCATTTCTAGTAAGTATCACATTTTGTTTTTTTTTAATACTTTTTTGTTTGCTAAAGAGGGTAATCAGTGTCCTTATGTCCAGTAAGACTACAGGTTTATTTGTTCTTCAATTATTTCATTGAATAAGATGCAATTAGTATTACTATTTGCAATTTTACACATGCTGTGATATAATGACAAGCTATAATGACCATTATAAATGTTTTACTTGTTTACTTAGTATAAGAGTGACAAAACAATGATCTTAGAATCTTATTTTTCTAAGTGTTAAATTAGAGCTTTAAGTTCATTCCCTTACTTTGCATCATGGCTTTTACATATGTGGCTTCTATATGCTTCAAAATATTCTATGTTCCCTTCAGATTATTTTATTTATTTAAATATTTAAATAAACAAATCCAATTTATTAAACATTTTTTTTGTACATGGTTGAATTAAAACTAAATAACTTTTTTTTTTTTTTTTGAATGTTGGATTTGATAAATAGGCCATCCATAAATTATATAGAAATAAATAGAATCACTTTCCCTAAAACAGATTATTTTATTAACTACATTGGATGGTCACTGAAGAATTTTTGAGTATTTTTTTCTCTCTGTACCTATAATTAATGGTTTGGGTTTCAGTTGATTTCCTTTGGTAATCTTTGAAAATCTTTGGCTAATTCACAGTGCCCTTGACAGGTTATACATTTTGCAGATTTTTTTTTGCATTTTTTAAACTTTCTTGCATTTTACTTTTCAGTACATTTTTCGAAATTAGGCTTAGGTCCGCAATATTATTGCTAATGTTTGGAACATTCGAATTTGTTGCATTGAGGTATTAGCCTGTTCTTTTAAAGTGGTTCTTTTTAACTCTCATATTGAGATTAGATTTGATTTTGAAAATATTTTGAACTTTCTCCGTAAGCTTGAATAGTGGGGTTCTCTTTTTTGAACTTGACTGTTTGTATTTTTTTCCCGTTTTAAGATTTTTCCTACAACTTCTATTTGCGGATCTTTTGTCTTAAGATTCTCCATAATATCTTTTTCCTTACATGTTGGGTAAAAACATCTAACAATAAACTTATTGAGGGTTAATTTTTATATTCGTATGTAAACAATTATTTTCCTTCCCTATTGTTTTTTGTGCTAGAGCAACATTATAGTGATCACAGTTTTTTAAAATCAATTATATACTACTAAATTCTGTTATGCCGAAATTAATTGGGGCAGAGGAGCTTTTTGTACGACTCGTGAATCGATGCTGAATTTTTTCTAGACGGTTAATTCTAACATAATACTGAGGATCCCATATAATTGATAAGTATTCAACTTGTGATCTTACTAATGTGGCATAAACTGTTTTAAATGTAGTCACATCTTTAAAGTTCTTGCAAGTTCTAAACATAAATCCCATCATTGCATTAATTTAATTTATTATATTTTCAGTTTGTTGGATAAATGTTAGGCGGTCATCAAGAACATTGCCTAGGTCCCTAAACTCAGTAACTCGATCAATAATAATTTTGTTGAATGTATATGCTTTAACTGAATTGGATATTCTTTTTGTGGAAGCGCATAACTCGACAATTTTTTACATTTAGCTCCAATTTATTAAGTTCACACTATGCAACAAAACTTATCAAAATAATTCTGAAGACGTGTGCAGTAAGTTGCGTTATTAATTTTAATAAATATCTTCCTAGCATCCGCATACAACATAAATTTCGATAAAAGTATACAGGTATCTACATTATTGATAAACATTCAAAATAGCAACGGACCAAAGTGACTGTCCTGTGAGGAACCCCATATTTTATGTCATATTCACCCGAGAGACATTCTTTTTTAAAGTCAGTGAACACCACATCAACTTGCGAACCATCATCAATTGAATTTATCACAAAATGTACAAGGCCAAAGAGATTAGTTGTAGTTAATATACCTGTAAGAAAGCCATACTTTTTTGGGATATAATCTTACCTAAGTCAATTAAGAATAAGTCACGTACCATATATTCAAAAAACTTTGGAGTAGCGGGTAATATTGAAATAGGCCTTTAATTCTCAATTAAAGATCGATAACCAGTTTTAAAAACTGGAATGACATACGAAGTGGTCCAACTATCTGGAAAATACCCAATAAACAGTGATCTATTGTATATCAATGCCAGAGGTAATGTTAATGAATAAGCACATTCACGTAATAAAAACGCAGGGATTAAATCAGGACCAGAATTATGATTTGGTTTCAACTTGCTTTGGTTTATATTTAAAAATAAATTCAGTAACCAAAGTAATCGTACCCAAAATTTTTAACAGTTAAGCAAGCTTTATTGATCTGCTTGTCAATGAAGGGATTGGCTGATAATAGAAAATTCGATGAGAAAACATTTGATGAACATAGCGTAATACCCGCAATACATTCCGTGGCACCTAATTTTAATGGCCGTGGATATCCAACAGTACCTCTTTTTGAATTGATGAAGGACCAAAAACATTTTGAACTACTTTTGATTTTACCCTCAACCCCAATTATTTACCAACGAAATTTATTACGATGCATTTTTCTAAAATCACGTCGCTCTTTTAGGAATTTAGCGAGTTAGCATTATTCTCACACTTTTTCCATAACTGGTCCATTTTATTCTTGGCTCAACGCAACTCCTTATTAAACCACCGATTTTTATTAAACCTGCGGCTAAATCTTACCGGTATAAACTTGTCAATACCAATAAAAATAATCTCAAATAATCTCAAGGAATATTTTAACGGCATTGTCTAGATCGCAAAAGTCAAACAACTCGATTCAATTAATTGAATTGAAAAACGAAATTTAAATCTTAAACCCTACTCCAAGGGTCATAAATTTACTGTTTAACAGTATTAACAAACTCCGTTTTATCCAAAAGTAAATTTATTAAAATAGACTTGTGATTCTTCACCAAATATATACTTTCTTTAAAATGATACTGCAGTTCAAAAAGTTACTAGAAACAAAAATAAAATCAAGTAGGCGCGCCCGAGAATTAAAATTAATTTGCGTTAAATCTAATGACGACATGTGGCTCGAAACCAGCTACATTTGAAGCTAAGCAAATGTTGATCTCATAATTATATATATATATATATATATATATATATATATATATATATATATATATATATATATATATATATATATATATATATATATATATATATATATATATATATACATAGGTAATAACCCCTATGATGAATTTACCTTTATATCAATGATTTTATTGGTTTAGATTCTTGGTCCAATCTTGACTTTTACGTGGACGGTGTGTAACTGTATAGCGGTGGTTCTTTGGAAAATATAAATGATTTTTTTTAAATAATAAGGACCATAGATTCGCCATGTTTATTATATTGTAGAAGTAATTTTTCGGGAGTAATACTCAATTCCTATTTTCTGATTTATCAACTTTTACGATGGTCATATTGTTGTATTAAAGTAAAAAGCCAACTGTCCGCAATTTAGACAGTTTACCACAAGAAGATGCTCTTTTCGATTTTAAGATAATCAAAATGTGTTACTCATTTTTGGTAAAAGTAAAACATCCCTCGAGAATCTGACATATGCTTCATTGTAAAAAATTATATAGGTTCTTTTTGTCAGATCGATCACAGGTCTTAGATACCATGTTTATGATGGCTTTCTATAGATATAATGTTCATTATTTTGTGTAATAAATTTAACAAATCATGTAAATCCCCTAAACAACCCATAGAAATCAAATCGATACTCGTTATTAAAAGTCCACTTATTATGTCAATAAAATATATAATAAATCAAGTTAGACCATCATCATCATTTTTATTATATCATCTCATAGACAAACAATATAAACTGTCAATGTGAAAATACTGAATTCCAACTGTGCAGGAAAATTGTGTGCGCTTTTTTTAAAGCTCAATCAATAAGAAGACTACTCGTCTAAATATAGTCGATGGAAATAAATGATATAAGCAACTCTCATACTGTGCGTGTGTGTGTGTGTGTATATATATAACCCATATCGAACTTTCAGATTTTTCCATTGAAATCTGTGTTTTACACATATACGATGAGGATGGCACAAATGTTCGTTTTTATACATGACCCCAATTGTATATAACAACAATTCATTATTACGTTAAGAGTGCGGCTACACATTGTGATGATCGGAATATAAAAAAATTCTGTAGTAGAACTATCGATTGCCTATACGTATGAACGTTAGTCGGCCTTTTGTAATATTGTTAAGGAGCGCTTGTTAGAAGGATATTGATATATATATATATATATATATATATATATATATATATATATATATATATATATATATATATATATATATACGGATTAACACCCATATAATCATAAATATATCCGATAATAATAGGACATGTGAGGTGTATTATGTCGACACAATAGAACATATATCGTTAGATAGCATACATTTTTATCACATTTAAATTATTCATAAATTCATATGACAATTGATATTTGATAATAGAATTAAATTGAACGAGCGCTATACGACATATAGAAGATACGATAACGATGAATCTCAATGATAATAACATAAATTTATATCATCTTACGTACATATACATAACAATAATATTATATAAGCATGCATCGTGTCGACGTACTCAACATGAAAATAGACAATTTATTTTTGTTGTGTTGGTACTTTGATGCTCTTACAAGATCTTTTATATATATGTGCTCAACAATAAACACACGAGTGAATTTTAATAATATCGATAATAACATAACATAAAAACGTGTCGCTATCAAGCTTTCCGCTTTAAATTGAGAAAATGCGAAAATTTGTGACGCGCACAACAAAAATTAATGAATTTTCGTTCAACATATACTATTGTATATGTGTTGAGATAAAATTATGTCAAAATATAGAAAAGCTATTGGGAACATTTTTTTTTTTGGTTTTGTTAAAACTGTTGTTTAAAAATAATGTGGTACAACATGACAGTTTTGATTTCTTTCATGTTTCTGTATATTTAAGTTTGCGACTGTAAGCTCTTGAGAGTATTGCCTATTGTTAATGGTTGTGACATGTTGATTCGACAAGTTCTATGTTTTTTGGGAATTAAAAAAGACTGCAGATGGGCGATTGCGATTACAAGACGCGTGAAATATAAGTAAAGCAGCAACCTTTCGAATATGAGCCAGTTGAATTATAACTGAACCCTTCACCTTTGGTAAATATTAACAAAGTTTCACATTTTTTTATAGTACTAATGATTTTAGCGTAGATGGTGTTGGTGTGACGTTTAGTTTATCGACTCTAGTGGTAAATTCTTTGTTTTGGATTTTAAAACCAGTCAATATTAGGAAGTAATCATGCAATATTATACGCAAAGATTAAAAAGTATTTTAAAAGTCAGCTTTTGGAACCCTTTTTGTCAGTGGCTGCATGAATTAATTAAGGAAGGAGTTCGGTATGAGATTCAATTTGAACCGGTTTGTTTATTGATTTACCTGTCAAACAACGTCAAAGTAAATTTTTGACATTAGAACCACCACAAACTATCTTTTGGTGACAGTTAAAAATAAAATTTAGGCCAACCGAAATAATTTCCCTTTGGTTTTGGCAAATTATTTCGGTTGGCAGTGTAACAGTGTAAATAAATGATTACTAATACGAACTAAAGTAGAATCAGCTTAATTGTTTAAAATAATTTTTGGAATTAATTCTAGTACAATGTTTACAATGCTAGTCTTTAATTGTGCCAGACAACCATACTCCGCCTCTTGAACCGGTGTGTTCAACTTCATGGCAATAAACAAAGATGATGTACCCACTTCGTTTGATTATGTTTAGTTTTTAATGTACCTACGTGTACTTTATTGTCCACTCCAGAATGTCTTTCGATGGCTTTTCCCATTAACCAATGACTGACAGGAAGACCTTTATCTTGGATAATAACAAAACCATCCACTTGGATGTTTTTCTTTGGTTTTCTTTTAATTTGTTTCTTCTTTAAATCTGAGATATTCGATGTTCCAGCTTAGCCAAAAATACTGCGACATATATTGCTGCAAATGACTTGAGGGGATATCCATGTAAAGGAGCAGGTGTTAAAAAATCATCTTCTTCATCAGATGATCGACATAATGGACGATGGTTTAGGATAGATTCGATCTCCGCCATTAAATTGTTCATCTCTTCCATGGTTAGGATAGCACGCCCAGCGAGCGACTCTCTTGAAATTAATTTTATAACGATTTTACTCCAGTTTTCACAGTCCACCGAAATGAGGTGAGGTCGAAGGCTTGAACTGCCAGTCAATGACAGAGAAAATTTCAAATACTATTAGATGTTGTCGTAAGTTTATTGCATGATTTAATAAGTTTGGCATTAGGTCCAACAAAATTGCATCGCTCGTCAAAGCATTTACTAGTTCTAAGTGTATGGCCTTGATAGCCATGCATACACAAATACATACGTATGCTTTGTAGATCTTCTGACCACGGCCTTTAACTAAGTGTATCGAAAACTGTCCGGCGAAGTCAACCCCAGTGTTTAGAAATAGTCATTACAGATCCACTCTTACTGATGGCAGACTCCCCATTAGCTGTTGTCTCAACTCGGTTTTGTATCTCGTACAGGTTGTGCATTGGTCAACTATTATTTAAGCTGTGATAATTTTCTCTTTGGGTATCCAGAAGCGTAGTTTGATTAAGCTCATAAGTAATGTTGGGCCTACGTGCTTACTAAATTGATGTTAATCTCGGAGAAGTAATACACTTTACATGGATTTTGGATAAAATATGATTGGGTATTTTATGAAATAAGGTACCAAAATATGATGTAATCGGCCGCCGTCCCGAAGCAAACCAAATCGATCCACTAATGGATTTAAATTGACCAAAGAACTTTTCGTATTTGAATTTTCGTTTGATAATATGTGCTTCCATTGCCTTCGTTTTTTGTGGGTTAATATTTCGGAAGTACGAGTGCCCATGAATACGCACCATCTTCTTAGGTGGCTTTCTAGCTAATCCAAAACGATTTTTGAGTCTACCCAGTAATTGTAGTTAGATATTTTGAGACTAGTTGCCAATTTTATTTTTTCAACCAATTCCACGAGTAATACTGCACCACACAATTCCAGTCCGGGAAGCGTGTCGAACTTATGGAACTAAGCTTATAAATCGAGGTATGGTAATGCGAATTGCCTTATTAAGCGATTTGCAAATAGCAAACTACTGCTCCGTTAGTACATTTGGTAAAGGTTTACACCATGGCTGTTGCTTAAAAATTTGTATCATGACGATTGTTGGTTCTAACCAACCCATTGGATTAAATAATTTTCCTGCTGAGGACAGAATCGTCCTTCTGGTGAGCTTTTTTAATTTGCTTTGTAAGTTCGAACAAAGACATTATCTACGCAATTCCAACCCAATCCGAATACTTTAACTTCTTCTGGTAAATTTGATTTTTCGATTAATTTTTTCGTTTTTTCTGATGACAAATCCTTAATTTCGTCAAGCACCACATTATCATTAGACTTTTATTTTCTTAGGGTAAATCCATGTTTGTCCAGTAAAGTGATTAGACTTTTCATGATTATTTGAGCTTCTTCTACCGACTAAGCCCTAACCATGAGATCATCTACGTATAAACAATTTTTTAGGCTCTGATTCTGCGTAATCATCTCCAATTTTACTCAGCACCCTGGTAGCTCGATAAGAAGCGGAAGTCATTCCATAAGTCACTGTTTATAACCTATAGTGCCTTATTAATTCGCTTAAGTCGGGCCTTCATACGATACTTTGATATTCTGTATCCGCCTTTTTGATATTTTTACCTGACAGTACATTTTTTCTGCATCAGCCGAAAACACGATTGGAAATTCACATCGAAGAATTGTAGAATGAAAACTGGGCTGTACCACTGGCCCAGACACCAAGCACTCGTTAAGTGAAACTCCGGTACCGGATTTTGTCGAGCTATTAAATACAACCCCTAACTTATGGTTCTATACTACCGCCAAGACGCCAAACCCCATGATGTGGCAAGTCGCAGCTCGTATTTGTTATTTGATTTTTTGGAATCTTATGAAGTCGCATGACATGAAGTCGCAATATAGTCGTTTGTACTCGGCGTCTAGGTAAAATCGACGTTATATCCCCTGTAGTCCTTTGATTGCCGCTGGTAAGATTTGACCGATTCTTTTGGAAGATTGTTTGAAAGGTAATTCAACTATGAATCTACCATTTTCATCGTTTTAAGTTACGGTTAGAAATTTCGTTGCGCAAAATATTTTCTCTGAGACTTAAATTCACTTTTCCTATGGACTCAATTTCCCAGAATTTTGCGATGGTTTAGCCCATGAATTCTGCATTCCAACAGGGGGTCATAGTTGTGTTCATCGTCATCACCGATTGTAATCAAGTGATGAAAAATCTTTTTTGCAGCCTTCCCCCTTTGGGGGTTTGAACCCGGTGCCTCCCATCCCAAACAACGCCACTTTAACCACAGCGCAAAATATACTCCGCTGATATTTTTGTGTAAGGCAAAAGGATTTAGATATCCAATCTTGTGTTTTTATACATGCAATCGAACACGTACAACACCATTACATCTATAGGCAAACGGCATTTAGGAACGCTTCGGTTAACAACTCTAAGACTCTAAGAAGTCATTCTCTATATATAAGGGGTCTCTTTAAAATTGGTAGTACAAACGAAACAGGGTGATAGCGGAGGTCATTTTAACCAAAATAGTCCATTCAATTTTGCTGGATTGTTGATGGTTCAAAAGTTATTACACTTAGACTTTTTGGTGAAATCGCATGCGCGCAGCCACTAAAAAACTAATTTAAAAAACCAACGGTTCTTTTGTTTATCTTTAAATACGATATTGAAAATTCTGCTTTTTCAATAAAGTTATTTTTATAAATATATTCTGTCAAATTAAAATAATGGTTTTTAAAAGTCTTTTTGTTTCCCAAAAATTTTTTAGTTTTAAGTGACTTTGGTAAAAAAATAATGTACTACAGAAAGTGGACCAACTATCAAAAAACTTGCGAATTAATGCAGATTTTTAAATTGTTTCACGCATAGGTATATTTAAAATAGAATGGTTTTTATCAATTGCTTTACAAAGTAAGTCATCTTTATTAGAGAATGCCCTTTACAAAATTTGAAGTTCTAAAAAAGCTGCTTTGACAGAAAAAAAAAAAATTTGTTGTAAAAAAAAAATTTTTTTTGTCGATTTCGATTCGTTGTTTCCCCTCTTTCCAAAAGCAATCTATATTTTGGCTGCAAATCGAATAATTTTTGGTATTTGTAATGGCACGGGAACACCAGATATGATTCCCAAATCGGGAACTCTTTCCTAATCACAGAATATTTTAAACCGTACATCGAATGTTCAGTAATAGCGAAATTCCAGAACATTGGAGGACATTGGAGGACATTGGAGCTGGAAGATCTAGGCAATTTAATATAAACGAAGATAGTTTAATTAAAATGATGACAGACGACCCATCGAAAAATATTCGTCGGTTGACGTCCTGTCATTTTGTTTCCATTTTGGCACCCTGTAGGAAGCAAAAATAAAATAAGTAAAATTGCAAGTTGAATTTGCAAGTAAAATTATAAGTAAAATGTACATTGAAGTGGTCTCTCAACATTTGGAAGGAACATTTCTTCTGATGAAAAATGAAGACTGCGGAAATATGCATGTGGACCCACTCTACGAGAAACTCCCACTAGCCATTTATAGACATAAAAGAAATCGTTCCAGCTTACTCGGCTAGTGTATCAAAGCGAAGTTACGCCCGATGAATAGACTTTCTTAGTGATACTTGTTTAACATCATTGTACATACCTTTAGTTTCTTACTAGACAAATCTTATAAAGATTTCCGTTGTGTGTTTGCATTTCCTGTTTTTCTCATTTAAAAACTATGCCAAAACAATAAAAATGTCGAAACTATCTTACAACAGAACCGCAAAATTTAATTTAGTTTATATTTTTTACTTCGGTATAAAAAAGTAATAGTTTTTTTGTAATTCTACCACCAAACTTTGAATTAACATTTCTTTCTGTGGATAAATTTAACATTAATTTAAGATGTTTTACCAGAGCAACATTTTTTGTATATTACAAAACCAAAATACATATAGATAGTACCATAACCATAACATATTTTGCTTTGTTCGTTTATCTAAATAGTTTTTGTTGACTAAAAATAGTTTATGTTCTACTCTCATTTACGTTATATTAGATAAAATTGAAATATCTGCATAATACAAGAGGGCAAATTTTTTATTTTGTTTAGTATTTGCAAACTTTCTTTAAAAGTATTTTGCATAAATTTCGTATTTTGTCTGCATCTGATCAGGTTCATGAGTATATTTTTTCAATAAACCACAATTTCAACCATAAATATTTTATTATGTTCACATTAAACCTGTTTGATTGGAGTTACGCCCTCACCTATTCATCCCATACCCGATTTAATATATTAGCTCGAAAAAATTAAGTAATTTTCCCAGTTCAACTTAAACAACAAAACTGTTTTCACTTAAATTACGTTTAATCAATTTTATCGATAAGAAAACTAAAAACAAATAAAACGAAATGAAAACTACCATAAACTTTTTATTTACTTATATCGACATCGTTAATTCACTATAATTTAAGTTGGATAGTAATGTTGTTATTGTTGTTGTTATCGGGTGTTTTTATATACAACTGATATGGTGTTGAAAAAGGTGCGTGACATCCTGTTATATCGTTTAAGATATAGTAGACCTTATTTCGATATTATATGTTTGTGTATTCCGTTTTATGGGGTAATTATGGTAAAACTATAACTAACATTAATATAAAATTGACTTTAGTTTGGTGTTTCAAAAAGTAATAAAGTAATAGGTTGAACCTATATGATGCTTTCAAAATGCGAAGGAACTGTTTGTGATTTATTCTCATATATAATAATATAATAATATAATAATATAATAATATAATAATATAATAATATAATAATATAATAATATAATAATATAATAATATAATAATATAATAATATAATAATATAATAATATAATAATATAATAATATAATAATATAATAATATAATAATATAATAATATAATAATATAATAATATAATAATATAATAATATAATAATATAATAATATAATAATATAATAATATAATAATATAATAATATAATAATATAATAATATAATAATATAATAATATAATAATATAATAATATAATAATATAATAATATAATAATATAATAATATAATAATATAATAATATAATAATATAATAATATAATAATATAATAATATAATAATATAATAATATAATAATATAATAATATAATAATATAATAATATAATAATATAATAATATAATAATATAATAATATAATAATATAATAATATAATAATATAATAATATAATAATATAATAATATAATAATATAATAATATAATAATATAATAATATAATAATATAATAATATAATAATATAATAATATAATAATATAATAATATAATAATATAATAATATAATAATATAATAATATAATAATATAATAATATAATAATATAATAATATAATAATATAATAATATAATAATATAATAATATAATAATATAATAATATAATAATATAATAATATAATAATATAATAATATAATAATATAATAATATAATAATATAATAATATAATAATATAATAATATAATAATATAATAATATAATAATATAATAATATAATAATATAATAATATAATAATATAATAATATAATAATATAATAATATAATAATATAATAATATAATAATATAATAATATAATAATATAATAATATAATAATATAATAATATAATAATATAATAATATAATAATATAATAATATAATAATATAATAATATAATAATATAATAATATAATAATATAATAATATAATAATATAATAATATAATAATATAATAATATAATAATATAATAATATAATAATATAATAATATAATAATATAATAATATAATAATATAATAATATAATAATATAATAATATAATAATATAATAATATAATAATATAATAATATAATAATATAATAATATAATAATATAATAATATAATAATATAATAATATAATAATATAATAATATAATAATATAATAATATAATAATATAATAATATAATAATATAATAATATAATAATATAATAATATAATAATATAATAATATAATAATATAATAATATAATAATATAATAATATAATAATATAATAATATAATAATATAATAATATAATAATATAATAATATAATAATATAATAATATAATAATATAATAATATAATAATATAATAATATAATAATATAATAATATAATAATATAATAATATAATAATATAATAATATAATAATATAATAATATAATAATATAATAATATAATAATATAATAATATAATAATATAATAATATAATAATATAATAATATAATAATATAATAATATAATAATATAATAATATAATAATATAATAATATAATAATATAATAATATAATAATATAATAATATAATAATATAATAATATAATAATATAATAATATAATAATATAATAATATAATAATATAATAATATAATAATATAATAATATAATAATATAATAATATAATAATATAATAATATAATAATATAATAATATAATAATATAATAATATAATAATATAATAATATAATAATATAATAATATAATAATATAATAATATAATAATATAATAATATAATAATATAATAATATAATAATATAATAATATAATAATATAATAATATAATAATATAATAATATAATAATATAATAATATATTGCTACTTTTTTGAAGTAATAAAATTTGCTGCTAAAATATTATTGGTTTTAGGGTACATGATGGAAATTAATTCATCTTCACTAAATATGTGGCTAGGATTGCCCAAAATTGAAAATATATAGTTATTCTCTAACAAACAATTCTCTGAAGAGAACTATTTTAATATGTTTTTAACTGCTACATTATCACTGGCAGATGAAGCAGTAAGTAGGTAGTTGCCCGGTGACTCCTTGAAAGAAGTAACTTGCACTCTATTAATTGCTGAGTTGTTCTTGTACTCTTAAGACTTGCTTTGGAAAATTTGGAACTCTGCGGTTAGTAATTATCTAAACTTAGAGTATATGTTTCCAAAATTCGATATTTGCTTTATCCTGTAGAAAGTATAAGGCTTTATCCGAATGAGTTACTATGGCCAAACGTTAGGCAAGACAATTGAGATAATCTTTAAAAGTCAATGAAAAATTAAATTGGGTTCAATGATGTGAATGTGAAAATTTGCTTCATATATTATTCCTTTTATTAAACTTACTGATCATTTCAAACCTAAAGTGCTCAATGACTTCTTATTAAGATGTAAATTGTATTAGGTTAATAGAAAGCATTTTCAACCAATTTTCATTCTTCCCAATTTTAATTTATAACATTTTCCTCTTTGTTTTCTTTTTGCAGTATAGTATTTTAACAACGATATACGAAAAGAAAATTGAATTGAAAATTATACCATGGAAATGTATATGCAATACGAAGAAAACATTTTTTTTGTTTTTTGTTATACCATAAATACATATCTACTTGTTTTCACTATAGACTTCCGCTACCCTGCTTCTTATTCTTTTCGTATTCTATTCATTGTTTTCATTTTTATCTATAAACACGTCTTGACGTATTTTACGAGCTTTATTATTAGTAAAATCTACTATGACTATAGTATACGTGTAAAAACGGAAAAACGATGCTGCAAAAACAACGATAATGAAAAAACAATTTCCAGATGTTTATTTTTTATTTTGTATTTCATTTTATAGTCTCGTTTTGAAAAAAAAAAAAAAAAATGATGAAATATATTAAAAAATATTATGATCAAAATATAATACAACAAACAAAGCAAAAAGCTCACCGAGTAAAAAGCTATTAGAAAAAATGTCTACTTACAACAAAATATATACACATTCTAATGAAATGATTGTGAAAATTGGTGTCGTCCCTCTCGTTTATATTAATTTCAAATTTTGTTTTATGTTGTATAAATTAAATGGAAGGAAGGGCTTCGTGCGAGACTTTACAAAAAAATAATGAATGACACAGCGGAGCATGGGTTATATATTATGATATTTTTTGTTCATATATTTAAAGCAGTCAGTTTTAAAAGCGACGGTAATTTTCAAGGTTATGAATTTTCGGTTGACATACCATAATTTTGTCTCATTCCATTTTTTTAACATTTTCTTCTATTTTCAATGCTCATTAAATGAAGTTAAATATTTTATTTTTGGAATGAACGGCAAAATATATATTTTTATATTTTATTTTAATATGCAAAACATAAACATAAGTACCGACACCAACAACAACAAGACTAGTTCAACAAATTTTTCTTGTTTGTTGTTGTACACGAAATGGTGGTTCTGAGTGGTGAAAACATCACGGTTGAAAAGTATAAAAAACCTGTTTACGTGCACTAGAAATTTGTTGATGTTATTTTCTTGTGCCATGGAAGCTCATTTACTTGTAGATAATGAAGGTAAAATTAATGTTGTTGTGTATATGAGACGTTTTTTAACGGTTATTGCTTTTGATACAGTAGGTATGAACTGTTTGGACATGTACCTATAATTAATACATATTTTTGAATGTCTAAATTATAAGGTAACTTTATTACAGTTGTATTTTTTGTTGGGAAATGTAAATTTCAAAAGAGCATGCAAAACGTTAAAAAAGCATAAATTCTTTACACGAAAATAAACATTGTAAATAAAGTCTAGCCAAAAATGAGTCTAAGGAAATGATGAATGATGCGTGATTTACATTCATCGATATTTCGAAGATGCAGATATTTGAGACGAGATAGCATGAGAAATCAAATACTATGGAAAATATGGAAAGAAATAAAACAGCTTTCTAATGTTTTTTGTTTAAAGTCAATTTTATCGTTAATTTTGGCATTTCTAAACGAAAATATAACCTAGTTTGTTATTGAATAATATTTAAAAAAAAAAAAAAAATTTTATACAATATTGCTGCATCTTTTCGATTTGCATCCATGTTTTTTCTATACATTTTTATAATCTACAAACCTGAATATATATTCTAACCGGCAATTTGTTCCTCCTTTCAAAAAATGAATTTTCAAAAAAATTCATTTGTTTTCATCATAAATTCAAAATGATTGGATACATTTTTTATAGTGCAATCTAGTCATCATATAATATTTTATATTTTGAAATTTTAAAGTGTATCGTCATCTGTTTATAATAAAAGATGTCGATTCACATCCTGAACTATAAAATTTGATATCGACATCTTCATTTTTCGGTTCGTTTCTAGGCTTACAAAAGTCGTGTTCTCTTTTTTATACTTGAACAATTTTACAATTTTGTATTTCATGTTTTTTTCAGACGACGATTTCGTTGAATATAAATTGCGCATTAGAATTTATATTAGAAGAAAAGCTATATCATCAGTATGCTTCAAGATTTTACGTTGAAAAGGTTTAAACCTTTTTTTTTAAATTTAATGTTGGATTAGCTTTACTTTTTTATAACTAGAAAACTCCAGAAAACTAAGACTTAACTCATAGTTTTAAATATTAGTTGAGTTTCTTGTAGTGTGCGGTTACATAATGTAGTTTAAAACCTGATTTAACAATAAAACATTTGGATTTTAAGAATTATAAGCTGATAAAATAATCATACGACGTCAATCGTAAGGGCTGTGGTAATTGTTAACATGTTGTGGGGCAATTGTAATAAAAGTTTACCAAAAATAAATGGTAGTTTTAATCATAAATGGGATGGCAATTAAAAAAGTGGACTGTACACAGTCATATTATTTGCTAGATAGAAATAAGATAAATTAGTACTCATGATTTCATAAGAGCAGGTAAAAATTAAGCAAATTATTAAGCAAATTGTATAATTTATTAAAATTAATGGTTAGACTAGTCATTATAGTGATTTATAGTAATTTACAGTTCATAATCAATTTGACTCAATTAGATGTGTACCAAGCTTGATCTTTGTATCCAAATTTGTCCATTTTTCGTGCTTATCGGTCAGGTTCCATTCCAATTCTTACATAACAACGCGTCTGATCAACATCTTGTTAAGTTTTAGCTTCTCTACATTTGCAAATATTTAAAATTTAACAGTGAACGGATGGACTTCAAAGTGGACGGCTGCCTCCAGCAACACTTTCTTTCATATCATTCCCGACATAATTTACTAAAGTGACAAGACATTACAGGTATCCGATATAAATCAGGCTCTTGGCGTTTTTATGTATTTTACTTTAAATTACAACCACCATAATTCGTATCTGGATTCAACAACGAGCTTGCCAAACTATCTTTCTAATCGTCAAAAAAGCACACAAACGGTATAAAAAAATGAACGATTTAGCAGAAATGGAAGATGGTTGGATTTTAAAAGTTAAATTCAAACTTTTAATCGTTCCTCAAGAGCATTGATTTGTTTCTGGTAGATGGATGACTTTTAACGAATTTTACAGTATTCGAAAATAATACGAAATGTTATTTAAAAAAGGTTGACGTTATCTACACAGATTTCAGCACCGCATTTGATAAAATTAATCATAAATGATTAATATTAATAAACTGTCAAATAGTTATAGTTGTATTAAAGTATGTCACAGTTGAGCGTATTTGACATAACTACTCTCACGAGTAGCTTACAGTTTCATCCGGCGTAACTCAGGGCAATCATCTTGGTTCAATATTGTTAATTCTGTTTATTAAAGATATTGTCAGAAATTGTTGCAAGTTTTGTAAGTGTCTGTTCTTATAAAGATGATTTGAAAATTTATTTCATTATTTGTAATTTGACAGATGCTTTATTGCGTCCAAAATGTTTCAATCGTTCCGCTGATTGGGTTGTTGCAAATTGCTCAGTTATCAAAGTGCATCTAAGTGCAAAACAATTTTAAAAATTTAAATGAACTTGCAGTTTTGATCACAACCTATCTGCATGTTTCTAAACATATCGAACTGATTGTGGCTAAGGCCGGATCATTGCTTGTTTTCGTAGAGAGGCATGCTTGTTAGTTTTCTGACTTGTAAACTGTAAAATCATTATATGTAGCTTTTGTTAGAGCTTATGTAGTAATCTGGAATTCCAGTTATAATACTTTTATAACCGCCTTGTGAGATCTATCGCTTCTGCTGAGATCTACTTCCAAATGTAGAGTACCTCCTTATTCAAGTCTTTTTTGAAGGAATGGGATACAGACAAAGTAGCGTAAGTAGCGCTAAAATTGATCGTGTAGGACTGCTTAATTTACATACAAACAAAATGCGTATACGTCCACGTGAAATATTGAGTATAGCTTGCTATCAAACAAATTATGGGATTTACGAACTAGTTGCCTTTATCTCTAAACATTTTAATCAATGTTTGGCACTATATAATTTTAATATTTCGAGAGATCTCTTCTAGAGTCTTCTTCACAACTCAGCTATTTGCGAAAATTAATGAAGGCACATTCTCGAATTAAACATAGTATTGTCACTGTATTTCTGTCATTTTTTACATAAACCCAGTATTTTTGAGATATTCCTTGATATTTATGCTTGGCCAGTGTCTGTATTTGACAACTGTCACCCACAGTATTTGACATAACACGCTAAACATTTAGTAAATCAAAGAAATATTCTTTACAAATCTCGAGTAAATACGGAAATATCCATCCTGATCCTGACCGTGATTTGAATATTAATAGACCCAGGTCTCTAGATTTTCTGAACTTTTTGTAAGCTTTCGTCCAGGAGTAAGTCTTCGGACAAATTTTAAATAAACTGAAAATTCGTAAAATAATAAGGTTTATTTGGCTATCAAAATTAATTTACTTTTCAAAATCAGTCGGACGGAGTGCAATATGATATTGAAGTTAAAAAGACAGCTTTTTTAAATATTGCATGTACTTTATCTTCAGACCAGATATAAACCACCTTTTCTGGATGAATAGTTCTGGAAATTTAGGATTTCATTTCAACGAGTTTTTTGCTGGTTAGCAATTTTATAATTTAACGTTGATAAAAAACACTATATTTTTGATTCTTGGAATTAAAGATGTCTTTTGAAGGAATAATTTGTATACTTCTAATAACTGACCGTATCTTAATTTTAAATTCAAGAGGCACACTAGCCACATAAACTAAAAAAAGAAAACACTTGACTATTTTCCAATTTTAAGCAACGCTTAGTGATTGCCCAATTTAGTTAGATTTTTTATTTTAAGGCACCCCTACATTAAATATATGTTCGCGACGACAATGTGTTACACATAGCTTTCAATCCATCGCTAGTGTATTTTGTGATCTTTGCTTTGTATACTTACTCTCACAAGCCTTTATGTAAGATTTTATTTATGATCGTTATACTAATGCCTTAAGTTAGAGGTTGCTACTGAATTGGATATCCTTTATTTGTTTATGTTTATGTGAGTGCCGACATCATTTGAACTTCAAGTTAGGTAAATTAAAACTCCTCTGGAATTATTTGTACTCACTAACCTTGTAATTTCTATTGGGTAGGTAATGTTAATTACCTTTTGTATTTTAAGTACAGGGGTGTTTGGCGTTGTTGCTTAGTGTAAAATATCATTAAGTTGTTCCAATTCATCTTTCAACTGAGATCATTTCTTATTGGATCCTGAAGGTTGATTTTAACCTCAGTTAATTTGAATTCTATTGAGGAAGCTACATTTTTTTCTGCTGCTTAAATATGATATTGGTCAAGTTACTTTGTTCATCTATAGTCGCTTTGAAATAACTTGGATCATTTTCATAAAAAATTCCATTTAACAATTAAGCTTTTCATATTTTATCTCTTAATTGCAATACATACCTGAGTTGTATTTTAGCCTGGAAATTTTACTCATCTCGCATCGCGAACGCCATACTTTTGGGTGCGATTAAATCACTGACATTTTTTGCATTGTGGTATGCGTGTTGTGGTTCTCTTAATTAGTTGAATTTGTACCTTCATGTAAGGAATTCCTTTTAGACCATAGGTATTTTACAAAAAGTTACAAAAAGTAGCATAAAAAGGTCCTTCCTCGTTTACAAATTTGTTCTTTTTAACAATAATAATGGAATCGCTTTATTTTGTAAACCTTCAATTGTTTTTTGGTGAAATAAGTGTGGTCTGGGTCCAGAATATTAATTTTCTAGACCTCATTTCTAGTCCTGTTACCATATATTCTTTGTCAGTAATAGATTTCATCAGTGCCTGAATTTCTGAGCAAATGATCGACAAATGATTGCTAAATTTCCTGTAGCTTCCTGCAAAAAGCCATTTTTTTCTAGGTGTATAGTTTCTTAACTAAAACCAGTTGTTTGAAATATACAATTTCCGATGGTTTGCCCTTTGTTATGCAATATTTGGCATTTCCCGGTTTTTTTGTTTGTGTGTATTGCAGATGGTCTTGTTGATCCACGAAAGGTATGTTATTTGTCTCGCACAAATTAGTATTGTTATTTGGGCCGCGTCTGATTGGAGTTGCACTTTACGGGGATCAAAATATTGGTAACTGTTTGGTTGAAATAAACTTTTTTTCTTAAATTTGGGATACAAGCAGAATATTTAGATCTTGAACAGCTAAGATAAGAAACAGGTGGAAAAGGCACTAACTTACATCTGGAGACAATACTACAGGTATTCCACCCCGTACTCTAAAATGTATTGTACTTTACATTGGATCTGTAATGTTATAGATTTATATTGATTGCATTGAGGCGACCAATAATGTGTTAATTCTATTTTGACGATGCAATGATGAGAATGCATCTAAAAATTTCAATCAAATCATGAAATTTGTAGTTGTAGGGGCGTCAACAAACATTTTGGGAACCTCTTTATATGACATCATTAACAAATTATTTGTTTTTACGGTACAGAGATGATAATGACACAAGTGACAACGTCAAATTCAGTAATTGCGAGGTACTTAATTGCAATATTTCTATGCTATATACATACTAATGCCTAAGATTGGATTTCACTACCGTTGCAGTTAAAAAAAGATACCTTATATGTGGATTATATTTGAATGAGTGTCGGCCACAATTGAACTCTAATTTAAAATTCAAGTTAAATTGCCCAGTGATATCCAAGAAGTTATTCATGAAAACCGAAGAATAAAAAGGCAATGGCAACAATTCAAATCACCTTTATTGAAGTGAAACCTAATTCGAGTTATTAAGGCTCTAAGAATTGATTTGGAAGAACAGTAAAAACAGAGTTTAAAAAAATGTTTACTTGAATCTTCGGTAACTAAATGGACAAAAAATTAAAAAAGCTCTGTTAATTCAAATCATAAGATTAGACCGAGAAAAATGGTAGTTGCCAAGAAAAAGTTTTCGCTTTTGCCACTGATCTAAAGGAACAGTTTTCTTATCATTAATGAAAAAGGGTAATGAGAAAAAAAAGATTGCAATAAAAGATTGCATATAACTTTCTTTAAAAAAAGATACTAACTAATCCAATCTGGAAGGTTGTCAACTAATACGAAATCCTTAATTCGAATTTCGAAGTCAACATGGAACAATAGAGCAAGTCTAGCCTTTTCAGAAGGGAATACTGTTGTACTGCCTTTATGGCTGTTACACAAGAATTTGACAATAAAATCAACATTTTTGCTGGTGAAATCCAATTGAGTGGATCCACCAGCGCATCTAATTAAGAACTCCTGCAACAAATACAAAATTAATTGAAATATTACAATCGCTTCATGGCATATTCGAAGCATCAACATACTCGAGGACCTTGGTAGTTAAACTATTAAAGAAACTATTAGATTGTGCAGTACAGTTATTTTTTACTCAAAATTACAAGTTCATGCCAACGAAAAGGCGAGAAATATATTAAATCAGCGGCGGTACCTATAACTAAGAAGAGAGTAGATCTACTTAAATCCGTGCTCAAAAACTTTACCATTCTTACATAAAAATTGTTCTGATCGCATTGAAATCTAAACAAAGCATAGTAAACATTTTTTCATAACAATTTCCATTTAAAATATAATTTTAACCTTTTTAGTGTTTCTTTACCACCCACTCACCCACTCATATACAATTATAGATTCCCAGTACCCAGTACAAACTAATTTTAATGATTCAACCAAACTAAATAAACATTTTCATGGAATAGTCAACATTAAATTTTAAGATCACACTCAAACTGTTATACCGTTTTAAGTAGCTTTAGGGTCTTATCTATCCCCGTAAAAATATAGTTTCTATACTTTTTTTATTTTACTCAGATGAGCTTTTTTTTTGAAATTTTATGTGCTTTGGAATAATTTAAAATTATTGTAATTATTTTAGTGAGTGTTTGTTTTCGTTTTTAATTTATTTTTTTTATACATGTGATTATAGGATATATAAGAGAAAGGATATATCTAAATGGTTTTAGGAATATATAGAGATATGTAAAAAAAATTGGGTTGGCCTTATATAACTATATGTTTATATTATATATAGGCGAGTATATAGGCAGAACAAAAACAAATTTAAATAGTTTTTTTTTGGGCGAGAAGTAAAAGTGGTAGCATGGTTTTATTTTTTAATTATACCTTAAGGTTTTGATCCCGAGTCTACCATTTTTATATTTATATTTTTATAATTTTACCGACTGTATATATGTTTACACATAAGTATATAACATTGTATATACCATACTATATATTATACTTAATCTTAACTACAGTTTATGTTGGAATTATTATTTTTATGTTCGGTTCAAACCAGATTAAAACTATGTATAACAATTATATTGTTTGGTTAGCAGAATATAGCTAATAGTAAATACAAATTATTCTGACATAGTTTAATGTGTATAAAGTGTAGTTTAAAATTGTGTACATAGCCAACAATATAAGTCGTGTGTGATAATAATCACTAAGGATTAAAATGAGTGTGTTGTAACATGATGGTCTTGATGGTCTGTTTTATACTCGTTGTCATAAAATATATTGTATCGAAAATATTTTGTTGTATCCTAACTTTTTAAAAGTTTCTCTAATACTTGGTTTTATCATCGCGAATTCAGAATCAACAAAAATGGGTGTGGTTTGGTTTTTGGAGTTTCTTAACTTATGAAATACCAAAAAGATATAGAGCAACCAATACTCAAAGTAATATTTTTTGACCCTGACAAGCTGAGAATTATATGTTACAAAAATTTTGTTCTCTTTTGGGCTAAGAAGTTCGGATCCTTGTGAGATTGCAGTAGTCACCACTTTTGATTGATTGGCTGATTAATTAGAATGTACAGGCAAGGACGAACCAGGAACTTCCAGAATGCCAGGCAACACCGTACACCCGTTTTACATATAACAAAACCGAAGGAGTGATAGGATTGTTAGTTATGACAGACTCGACCCGGTTACTGACACCTAAGCCATCGATAATTAAATTTTTATTAGTGGTGTAGTGATGTAATCACAATTTTTCTGAACTTCTCTGTATCCTGCCGTTTCTTATCTGCAACTCCAGTATGTCACCAGTGTGTCAACTGTAATCTATAAAGATTCCCTAAGAATAAAATCTATTAATGAAATAATTTTTTCAAGCCGTAGACTGTAACAGATGGCATTAATTATTAATTTTCACCTGTAAATTACAAATTTATTATTTCACCTTCATGCTGCTAAAATTTATTAAACACAACTTTATTTGACACAAAGCTTTAAAATTAATACCGGTTAGATTTTAAACAATTGATTTAACATTGCAGATCAATTAAATTAACCGTTATATGACCAACACTTTATGTAACCACCGAAAATCTAATATATATACTCTTTATTTGACACAAAACTTAAAATTAATATAAATTAGATTTTAAAAAGAATTGCAGTTCTGTCATCCAACTTTATCCAAAAATTCGTTTACTAAGGGTCAAGTATTTTTTACGTTGTAAAAAATTGACCATTTATTCTTTTTCTGCTGGGCATTTGAACCCCATCAGAAATGCGTCCCTTTATGGTCGTGGCACCTCATACTTCAGAGCACTTTACATATAAATGCAAATACAAATAAACTTAAGGCTTTCCGGGAATCGGATCTGACTTTAAAATATACATTTTAAGAATATTTATCTGGTCATTTGTTGTGCTATTTTAATACTTTCTATCAATTCAAAAACATGATGCATTTTCTACTAGAAACAGCGACGAATCGAAAGAAATTTTAAATTAAATTTTAAATTATAAATTTTTCTTATTGCTTTGATTACCAGCTGCGTAGAATTATAGTAAGTTAACAACATTAGCAGTAAAAATCTTCTAAATATATAAACCACAAAACTATGTAGATTGGGATAGTATAGAACATGGAACTTCTACACTTTGAGTAACCGCTTCTCCTTTCTTAGGATTAATTGGAATTTAAAGGAGAGGTCCCGAACTTGTTACCAAATTAACTTCCAGCCTTTTGCAGCTTAAAGTAGTAAAGACGGCTTAGTTCCTTACAAGCTATTTGAAAACGCGCTTTGTGCATCAGAATTCTTAATTCGACAAAAAACGAAGAGACTATGCTGTACTTCATAGAAAACATTTCCAAATAGAAAATAGAATAAAATGCAGTTTCTTCAGGTTCATTTTCTCCGTGCATGTTAAGGTTCTATTTTACATCGTTTAAAAATGTCCGCTCAAAGCTACTGTTACTATAAATTCCATGTTTTAAATTTAAAATCTTTCAAGCAAAGGAACTTATATACAACATCTTTAGCAATATTGAAGATCTATTCTCCATATACACATTCATCAATCCAACCATCAACATAATGATTGTGACGATACGAGAAATATGCTTTTAGAGTACTCACTTTGAACCACAGTTTGGAGAACAAGTTGTCCGAAGATCATAACTGCTATAAAAATGAAACATGGTTCTTCATTTTTATTGTTTTGCAACATAAAACGTTCTGATGATTGATCGCTTTTGCCAGAGTCGACTTGTTGGATCATTTCCTTTATAACGACGGTAAAAATAATAGCAATGAAGATGTTCGATAGATCAATAAAGAATATCGGAAAGTACAGTTAAATAATCAAGAACCTTCAATAATTCAAAAGTCAGTTGATATACTTGTTGGACGGAAAGAGCTCGCATAACGAGTTGATGTTGTAGATGTTCGAGAAAACTACTACTATTCATGAAAGATAAATTAAAAACTTTTTTAAATGTAAGATTAACACTTATAAAAACAATTTCTCATCAAACCCATTAAATATAATATATATATAATAACCGCAAAGTCATCTACCTGTTACACGAGTACGCACCTTTATACATATTTTAATGACACAACACATCAAACCAAATGATTAATAATACACCTGACATGCATACATGAACATATATCTGTAAAAAAAATTATAAGAAACTAACTGACATTGAATTTGATTACACGACCAAAAACTTTATCATTCTTACACTTACAACTTTCGTTTATTTTTTAATTAAACCATTTTATTTACCTTTAACGTATAAAATGTGTTATACTGTCACGAAAGATTTTCATGTTTGTGTTTTTCTTTATTTTTTGACATAAAACTATAATTTCAGTCCTAATATGGAATTAATTAAATTACCCCTATTAATATCACATAAATAATAAATAAAACGTAAAACTATGTAATTCCCTTACATTTATGATTTTCAAATGTTTTGTGGTGAATATTTTTTTTTTTTATTTAATTCATATCGATTTTCCGAGACGAGGATTTTCCCTTTTTTATTTTTTTATGTTTTTATCTATGCAATCTTTTCTTAGGACTCTCTTGCTTCTAATCCCCTCGCCTGTTCGTCTATTAAAATTGTAAAATTTTGGGCTTACATCTAAAATTTCCAAATATAATAAAACCATGCCTATAAAAACTGTGGAATTTAGTCCTTAAATCAAATATTTCCATATCTACAAAAATGATTGTTAAGTCGGTCAAAAATTCAAAACTGAGGCTCAAAACTTAGTTTCGAAATATAAAAATTCCAAATCAATACTGTCGCAAATTAGAAAATGCCAAATTGCAAAATGATAAGCTTCAATGCCAAACTGTTAGCCTTACATAGAAAATTCCAAAATCTAAAAATGTATGATAGCTACTATGACTGTCAAAAAAAAAAAAATATTGGCCATAGATTTAAAATTTCAAGTAAAAAAAAATACATTTGTAAACCAAAATTTGATTAAATTGGGCCTGTAAAATCATCTGAGATTATGAAAAAACAGCATTCAAAAACACTTTACTTCTTACTGCTCACCCATATCTTTAATTTTTTATGGAGCCAAATAATCATTCCATAAACCCACTGGAAACAGTGGCTGATTGCTTTTCTGTATTCTTTTTCTTATATTCGTTAACAATCGTAAATATAAATACTAGGGATAATTTTAAAAAAGTCTGCAGGACTATACTGAAACATTCTGTTTAATTCTTGTAAAGCATTTACTATTTTTCAATGCCTGTGTGTATTTTTTAAAAATGATTTAAGGTAAAATTGTACACATGCCTTTGTTGATGTTAGAGTTTGGAAGTTCAGCTGAGACAATTGAATAAATACGGCACGAATGTAGTTTGTCGGCCAAATCAAAATACGAGCATATTCACTTACTCATTTATGTGGAAATCCACTTTATCATTCAAATCGGTTTTAGCTAGCCATTTGAAACAAACACGTAACTTAACTTTAATGTATTGAAAGAACGACATAAAATTAAAATCAGCATATCAGTTGGAAAACCCTATAAATAGGTAACCATTTGTTATTTTTGAATAATTTTTCGATTAGTTTTCCATTCTTTATATACAACATATTCGATATTTATAATATAACTTTTTAATTTTTTTGTTAAACTCAAAACTTAAATTTTATTAGGGCAATTTATACAGAAAGGGAGTATTAAGTTTTAAATTTCAAAGTATTTTAATTTGAAAAAGTTTTATAATAGCTTAATATTGAGCCCTTTTTAAAGTTAAAATTTTTTTCCTACAATTTCATCATAAAGATACTCCTTACAATAAAACATTCAGAATCGGGCTTTTAGTGAACAAAAATTACTAGCAAGTTGTTGGTATGGTTCAATTTACTATTGCGGTATAATAATAATAATATAATAATATAATAATATAATAATATAATAATATAATAATATAATAATATAATAATATAATAATATAATAATATAATAATATAATAATATAATAATATAATAATATAATAATATAATAATATAATAATATAATAATATAATAATATAATAATATAATAATATAATAATATAATAATATAATAATATAATAATATAATAATATAATAATATAATAATATAATAATATAATAATATAATAATATAATAATATAATAATATAATAATATAATAATATAATAATATAATAATATAATAATATAATAATATAATAATATAATAATATAATAATATAATAATATAATAATATAATAATATAATAATATAATAATATAATAATATAATAATATAATAATATAATAATATAATAATATAATAATATAATAATATAATAATATAATAATATAATAATATAATAATATAATAATATAATAATATAATAATATAATAATATAATAATATAATAATATAATAATATAATAATATAATAATATAATAATATAATAATATAATAATATAATAATATAATAATATAATAATATAATAATATAATAATATAATAATATAATAATATAATAATATAATAATATAATAATATAATAATATAATAATATAATAATATAATAATATAATAATATAATAATATAATAATATAATAATATAATAATATAATAATATAATAATATAATAATATAATAATATAATAATATAATAATATAATAATATAATAATATAATAATATAATAATATAATAATATAATAATATAATAATATAATAATATAATAATATAATAATATAATAATATAATAATATAATAATATAATAATATAATAATATAATAATATAATAATATAATAATATAATAATATAATAATATAATAATATAATAATATAATAATATAATAATATAATAATATAATAATATAATAATATAATAATATAATAATATAATAATATAATAATATAATAATATAATAATATAATAATATAATAATATAATAATATAATAATATAATAATATAATAATATAATAATATAATAATATAATAATATAATAATATAATAATATAATAATATAATAATATAATAATATAATAATATAATAATATAATAATATAATAATATAATAATATAATAATATAATAATATAATAATATAATAATATAATAATATAATAATATAATAATATAATAATATAATAATATAATAATATAATAATATAATAATATAATAATATAATAATATAATAATATAATAATATAATAATATAATAATATAATAATATAATAAT
The DNA here is from genome assembly GCA_963556175.1 of Tipula confusa. Lineage (NCBI taxonomy): Eukaryota > Metazoa > Arthropoda > Insecta > Diptera > Tipulidae > Tipula > Tipula confusa. Next base: position 218,116,639 of record OY744475.1, on the reverse strand, counting down.
ATAATAATATAATAATATAATAATATAATAATATAATAATATAATAATATAATAATATAATAATATAATAATATAATAATATAATAATATAATAATATAATAATATAATAATATAATAATATAATAATATAATAATATAATAATATAATAATATTCCATTGTTGCTATTGGGTTTACCTATCGCGTTGTTTGCAATCATTCGAAAGATTTCTTGACTGCACCTTGTATCGCAAATTGAATAATTATTTGCTTTAAGTATCAAGTTAAGGCGTACATCCTCGTAAGGTATTTAAAAATTTAAAATTAAAAAAAAATAAATTAGAGAGATCGAACAAAACAAGGTAAATCAAAAAATGCACCGAGTCACCAAAAAACTAAAATGCATATGAATTCTATTTCAAAAAATTATTTAGCACCACAATTAAATGAAATAACCGATGAACTGCCAAAATACGTCCAATTTTTATAAACGCTAATTATATTTTTGCTTTAATTATATGTTTAATTTTTTCTCATTACAGGTAAATAACTTGATGAATAAAATTTTTAGGACACTATCATATTGGTAAGTATCATTTTGTCTGGTTAAAAAAAAAGTCATTGACCACACAAAAAAAAAACTGTTGGTCTGAATAAATAAAAGACATTCTTTGTTTTGCCGCCAGAAATATATAATCAACAATCCAAAACCGGTATACAAATTACCATATTTATTTATCCATTTCTAAAGGAAAAACTTTTTTTTTGTTTCAAGTTACTCCAAGTTTCTCACAAATTTCCACAGAAACTGTATATGTTAGATATGTACATATTATACAACATGGTTAAAAAAAGCACAATCGAAAAAATAAATAAACATAAAATGAAAAAAAAAGGCTTGACCCAAATCGATTGAACAAACGAATCGGCAGACCCACAAAAAAAGTTTTTTTCTCTTTTCCCTATTTTTTTTTTGTTATCAGTGGTTTTTCTATCGAAAATCGAACTTAAAAGAGGTTTTTATCTATATGTATATTATCATGAGATATATATATATATATATATATATATATATATATATATATATATATATATATAAATATATATATATATATATATATATATATATATATATATATATATATATATATATATAAACTAAACTTGTATACTGGAAGTCCACTGCATGCATATAAAATAATTTTTTAATATCAATTTTCAATATCCCCAAATTGTTTGTTGTTGTGAATAAAAAATTTACACAAAAGACCAAAGCTTTTCATTTTTATGTATAAAGAAAATGAAGACAAAATCTATAATGCAAAACTTATTTAAAACGTGAAAAGGATATCGGAGAAATGTTTGTTTTTGGTTTTTCTGTTAATTCAAGCAGTCCCAGTTATAAGTTTTTGTTTATATTTTCGGTTTGGTTTCGGGGTGCATAAAATAATAATTCCGTATAGACGAAAAGGCTTTCCAATTAATAAAATTGGATAATTTGTGAAATTGAGTTGTACTCGAATAAGGACAAAAAAAATATTTCGGTTGAATAAAATTAAGTCAAAGGTTGAAAATTGATAACAATGCACGATTTTCATTCGTTTTACATAAGCTCGTAATTTTTTTTTTTGTAGATAAGGATAAAAGTTTTCATAAATATGGGTATTTTATTTTACATATGCTTTTAGTGTTTGCGTGTGTAGAAGAAAGCTTTTGTCGTTTAGAATATTGTGATTGAACGGATTGAATAGAAATGAATTTGGTTATGGATAAGCAACTGTATAAATGCATAAATGAATAAAAATTTGTAAATTTTATCGATGGAACATATTGAATTTGACTGCATAAGTTAATATGTGAATATTGAGTATTCTAATTCAATAATGTGCAATGGTGGGCTTATTGAATAGTTACGAAAGTGACAAATCGTTAAAGATTATCTCGATCAAAATCTTTGTAAAAATATACTAACTGTTTAATGTATGCAAAAAATATAGTTGGCTGTTGTCTAGAGGTTTCTGGCTATAAGTCGCCGTCTAAACATATAAAAATACAAGCAAGAAACACTACTATTTGAGGTTCCATAAGGCAGATTGACTGTAAATTTACAAGCGAGTTTTGGTAAAAACTTACAGCCAAGGAAGCTTTTCAGGAATCCATTATTTACATCGTTTGAACTTTTAAGTTTAACCTTAACCTTAAATTGAAAATATGTTTGTCTAGGCAGTTTGTTCTAACTTATTTTTTTCATTGGCTTGGGCTTACATTACGTTGCGCTTGGGCACTTTTTAGATCAAATAAAATGACTAGTGAAAGATTGATCTTTTAAGGTATTCCTTAATCAAGGTGGACAAGGATTTTTTGGTTTAACCCCAAATACAATGTCTCTGGGGTCTAAAACATTGGAAAATTTCATTTGAGCATCCACCCCATTTGTAGTAATAAAATAGAATTTTTATGTAAATTTCTTGTAATTATTTATTAAATTAAGAATAAAAAAATCAAATCTAATCAAGTCGAATCAAATCTAATCAAATCTAATCAAATCTAATCAAATCTAATCAAATCTAATCAAATCTAATCAAATCTAATCAAATCTAATCAAATCTAATCAAATCTAATCAAATCTAATCAAATCTAATCAAATCTAATCAAATCTAATCAAATCTAATCAAATCTAATCAAATCTAATCAAATCTAATCAAATCTAATCAAATCTCATCAAATCTAATTAAATCTAATTAAATCTAATCAAATCTAATCAAATCTAATCAAATCTAATCAAATCTAATCAAATCTAATCAAATCTAATCAAATCTAATCAAATCTAATCAAATCTAATCAAATCTAATCAAATCTAATCAAATCTAATCAAATCTAATCAAATCTAATCAAATCTAATCAAATCTAATCAAATCTAATCAAATCTAATCAAATCTAATCAAATCTAATCAAATCTAATCAAATCTAATCAAATCTAATCAAATCTAATCAAATCTAATCAAATCTAATCAAATCTAATCAAATCTAATCAAATCTAATCAAATCTAATCAAATCTAATCAAATCTAATCAAATCTAATCAAATCTAATCAAATCTAATCAAATCTAATCAAATCTAATCAAATCTAATCAAATCTAATCAAATCTAATCAAATCTAATCAAATCTAATCAAATCTAATCAAATCTAATCAAATCTAATCAAATCTAATTAAATCTAATCAAATCTAATCAAATCTAATCAAATCTAATCAAATCTAATCAAATCTAATCAAATCTAATCAAATCTAATCAAATCTAATCAAATCTAATCAAATCTAATCAAATCTAATCAAATCTAATCAAATCTAATCAAATCTAATCAAATCTAATCAAATCTAATCAAATCTAATCAAATCTAATCAAATCTAATCAAATCTAATCAAATCTAATCAAATCTAATCAAATCTAATCAAATCTAATCAAATCTAATCAAATCTAATCAAATCTAATCAAATCTAATCAAATCTAATCAAATCTAATCAAATCTAATTAAATCTAATTAAATCTAATCAAATCTAATTAAATCTAATCAAATCTAATCAAATCTAATCAAATCTAATCAAATCTAATCAAATCTAATCAAATCTAATCAAATCTAATCAAATCTAATCAAATCTAATCAAATCTAATCAAATCTAATCAAATCTAATCAAATCTAATCAAATCTAATCAAATCGAATCAAATCTAATCAAATCTAATCAAATCTAATCAAATCTAATCAAATCTAATCAAATCTAATCAAATCTAATCAAATCTAATCAAATCTAATCAAATCTAATCAAATCTAATCAAATCTAATCAAATCTAATCAAATCTAATCAAATCTAATCAAATCTAATCAAATCTAATCAAATCTAATCAAATCTAATCAAATCTAATCAAATCTAATCAAATCTAATCAAATCTAATCAAATCTAATCAAATCTAATCAAATCTAATCAAATCTAATCAAATCTAATCAAATCTAATCAAATCTAATCAAATCTAATCAAATCTAATCAAATCTAATCAAATCTAATCAAATCTAATCAAATCTAATTAAATCTAATTAAATCTAATCAAATCTAATTAAATCTAATCAAATCTAATCAAATCTAATCAAATCTAATCAAATCTAATCAAATCTAATCAAATCTAATCAAATCTAATCAAATCTAATCAAATCTAATCAAATCTAATCAAATCTAATCAAATCTAATCAAATCTAATCAAATCTAATCAAATCGAATCAAATCTAATCAAATCTAATCAAATCTAATCAAATCTAATCAAATCGAATCAAATCTAATCAAATCTAATCAAATCTAATCAAATCTAATCAAATCTAATCAAATCTAATCAAATCTAATCAAATCTAATCAAATCTAATCAAATCTAATCAAATCTAATCAAATCTAATCAAATCTAATCAAATCTAATCAAATCTAATCAAATCTAATCAAATCTAATCAAATCTAATCAAATCTAATCAAATCTAATCAAATCTAATCAAATCTAATCAAATCTAATCAAATCTAATCAAATCTAATCAAATCTAATCAAATCTAATCAAATCTAATCAAATCTAATCAAATCTAATCAAATCTAATCAAATCTAATCAAATCTAATCAAATCTAATTAAATCTAATCAAATCTAATCAAATCTAATCAAATCTAATCAAATCTAATCAAATCTAATCAAATCTAATCAAATCTAATCAAATCTAATCAAATCTAATCAAATCTAATCAAATCTAATCAAATCTAATCAAATCTAATCAAATCTAATCAAATCTAATCAAATCTAATCAAATCTAATCAAATGTAATCAAATCTAATCAAATCTAATCAAATCTAATCAAATCTAATCAAATCTAATCAAATCTAATCAAATCTAATCAAATCTAATCAAATCTAATCAAATCTAATCAAATCTAATCAAATCTAATCAAATCTAATCAAATCTAATCAAATCTAATCAAATCTAATCAAATCTAATCAAATCTAATCAAATCTAATCAAATCTAATCAAATCTAATCAAATCTAATCAAATCTAATCAAATCTAATCAAATCTAATCAAATCTAATCAAATCTAATCAAATCTAATCAAATCTAATCAAATCTAATCAAATCTAATCAAATCTAATCAAATCTAATCAAATCTAATCAAATCTAATCAAATCTAATCAAATCTAATCAAATCTAATCAAATCTAATCAAATCTAATCAAATCTAATCAAATCTAATCAAATCTAATCAAATCTAATCAAATCTAATCAAATCTAATCAAATCTAATCAAATCTAATCAAATCTAATCAAATCTAATCAAATCTAATCAAATCTAATCAAATCTAATCAAATCTAATCAAATCTAATCAAATCTAATCAAATCTAATTAATTAAGAATTTCTTATTGTTTTGTATGGTATGGCTGAAAACATTTCACACAAAGTCCAACGTTGCATTTGACGCAAGCAGTACGTCTAATAGATTTCCAAAGGTCAACAGCGCAGTGTCTTTTATTCGTTATGGGAATAACTAGGTGGTTAATTACATCGAAACGTATTGTTGTTTATACAGACTGATGGACCTTGTCGCTGTGGCTTCTCTCCGTAATATTTACAATAGTATTTGGCAATTTGTCTTTTAAACTCGAGCTGCGACATTTTCGAATTCGACCCAAACGATGTAGTTGCCGTACATTCTGTACAGAAACATCTACCAGCCAGGTAAAAATAAAGCTCCACTACTTTTTGTCTTTATAGGCAATGCGATAAATAACCACATTTTAATCTAAATGGTCGAACCCACTCATATATTTGTGTATTCCGTCACAACACAAGGACGAAGAACAACAACTTTGCACATTTGTTCTTTCGAATAGCGAAACGCGTTAGAATACGGATGTATCCCAAAAGTAATCGAAGCCATACAAACTACGCTATTATCGATCCATTTTTTTAGACGAACTCCACTTTCATTTTTTGGTGCTGATTTGCAATGGCTGCGTTTCTCCTTCTTTATCTGTTTTTTTCAATGAAAGTGGACATGATTTAGATATACGGTTTACGCGAATTGTTCCACTGCCAGTATATCCGCGTGACTTCAAATGATCTGAAAGAGGCAAATCAGTAAATAGGTTGTCGAAGTAAATTGCAAATGACAAGTTTATGGTAGCCTCAGGTAATTCGTCGATTATGCTAACGAGGGGTGCAGCACATTTGCCATATTTTTCTTCGTAGTCTGCATTCGAACGAGGATTTCACTTGAACCACCATGATTGCTATCTTCAAAGTGGAGAAATTGCAAAATTTCGTTGAATCGGTTTTTTCGGATACTGTTAAATACAAGGTAGTTCCACAAATCATAACCGTTGGTCCACATACAGCGAAAACTGGTGTGATAAATATAACTAATAATCAGAAGAATTCCAATGAATGCTCGTAGTTCAGCAACAGTAATTTTAGGAATGCCTTTCTCGCGAACACCGCATATTTGGTTGATTCGTCTGCTATAAGTTGCATTAATTCTTCGTCATAATTTTTCTAACTGCTCATGCTGTTTAAAATTGCAGCAATCTTTTTAATTCCCTTCAGTAAATATTAGAGTCATGGCGGTGGAATTGTCACAGAACTCATTTTCGTCATCATCCTCCCCGCTTATGAATTCATAATTTCAATAAAAAACGTATGAACCTCGTCCGTATCGCTATCATCTAAACCTTCTTGTTTTGTAATCTGATGTTTATCCGCTGCTAACCGGATTGCTTTTTATACCTGATACTGAAACCACTATGGGTAATTTCTGAGAAATTATGTTAAACTTTATGTTAAACTTGCCCAAAAATTATATTTAACAAAATTATTAAGTTTCCTCTTCAGCTCGAAACTGAGCTTTAAGCCGTCTACACACAATGATATCTTTTTCCCCTTCTGGTTTTACAGTAAAAAAAAATACTGACAGTAAATAGACGACTTAAACCTCAGTTTCGACAGAAAATGTTTCATTGTGGAAATCCGGTATTACTTTGCACAATATCCAATTCTGAAAAATTAAAATACCGACTCAACATCCACCGTCGTTATAATGCCTACTATGGCGGTATGCTTTAGAAAATCTGAACTTTTCATTGGTAACGACACGTTCCACAAATTTCCACATTTTTTATTTTTGGAAAAATTTAAATTAATAGTTTATGGTAAACGGAGATATCTACTCCCGTGCCGAAGGGGGCTGATAGTTGGTTGGAGCTTGACCAATTTTATTTGTTTGCACATAACAACTTTTATCAAAGCGTAGCCGACAGTGGTATTTCAGCATTGTTCCTACTGATGTGCTGCTACCACTGATGTTGCTGCAATGCGTGTGGTTGTTGTTGTTTATATTATTAAGCTGCTAATGTCACTGCGGATAATAAAAATGTTGCGGTGGTTACTCAATATATCCCATGCACATTGGAAAATTCACCACAAAGCAACATATAAAGGGGAGACCGTGTTCAAAGATATAATACCAAGGTTTACAACTCCCATACGTAATCGGGGGAAAACTGTTGACTTCAGTTAATTAATTGTTGCATTTCAGACCATGAAACTGGTTACAAGTTGTTTTTTGACCAATACCTTCCGTCATATCAGAGAATACCAAAAAAATAAGAAAAAAAGTGAAAAAACTGAAGATGCTCCAACATTAATAATGGGCGATTCCTTTTCAACCACAAGCAGCAAATAAAGAAATAATTCAAAAATTGCTGCCACCAGTTTGTATTTATGTTTCCTGTAAATAAAGAGCCCAATTTTCTCTTAAAAGTTACTAAGGACAACGATCGTTTATCTTCTTTAAGTCATTGTACCTAATTGTAATAGTCTCTTTTTCAGATAATTTATAATAAAAAGCTGGAGGCAATTTGCGATTGGTACCGTGACTTTCCAAGAATTACATACGTATAAAAGTTTAAAAGTTTAAATGGCAAGAGGACTGCATTAATCTACATTTATCTTGATATGGTTTAAATATGTACTGTTTACAAGCAAAGTTCTAGTTGAAAATTATGGAAACTCTGAAAAATTTATATAATTTGTAGTGAAAATTGAAAGATTGTGCGAACGGAAAACATATCTCATAATAAAATCATCTAAGATTGTATTAAGATTATTTATTTGTTTGGCGATCAAAATAAAGAATCATTTAAATTTTTTCAATATTAAATTATTATCATGAATTTTATACGCTACACAACTTATATTCACTGACCACAATTCACATTCCACTCCACTGGATAATAAAACTAGACAATATACAAAATAAATTCTGGTCATTCAGCCAAAAAAATATATACGCAAAATTTTGTAAAAAAAAAACTTAAATTAATTCTACTAAAGAGATTTTCTTGGATCGTAACAAAAGAAAACAATAACAAACAGTTTCTTCTAAAAATTTGCCCGTCTTTTTTTTGCCATCCCGCTTATATACATTCTACTTATATATCTCTTAAATATAAATTAATTTTCTGCATCATTGAAATTTATTAGATGAACATTTCGAACTACATAGATCTAACGGACACATTAGAGACACACATATTCACAATGAAGGCGAGCATATATAGAAAAAAAAGATATATCGGTTCGAAATAAAACAAACTGCAAAAAAAAAAAGCTTCTCGAAACACTTTTTTTGCGGCGGTTAATTTTCCAAATAGACGATTCGATGAGATGGAGACGTTTATTTTACGTACATTTACGTAACCCAATTTGCGGTTTAATAATAAAAGAAAAACCATTAAAATTTCCTTTGTTTTTTTGTCACACAAGCTTTAAAAAGTAGGCGGTATCTGTATCTACCTAATTCACTTTTATTACACAACAATGATTATACGAGCAAAAGTTGTATAATCACAACAATGATTATACGAGCAAAAGTTGAGCAAAGTTTATGATTTTGTATTTTGTTTAGCTTATTCGAAGATATGTTGAACAGTTTGTATGTATGTATGTATATATATATGTACATGAGTATTTCCAGGAAATTTAATGAAGCTTATGAAAATCGTACACAAATGTTTATGAATAATTTTTAGACGGATATGGTTTAAAAGCTTTACAGTATTTTTATACATATATATTATGTATACACATACGGTTTATTTCCAAACAAAGTGCTTTCAATGATACCGTGGGTTTCTTGACCCAGAAGTAAATCGAAAATATCTAGATTATTTATTAAGCGAGCCTTTGTTTAAATACTGATAATCATTATAACTTTTTGATTCAACAAAAACGAAATTTTACGAAACCCTACACTCAGAGGTTATTTTTAACATGTTGATATGAAGAAAATGTTTGGTTTCCATGGCTTTGAAATAGTATAAATCTTCTTGCGCGACGTGAATTGGCGACAACAAGAAATTTGACGAGCTGTCTGAATTGCGATTTTTTAGGTATACAATTGACTCTATTCTTGCAGTATTTGGTGTTGGCAGGATTTTCTTGCTTAGGAACTTTAATTTTCAATTTTCAAATGTGGAAGTTGAAAAAATCTTTCAATATCTTGAAAAAGATTTTTTATAATGAAGAATTGGTAATGGATTTTAAACCAGAGATAGTCCAAAATAGCTAAAACCTTTAACTAAGTTCAATAAATCCGTGAAAATTTTCAAGTTTCCACGAGGTTTTGTGATTCGAAGGGCCATGGATTGTTTTTCGAAAAATGATTTTTAAAATGAAAAACAACCCAAAGTAATCAAAAATGCTGTTTTTTATCACCAAAGGTTGACTTGCTACTTTCCAAACTAAAGTTACTTTAATTTTTGATGACAAATCCGATGAAAAAATCTAGAAAGCCTATGTCTGGGACTTTAACCTCACTAAAAAGTCTCCCTGGATGCGATATTAGTTGATATTATATATGATTTTACCTTTGATGTTGGCTTCCGTGGCTTTTATTAGTTTCTTTACACTGGTTTGGTGCTTTCCTCTGTTGCCTATTAAATAAAATTAAGATTACCTAAAGTTTGAAAGCTGTTACAGTTAACTTTTCTACTGTAGACGAACTTTGGATCCTTTATTTTTTTGCTTGGATGCTAATTGTTGTTATTTGCGTTATTTATCTTTCTATTTTGCACTCTTGAAAATGAGAAATGTTCTTTTTAGCTATCGCTGCTATCCCACGTGTTGATTTATCTGCTGGATATGAAGAGTGCTAATAAATGAAATTTGGAATATTTATATAAGATGGTTTTTAAAAGTTTATTGTTGAGACCTAAATTATCTTTGAGATCTCCGAAAAATATTGCAGCTCCAGAATATTATGCTGAATTAGCCCGTTCGCATTTCTTGTAACTAATTTCACGGTGGTACATATTATGTCCCTTTGGCGGATTCGTTTTGTAGTCCTTTTTCTTTACCTCACTAGTTTCATTACTTCATTACTTACCGTTTTGATTATCTTATTTTAATCATTAAGACAGTTTTCGTTAACATATCTTTAACAGAAGTTTCTTGTACTTTACGTTTGTTTAAACTAATAAAGCAAACTATTTTGGTTTATTCCTTTGCTTTTGACGCTGTTAGTTTAGCATTCTGAAGTATCTTGTTTGATGTCTTTCGAAAAGATTCAATTTTCAAAATGTTTCCCTGAATCGCAAAAGTTAGAATAAAAAGAGACTTAATTTTTTTTTGGTCAGGCTGCTGTTTTGGTTTTTAATTTTTGCAGATATTATAATATTTGAGAAAATTATGCGCCATTAAAAGTTCTGTAGATTACACCTTAATCTACATTTATTCTTCAAATAGTATTGTTGTATAACTGTTGTACTTCTGTTATTTTTCTGTTGCCAGTTTAATTTTGCTCCTTAGATCACTAAATGAATTTTAACCAATAACCATTATAGGTAATGGAGATCTGGCTGTTTAGCATTATTTTAACTTAATCTTACGCTTTTTCTTTGGTCTTGTCTTTTTGAGAATCCAATCAGTTTCTCGCGCTCGTTTTTCTTGATCTGTAAAGTAATTTTTATTGATTACTTGAGGTATATGTAGTTTTATTTTCAGAAGTGATATCATTGCCTAACAATAATACCCTTTCTTCCAAAGCTTGGATAGGACGTTGTAAACTTTCAGCACTATTTCCTCAATGAACTTTCATGCTTTTACTTCTTCTTGTTATGCAATAAAGATAATCGCATTTTGCAACCCTTAGTAATGGAGCTATCCAATATTTGCTTAATTTGTTAGAACATTGTTATCTGTTTTGCTGGTTTCAAGATGGTTGATGTTTTCGATGTTGTTGTTGTATCCAGTGTTATTGATGCATTTATTTTGGTTGCGAATCTTAACGGTGGCGTTCTTTATAAGAATAAACTTTACCTGAAGTTTTTTGATCTTCCTGATGATGCGAATTTTTAACTTGTAGAAGATTATGTCTGCTTAATGTTTTGTAGGTTGGTACCACTGGAAAAAAATAATATAGCTTGTAATTCTGAGACTATTAATGTATTTACTGTAGTAAATTGTCAGTTTCAGCTCCCACACCTATTGTTGGCAATAGCACGAGACTTTGTCAGTTAACTTAGTGTTATGGTGTACTTCAAATTCTGGTGATTCCCAGGACCTTTAATGATGTGAAATTCTATTTAAGTTAGATGACAGGTTTTTTCCCTTAGGTCTAGTTTTTATACTAAAATAACTATCATTCATGCTTTGAAAGGAGAGTTCACATTAAGACCTTGCATTTAGTGCATTTTTTTGATTACAGTCATAAATTTTTAAGAGATGCTGTTTTGTATTAGCGTCCTTATTTTGTACTGATAACTGGTTGCTTATATGGTAAAGGTATGGTTAAGTGGTATCTATTAATGGAACCGAAATAACTACTTCTTTTTTACAGATAAAATTCCATCGTCCAATTTCTTCGTTTTAATTAAAGTTCCTGCTTTATTAAATTATTTTCACCCCTATCTCGTCTTATTTCTGTAGTTTGATTTTTCATATTTTTAAATAAGATTTATATCGAATTGATTGTTTATTTTGAAACGTCAAATATCCTTAACCCTTGTGTCTAAGACCAAAAATTTCTACGTTGTTCTATAACCGGCTATGGTATTGGTGAAATTTTGGAAGTCGAAAATTGCACTGGAGATCAATGCTACCTACATCACTGGACAGAAATAATGAAAATTTGATCGTAGAAGATGACGTAAAGAGAATTCAGAAAAGACTTGTTATAATGATCACTATCTTCTGTTAGTTGAACTGTTCCATCATGGGAAAATATGTTTTGTTTTTTATTCGGAGAAGGTTAATCTAAATTGTATATCTTTTATTTGGTCATTTAGTTGTTGGATTCCCAAAATTCTACTTAGTTCTAGTTTAAATAATTGTCCAGCTAAAAGACAGGTTAGGTTAACAGTTCTAGTGTTGTAAACAAAATCCCTGCATCTAACGACAAGGGTTTTATATTATTTGCAGTTTCCACGGCAGTGACATTCCTATTGATTATATCTGTAGTTATGAAAATTCACTATAGCTACTCGGAAATGTCATTCAATTTCAATGTATCTGGCCAAATAGCACTATGCTTGGATAACCGAAAAAATAGTGAGTTTTGGTCAAAATGAATTTTTATCGTATAACGCTTGACCTCATCTAAGCAGTAGTTTTGATGATAAAATCACTCAGTGTTTCTTTTTCTTTCATCGGTTTCTTGAGTTGTTTTTCTTTTATTTCCCTGAATTGTTTAATCAGTTTCTTAGTTCACGACTCGATCTAAGAAAATTTATCATTACAAGTATTTTAAAATATAAACCATTCTAGCCCTATCTATTGGACTATGTTTCTCCTTAATTTCTTATGATAGATTGTACATTTAAATATTTAAATAGTAATCGGTGCCCAGTAAGATGTCGATTTTGTTATGGTTGATTATAATTCGGAGCAGCCCGTTCTTTCAAAATAATGGTCAGGTAGGGACTGTTTTATATTCAGCAACACCCATACTTCAATTTTCACGGAAAATTTTCATGGGTGCATTATTGTGTGGTCCCTGGCATACTTTGGTAGCATACATCGTGTACTTTTTGAACAAGTATGGTAAATTTTCATGAAAGACAAATTTCTATAAATGTAATATGGATTTCTTCCCCCAGTAAAATTTACCTCAAAAAAATATATATTTCTAATTTGCCATTGGTACGATCTTTAGAAATCTGCTATTTTAGAAACTGAAAGATATCTCAAACATAGAGATTTACATGCCACAAATTGTTTAAGAGGGGCTTTAAGCTCATTCAACCTAAAGTAGGCCATAAACGAGTAAAATTAAAAATGTTTAAAAAAAAAATACAAAGCTTATTAAACTTTAAATAATTATACTGAATGACATTTTTTTGGATTTCATAGATAAAGGCAAAAGTTTAAGAAGCTAGATAAAGATACCAATAAAAGGATATTTCAACAACATTCGCACTTAATGGACTAAAATAAAAAAATTCTGTAACGGAAGGAATGAAAAACGTTATAACCAAACCCCTGCTTAAGCTAAACATTAATAACGGTAGAACCATAGCAAAAAGGTAATATATAGTAATGTAAAAAGTCATCTCAAGTTGATACGAAATTGACCAGAACCATCTCAATTATATAAGTATCTTAAAGATATTTCAAAGTGCTTAATAAACCTTGATATATTTGTTTTCCTGTACTATAAAAGCGCTTTAAAGCTTTGTGGTGTTAAACAAATTGTATCTCTAAAAACGAGGAAAACTAATTGGAAATTTACTAGCGATGTACACGTAGGAAGATTTTACCAACCATGTTATCAAAGATTTGATTGTCTATCTGTGGTTTATAATTTGTATTGAAAAAAATCGTCTTTTTACGATTTTTCTTACGAATTTCAAATGAAAATGTGGAAACTTGTTTTCCCATTTATTTAAATATTTTTTGTTTTGGTTTTGATTAATGGACAAAATCAATTTGCTCTTTGGATATACATTTGCTTATTTAAACATAATTTTGATTGATTAATGTCCTTTTTGTTGTTGTGTTTATGTCTGTGCGAACTAAATGATTAATGATTATCAGTTCCGAGTTTTTAAGTTTTATTCGAATTGTATAATACGAGTTTTAGAGGGAAGCAAATTCTCATATTGTTTAGAAATAGAAATGGATGTTTATTACACGCGTTGGTAGTTAGTTAATTAGTAATTAATTATTTTTTGTTGTGTATTATATTTATTGTTGATAAGCTAATTTGTCAAATTATGTACAAGCTCGAAATCCGGTAATAAGTCGATTTACGCACGGTGACCATAATCGGCCACAATCGATAACACTAATCTAATTACAATTTGCAATACTAATAAATTTTCAATTGTTTGTACCACCATGCCGATCAATAATATAGCAAGCATTGCACTTGAAAATATTAACTTATATGCGAGTAATGGTAGTTAGAAACCATTTTCGAACAACCTTGCAGTTTGCATTAATATCGAGGAACTAGACAAGTGGAATGAACGAATTTATAACTAAAATTATGTTTAGGAAACTGATTGTGCACTTTTTTTATGCCTAGTATACGAATTGGCTAAAAAGTTTTTTACAGTAGAAGCCAACATCTGCATTGTAAACACCGAACTTATGTGAAAAGGAAGGTAGTCATTTTTTCCGATTCTAAGACACAGACAATTCCCTAGTTTTGAAGCTCTTATAATGACATATTTTACTTAAATTGTGATTGGCAATAATTTGCGTATAAATTCTAAACCTGTCAAAATACATGTTTTTGTTTTAAAAATAAATTTAAAAATTATCAGTAAAATCTAGAAAATAGTTAAACTAACTAAGTGTTGGATAAATATCACGTCTTTTAGATTAATTTTTTTTAAAATCATTACGATTTCATTTTTATGACCACGAATGAATTTTTAAAATGACTGTGCAGTTTAAAAGAGTTATTAAACCCTAATATGATACTCCATTTCCATTAAAATCGATATTAGTTTTTTATCAAAATAATTAAAATTAATCTATCTGTATACCAAAATTTAAAAAATAATAATGTTGTCCATTTTGATAAAATAGTCGGCAGGTAACTAAATTTATCTTGATTTTAAGATAAAAGTGTTCTTACGCTTTAAATATTTTAGTCTACACAGCATTCTGGTAACATTAAATATTTTTAAATATTTAATACATAAAACTTGGTCGTTAATGAGAAACTGGTGACACCATATTCATGATGATATAAATTGACTTTATTTTGGTTCATTCCAAGCCATTTTGCAATTAATGCAAAACCAGACTAACGATGTCATTATTACTTTACCATCATCTGGTGGTTTTAGAGGGCAAATACATTTTTTTTCTATCATGTCCATAAATTCACTTTTCATGTAAATTTCAGTTTATGGTATAATGTAAATGAGAAACATTTTTTTCCATTTTTTTTATTTTTTTTATTTTAACGTCGGTTTTAATTAAGTTTATAGGAAAAATTTATAAAGCTTTTCATACTAAATTTTTAATTATGTTCGAGAGACACTGTAAAGCCGAGAAGAATCTCAACAAAAAAAAATATTTTACCATGTACGTAAAAATCTCAATTGCATATGAGTAATAATACTTCATTAGACAAACATGAATTTAGATTTAATCCATGTTTTATCTTTACTCGATGTACTAGCATACCGCACCATGCATACAATTCGTCATATAGTGCATGGAAAAAATGCAAAATTTTTTGCTACCGTTGTAGACACAACATAAAAGCGAATAAATTTATTAAATTATTTTAGCAATGCATATGCATAATATGAAATGGTTGATTAGGCATACAGTTGATTTAATTTTGCTGAACGTATGCAAACGATACGGGTTGGACCACACAAAAAGAAATTGTTAATTGCATTCAAAAAACTTCTATCTATCTACATATATTCATATATATTCATGTTTAAAATTTTTATGATTTTTGTTTGACTTGACACAAACTAAAATGCATTGAATATTTAATATTTGTAAAATGCATTCATTGGAATAGATTAAAACGATTCATGAACAATATAAATACATTAAAAAATAAAAAACTGTCAATCATGCGAACGGGGAGAAAACGCCAACCAAGTGGAAACTGTATAAAAAATTAATTAAATAATCCGCAGAGACAACATAAATGAACTTTTCGATATCAAATTGCAATTTTTATGTAGACTGGTAAAGCTGTTAAATATTTTACTTCAAATGTTTGTATCTCAAATATTACAAATAGTACGGTTTTGTAGCCAATTGTCGCTTTATATTTTGAAAAAGATAATAATGTCAAAGTTCGATTAATATTTTTGTAAAATTGCACAGCAACGTGTATAATGTAGTGGGTGGTAAAACAATTTCATAACATAAATATAAACTTTATAGGTTCGAAGAAAAGTTTGCAATGTCAATATATTTTATCATTGTTGACATGACAGAATTTAACTTCCTAATACTTTGAACATATAATCGCAGTACAGTTGCTTAAATATATATATATATATATATATATATATATATATATATATATATATATATATATATATATATATATATATAATATATATATATATATATATATATATATATATATATATATATATATATATATATATATATATATATATAAATATATATACAGTGAAATCCCGGTATAACAAACTCGTGGTATAATAAACTTTCGCTTTTAAGGTACGACTGAACAACTCCCGTGAATTAGCGATATTAATATATGAAGTTTACTCCGATTATACAAATTTTCGGTTATTGGTACTTTGTGTGTACCAATATGACAAAATTCACGGTTATAAAAATCACGAATATAAATTTTTATATATACATATATAATATACTTTCTATGTTCAAGCATCTACAGGACATGTTGCGACAATTTTTTTAAGTATTTTTAACGAAACAGAACGAAATAAAAGTCTTGAAATACATACTAACATTCCACATTCCATAGTTAAAATTAAATAGGAATGCCGTCTTCAGATAATTTCATAATCCACCAGTAGAGAATCAAAACAAACACAAATGTATTACAAGCCTGATTGTTTTATCGCGTACGCAGATAAGCTCTTAAATTTGGTCAACCAAAACCAATACAAATGTGTATGTCAGCCATGTTGTAAGTTTTGTAGACAGATTCACTAATACAAACGGTCCGCTTCAAAATGTGTATAAGTGCAGATAAACGTATATAAAATGCACTCACAACAGAACCATCTATATTTCAAGCCGTATTAACATTTTCGGTAACGCATATTGATGCAAGAATACCGGTAGAAAGTATAGTTTAGATGTATTAGTAACTATTAAAACTCCATTTCAAAAAAGTAAAAAAAAATGTTAAACGCACGCGCATTATTTGATTTAATTGTTTATTTCTTTTACACAATATTCCGACACGATTTTCTACTTACAATACAATCAAAATATACATTTTTGTATAGCATGAGTATGCAAACAATACAACTGGTAATATAGAAGGCTCTGATCAAAACCCTCTGTATTACAAGCCGTCTTCTAACTTTCATTAACACAGACAAACTAAATCGTGAGTGAGAGTGTATTATATTATATTTTCTATTTAAAAACAAACAGCTGAAATAAAACAAAAAAAAATTACAAGTTCGCTCAGTTTTTTTTTATTTCCTCTTTAATTTGCTGTTTTATTATTTTTTCTATGCTGTATCAAAACCAACACTATTGTATATTATACAAGCCATGAAGCTTGGCTAAGTAAAACATATTATGACTACTAGTTGGCTGTGTGTTACTGAATTTGACTACAGTAAAAATCGAAACAAAAAATTATATTTCGCATTGTCCATACTCTTCTAAATTTAAAGTGCATGACAATTCTACAAAAAAAAAACGAAACAAAAATTATATTTTGCACTGTCCATTCTGCTCTAAATTCATAGTATATAGTATAGTATATAATGAAGTAAATAATAATAACAATACTTCTCTCTCTCGTTAAATAATAAATTTGTTTTTTGCTTTGTCATAAAGAGCGCAACATACTGTTGTTCCATCATTCGTATTCATTTTTTATTTACATCAAAGCATATAATAAAAGTATATACAAATTATACTACGTCACAACACTAATACTTATGTATAGTAGTCACTTTTTGGCATAAGTATCGCAACTTCATGGCTTGTATATACATTTGTGTTGGTTTTGATAGTAGTCACTTTTTGGCATAATTATCGCAACTTCATGGCTTGTATATACATTTGTGTTGGTTTTGGCTGTATTCATAATCATACTGCTCATACACGAGAAAAGTGACACACATCCAAATTTTCTAATTTCCTGTTTTTGCAATAAATGTGATTAAAAACGTATAAAGTTTTATTTACTAGATCGTCATAATTGAGCTAATGCCAGTTTCCGAGAGATCCCTGTTTTCGCAAACAAAAAAATGTTAAGTTTAATGTTAAATGTTATGTAGCGCATTATTTAAATCTTCTTTTCTATGAAACTTGATTTTTTAAGTTGTGTCAGTTTGTCGTGTATGAGCGATATATAAACGTGACATAATCTCACAAATATAATTCAATAGGTTACATTTTTCTTATTTTTTTACAGCTTATATATGAGTTCATTCGAGCTTCCTATAAGGGAATTAAGACGGCTTTGGTTTTGTTGCGAAGATAGCATAGAATTTTTTGTTTTTTTTTCTGAAATTTTTACGTATTTATAATCTCACTCATTTCAATAGTGTACCGATTACCAATACATCCTTTCATGTATAGATGAAAAAAAATGAAAACGCGTATTCCGGATTAAACAAACTACGTTTGTTAGAAAAGAAATATTCCTTTTAACAAACCTCCGTTTATAAAAGGCAGTTTTTGTTTTCCCTTGAGTGTTTTTTATAACCGAATTTGACTGTATATATATATATATATATATATATATATATATATATATAAATTTGTTCTAAACGAGTATGTATATTATAGAATACTACGACGAGTTACAGGCAAGGTGTCTGTTGTCAACTTTCTTTTAAAAACCAGGGCTTAGTACTAGTATGAAGATACTACTTTTCTAATTGTTTAAACTTTTTGTTTTTGTTAAAACTGAAATTATAAAAGTATCGTTTGAACTGCCCGTTTCCTTCGGGAATACGCCTGTTGGTATTTGAATATCACTGTACGATGATATTCTAAAACATATTCAAAATCACATATTACCAAGACTTGGATGGGCCACTGATTCCCTGTAATATTGCTATTGCTAATATTTGTAATACGTATCAGCTGTATCTTTCTTCGGCTGGTTTTGTTTCCTTACTCAAATGATAGACATTTTTTTAGGCGCTCCTAACATCAAATCTTTTGGAAGCAAATTTTTTAAAATATCCATATAACCCGCGGAAATCTTGAATTAATTTTGCATTTCTTAGAACCTTTTGTTGACGAGGTCCTGACATTTCCATCAGAAATTATGTTACCAAAAATCGAGTTCTTTACTCTACATAAGATTTATTTTATGTCAAATTACGATCAAAATACGAAATTTATAAATCTTGGAAATACATTTGGATTTGTTCAGAATTTTATTGAGCTACGAATGTCTCATGTCACTATATTACTCTAATATACGTAACAAATCTTTCCTGTTAGGCCATGTAGGATATTGTTTGTGAGTATTTGGAAAGTTGTTGGCCCAGTTTTCTTCTAAATGGTATTCAGGAAAATTCAAAGTCTGACTTGGTAATAAACGATGTTTTTCTTGTGACATTGTATCCATTAAAGAAGGGTCTTAATACTTAAGTTTAGAATTAGAGAATCGGTCACCAGCACAATTCGGTAGTTCTAGATGGCTTAAGCGTCGGTTTTATTCAAAACTATATCACGATACAAAAAACCGTGACCATAGATTTGTTGCCTTTATTTTTTCGATATGGTTTAATTTTAAATTCAATGTCGAGAGGGGTTTGGTTTTACATCCGGAAGCGTTTCTAATTGTATGAATTGCTATTAAAATTGTCATAGCAACGAAAAAGTGCAAATGTTTCTTATATGGTCTTTGAATGGTTATATTACGCAAACAAGTAGTGAATTTTATATATCCGAGTGTGCTATGCGATGAGTTTAGATTTTATTATAGATAGTTTTAGTATTTTGTTAAAAATTATCATAACAACCAATGATAATTTGGGTGTCTTCATTTTTATGAAACATATGAAAAAAATTTGTATTTACAAATATTTATCATGGTTTTTGGACAACGGATTCATAAATTTTGGCCGGTATTTGAAATATCTTATTCTGAAAATTATTGGAAAATTGTATTTAATTTCTATTTTTGATTTTAATGTAATATAATTTCACTGTAACTAAAATAACACGTTAATTAAATTAACTAGAGCACTAAATACCCAAATTGGGCTCACACAGAAAATTGAGCGGAAACTTGATATACTGGAGAGATCAATAACCCCACCAACAGTAACCAATTTCGTAATCCCAAACAAAACGACCGTACCTTATAGATATCAGCAAGTTACCAGATTGCATAAAATAACTTCTGCCATTCGACGGAAATCCCACCCAATAAATCTCCTAGGTGTATAAGTATTCTACATGATTACAGTATTGTCCATGACAACCCAATTTAAAGAGCAATAATACAATATATACGGCAGAAAACAAGAGGAAATGCTGATTCAGCCTTGATAACGTATAATATATTTGACGACGAATGGGCATCAATAAAATGGTGTTAGCCGTTTTATTATGCCGATATGAGGAATCTTCGAATATTAGAACACCAATTAACTACCCTTGTTCAAAGGATGATCATTTATGAATTTTACGCCAATGTAAGTCACCAGTTCTCGTTGATAATTAACAAGATCAAAACGATGGAAAATTCATCCAAAACCATCATTGTTTAAATTTTTTGTGCTTTGGACGTTTTCGTAAGGGGATTAAATGGAGAAATTTCGAGAATGTTATTTATCCAGAAACTAACCATAATTGCAAAAGCCTTTGGATCATGCCTCCAAATTTAAACCATGAACTTCAGAAATTTGCCAATCCATAAAAGAAACGATCTTTACTCCAAAACAACACCCATCACCGAACAAATGGCGCAGTGGTTAAAGCTGCAGTGTTTGGGACGGAAAAAATGTAAAAATTAACCGCAAAAGAGTTGGGAGAGCTTCGGCCCCAGAAAAGATTGCAGGAAAAACAAAAAACAACACCCGCCAACCAATTTTGTATAGAACCCAATATTCTATACCACCAACAAAGAAATACAGTAGAAAATAATCAACATAATAACAATCAAATACCATACTTCAATCAATAGCCGAACCAACAAATACATGTGAGACCAACTTATCCGTAACCTGCAGTACCGATGGAGGTTGATTCGTCTATTCAAAGAAAACTATCAAGCAATTCCTATTAATGTCCCATTTAAAATGAAATCAGCGGGAGGCGAGATCAAAATTAATAAAAAAATATCTGGACGATTTTTCCAATGCATTGGCAACACAATATATTTTTTCGTGCTCCACAGTTTAAATACGTTCGACGCAATAATCGGTGATGACACGCTAAAAAACTTCAGAGCAATCATCGACCGAAAAAAAAAAATATTTTAACCATTACTCCAAATATAAAAATTCCACTCAAGGAAAAACAATGCTCCGGCTATCTTCTAAAGACTTAAAAAAAGTTTCAGGAACCTGAAGAGCCCAGATAATCTAAAAAATATAAAAACATTCCTGGGGCTTGTGTTATACTTTCGAAATTTTATTAGAGACTTTACAAAAATCGCCAATCCATTAACTAACCTCACAAGAGGTTAAAACGCAAAAAATTAAGGTAACACAATCAAAGAAAATTAAAATAAGTTTTTGGGAGAAAAATAACTCCAAAGTTTTCGTTAAATAAAAGAGGTGTTGACATCTATCGAAATAATTATTTTTCCCGACTTCGAGAAGACAATTATTTTAACCACCAACGAATCATAATTATGCAATAGGTACCGTATTATCACAGGGTGATTTGGGAAAAGATAGACCAATTAGATATTTATCCAGGTCGTTAAACAAAACAGAGGAGAATTACGAAGTTAATAAGAAAAAGATGCTTGTGAAAATTTGGATGTTCCAATAAAGTAGCAGTTGCCTTGTCAAAATTAGAGGTAGAGGTCATATTACTCATTATCATCAGCCTTTACAATATACAGCGCTAAAGAAAACAGAACAGACGAAGCATCATTTTATTATAAAAACTATTTCAACAGGAAGTCATCATTAGTCAACTTGGAGTACAACCAATCAACCTAAACTTCTGATCCACAAGGCGCAGATCTTGTAAAAGGGAAGAGTTAACACTTCTAGAAATAAAATGCAGCTCAAACTGTAAACACGCACAAAGTCTAAAGTAGCCAAGTCAGCATATGCAAGAACACACACAAGCATGTTCTAGATTTTGAGTATATTTTGAGTATTATTTATTTAATTTATTTTATAATTTATTTTTATTTTATTTTATTTTTTTTCCTTTTCTAGGATAACACACAGTATAAATACTTTATTGGTTATTACAACAACTGAAAATAAAATGAAAAGATCAACTACTAATACATAGATTAACAAAACTAGAGTACAATAATAATAAATAATTACAAAGAATATATACTTTAATTAGAATAATAATATTACAATAATAATTTATTTATTTATTTTTTTTTTAAATTTATGAATTTACTGTTATTTTCAATTAAAATATTAAAACACATTAATCGTTTTTGTATCGGTATGAATACTAAAATTACAAGTATCATTTATAAGAGCGGCAACTATTGTAGTAAAACCCGACACGTATGCTTAAATACTAAATAAGAATTGGAAAATAAATCAATGCTCTTAAAAACCATATCATGGTTGAATTGCATTCAAAAACATGGAGAAGAGAATCCAAGATTTTTACACTGGATGGGATTATAGAATGATTTGGTCGGTCTTGTGAAATAGGCTGGTATATTAAAATTAATTTTAGAACAAATAACAGAATCGTTATTGATTATTTTATAAAGCAGGTACTCATCTAAGAGGAACCTTCTAATTTCCAATGATGCAATATCAAATATTCCAAGTCTAACGTTATAGTTCAACTTTGAGGTAAATGGCACGAACTTAAAACATAAAAACCTAGTAAATTTTTTTGGATTAGCTCAATTTTTGTAGTATATACTTCATAATAACGGTTCCAAATTTGACAACCATACTCTAATGCAATACGCTCTAACTGATTAAATAGCACAAATAATACAGCCGATGATCTACATTCTCTACTTCTTCTAAATATGAATTCTCATCAAAAATTATACCCAGATGTTTTACAATATTCTTCCTGTTGAATAACACGCCATCAATATTATAATCAAAATTAATTTTGTTAATTTTTCTGGTAGAAGATACAGTCATGCATTTATTAATATTTAAAAGTAAAAGCCATTAGACAGACACCATTGAAAACCCCCTGTCACTTTGTAACAATTCCGAGTCTGACAAATTTTGTACTTCTTTATATAATTTTAAGTCGTCTGCATAGAGTAAGCAATCTGATTCAATCACATTAATTAGGTCATTAATGAAAATTAGAAAAAGCAGAAGTCCCAATATAGAACCCTGCGAAACTCCAGATGTGGGAGTGAAAGATTGGGATCTATCAGGAAAACAAGATTGTTTTATGGAACAATTGAACATTTTTGTTAGATGTTTGCCTACACTATTCTTTAGATTTTTTACAAAGTAATTAGGTTGGAATCAGGTCCAGCACCTTTATTAGTTTTTAAGTGATTAATTACATTAATTACTTCAGATTCAGCACAAAATAAATCTGAAAATTCATCAGTTTTCTTTGATGTCACGCTAGGTGTCACTGCACTATAGACACTTTTAAAGTTGTCTGCAAATAACATGGTAATCCCAGATCCGTCAGAAGAACTACGTTAGTCGAGAATCATGGAAGATGGAAAACTTGTGTCATGTTTTAAGGAATTTATGTATTTATGTACACATTTATGTAAACATAAGTGATTTTGAAAAAAAAACTTAATTTAAAATTGAGAAAAAAGCACACGATCACCTTTTCCTAATTTTGGTCTTTTCTATGATCAGAGCAATAAAACTACTGGAAAATCAAGTAGGAAACTGATTTGTTTTTGCTTTCGTTTTATTGTTGTCGTGGTTAACTGCTGCTGCTGATAACACATCACAGAACGCATCAACCACTTCATTGATATTTTTATTATTAAACACAATGTCCCAATCAATTTTCTGTAACTCATTTTTGAATCAAATTATACCTTAGGTTACTAAAACCAATCGAAGGAAGATGATCAACTGATTGAAATGTTTATTTTATTTAATCGAATATTTACTTGAAACGGTGGATGAAACATCAATTTTAGAGACTACTTGCAAACTGGAAGTGATATCAATATGCTTAGCATTTATATTGCTAAAAGTTTAGTCCAACAACTTATTCTAATGATTCATTGATAGATTATGTTGTGATAATCCGGTAACTCCTAAAAGATTAATTAAATATCAAGCCGTTTCACCTCCAAAACACTTTGCTGTAACAATTCAAGAAGTTTCTAAAAACCACTCAATACATGATAAATTAAGATCTCCAATTATTAAAAATTTCAAAAACGTTTATAATCATCAAATTTAACACGGATATTAAAATATACTACACCCAAAACTAAATATTCAGTCATGTTAAGACGAATCTTAACAAAGACACTATCTACAACATGGGAGTTAATAAAAAAAAATCGATTTTACTAGCAGATAAATTACTTCTCAAGGCCAACAAAATTCTCCCACCAACACTGTTTCCGTTCACATTAAAATTTTGATTACTTCTGTAAACATAGTATCGTTTATCAAAAATTTCACTTGAGTTTATAGTAGAATTAAGCTAAATCTCGGTTAAACACAATATATTAAAATTGGTGGACAAAATGTGGTCATAGCGTTCCACAGTATTTGGTTTTTTTAGAATATGTTCTGTGAAAATGTTTATTATATTTTTTATCTGCTACAGTAAATCCAATATTCATAAAAATTTCATTAGCTATGACAAACTAGTTTTATTTTTTATCAAACGGCACACCGAAAATTTGTATTGTTGACCATTATCATGGTCGCAAACATTTTCTTCAAGCTTTAACAGTTGATCAATTTTACTGTTCAATTTATGAAATGATTCATAAAACATAATTGTTGATAATTTAGCAACTGTAAAAATGACGATTGCTCTTGTTGTATTTTTTGTATATCATTTTTTATGTTAAATTCTTAAAGAGTTTGTTACAGGTGATCAAATTTTAACATTAGGCGATAAATTAACTACTGTAGTACACATTTTGCATATAAACATTTTGGTTTTTGATTCGATATCAATATTTTCGTAAATCATATGATAAAATTGTTTGCATTTATCACACTTAACGACACCTTTGGTCCACCTCTGAACAGACTGTTTGCACGATTGGCAGCTGGACATGGCCAAATTATTTACACTTGAACACAATAAAGATATTAAAAATTATTCTAATCGATCAATGATGATTAAATTGATTATGTAATCCACAGATTTAGGTAAACTAGCAATGGATTTGAATTAAAAGTTATAGATTGGTTTTGTTTTGTATTATTATTTTAGATTTCAATTTATGATCTTATCGCTTTGAAAAACAAAACAGGAATGAAATATATATATATATATATATATATATATATATATATATATATATATATATATATATATATATATACAAAAAAATAAAGAATTTTTAACCGTTTTTCAATATGAATGTAAATGTTTTATATTAAATGGGAAACCCCCAAAAATCTCGAAAATATCCTTTTGGATAAAATTAAATACATTTTCGGTGTTTTTTATAAAAAAAACTATTATGAATTAACAAATAAAAATAAAAAATGTTAGTCGTCGTTTGAATTTAAAGGAGATGCATCAAATGTGCATAATTTTTTTATACAAAAAATTAATTATAATAGTGGTGGTTGTTAAATTAAAAATGCTTTTATAATAATTATATTGAAGTTTAATAACAATTAAAGTGAATTAAAATTGGACATTCAGATGAATTAAACTAAAAGTGAATAATAATTGTGTAAAATTAACTAAATATACCAGCGTGTGTACATAAATGGAAGGAAAGCGGGTATTTAGCGTAATATACAACAACATAAAAAATATATTATAGATGATTCGACTAAAATATTGGATATTTTACAAGAAGGTATAAAGTATTAAAGATTTCTTCCTAAGTTTAGAATAGAGTTTTCTTAGAATTTTCTCCACGATTATTTTGCATGCTATTATACATTGCTTGTTACATATTGTATCTAATTAATATACATATTTTCTGTATAAAATTGCTTTGTGTGTGTGTCTGGGCGTGTGTGTGCGTGAGTGTGTGATTGCTGTGTGTATGTATGTGATTGTGTGAAGGTGTGAGGATGTTAAAATATCAATGCTTATTATTTTACATTTTAGCTTCATTAAAGTTCAATATTTCTGAAAATAATTACGATTTGTGCTTATTTTCAAACGAGGAAATTGAATTAACACAAGAAGTATTCGATATAATTATTTGGGATGTGGAATTTACCTATAAAAATTTATTTATTTTAAAATCTTTTCAAAATTATGGTAAGTTAATCTTTAATTATCTAGTTGAAATTGATTGAAGTAATATTTATTGTTTATGTATATACTCATTAGAATTATATGAAGATGTTGCCACTCAAAAGGTAAACATAGAACCAAATTTCTCATGAACATTTATCAGAAGAAAAAGAAGAGGCTGCGGATTACAGAGCCGATATTAATTGCCTCAAACAAGCTTGTCCAAAAAAAATCCACACCAGACATTTTTTTACGCAGGATAAAAACATTTAAATGCAGACCTTTTATTTTTACTCTAGAGGAATTTCCTAGATTTTTGGATAGCGCTGGACTGGTATTTTATTTATTTCTTCTATCATACATTAATCACATATTAATAATTATTTTTGAAAATCATAATTACTTTATGCTATTTGGTTTTGGTTGCAATTTTCCTTTTTAAGTGTTATATTATTATTTTTTTATATATTAAACGATGTAATTGCAATAGAGTATAGTTAAATTAGAATTAATGTAGAGGTTCAACCATTGCACTTATTATATAGTAAAAAATAATTATAACTGTTTTAATTTAACATTCCAGATTGATAAGGACTTTCACATCCTTTATGGAGAATCGTCTTTCCTAACCAATTGGACTGAAATAAAAACTAAAATTATAGAAATAGGCAAACAAAAAAAATTTACAATTTGAAAGTAAAATAATGAAAGTAAAATAAATAAATTTAAAAAATTTATCAAACGTTGATTATTTATACATTATTCTTATATTTTCAGAATTTGATGATGATATGTTTGCTCTTTTAATTTTGAGGATGCTACAGGAAAATAAATCAATCGACATCACTCTCTAACCCGTATTACGTATTTGAGAAGGTAAATATAGTTTTCTCAGCCAAACTTACTGAAGAATTAGTGGATGAGCTAAAAATACACATTGAAGAACATCATACACAGTTTTTAAAACAGTTTCCAGGGAAAAGCTATATTACAAAACATCATTTGGTTACGCATTATAGTCGAGTTATTCGTATGATAGGTTCATTAATAACCTTATGGACAATGCGCTATGAAGGCAAACATGAGAAATTTAAAAGAACTGCTCACTCCACGCGTAACTTTAAAAACATCTACTTTTAGCAACTACATTACTTTTAGCAACTAAGTATTAGGATACTTATTATATTGAGTATGAGACATCAACGTTTGACATTAAATATAAATTTAAAATAGTTAATAAATTAAAATTTCTAGCTTTAAATATAGATATAGAAAATTTAAGTCAAAATTAAATTTTTGTAATAATGATAAAATTACCATTCTAAAAGAAGTCAAATATGGATTTTTATATAAAGTAAAATTTGTATTAGTAAAAAAACAGTTTAAATCTTCCAAACTTAGGAATCATTGACCAAATAATTGAAAGTAAAAACATAATATATTTTTTGTATAGTAAACTGACAACAGAAAATTTTAATCGTTAAATGGGTATGAGATTGAAATGACAGATCAAAAAAATGTTATTGAAGCGAATGAATTGCAATTTAAAGAACCATTTGAGTTGTGTTAAAACGAAATATATTCTAGCCCTTCTAAATATTCTAATTTGAATAATATCAAAATGTGAATTTGTGTAAATTATTGATGTTATATTTGTTGAAAAATGTAACTTAATACTATGAATAATTAAAAATATATAAATTATTAATTTAAAATCTTGTGTTTTTAATTTATTGTTAAGTTTTATTCTTGCATACATGTCAGATATCATAGTATTGTATATACCTTACGCTCAACTACGTCATTCTCATTTTTCTGCTCTTATTTATTATAGCTCTTATTACAACTCGTAAAGGTTATCAAATTTATTTTTAAAATTTATTTATCTAATTGAGGACAAAACTGTCTGACAAAAATTTCCAGAATAGAAGAAAGGAAAAACATTTTTTATTCGGTCTCATTATTTGAACCCTAGGTTGGTCTTTCCAAAAACATACTTTTGAGACTTAAAAAAATTTCCAAAAGGATTTATATTTTAGACAATTTTGGGGTTTTAGAAACACTACATCGGATATTTTTAAAACCTCAAACGTGTATTATTTGATGATTAAAACGGCGTAAATCTTAAAATAAAAACAGTGTTACTATAAATACAAAACCGGTGTTTATTTGTAAATACAAAACCGGTGTTTATTTGTAAGTCAAATCGGTGTTATATTAATAACACCGAAAAAGGTCAAAATTATTCGGTTTCGGAGTAAAATATTGTATCCAAAAGAGTTTAATATATTTTTAAAAAGAAACATCCGATCGAACGCAATTTTTGAATATCCGATGGGTGAGATACTATGTAACACCGATTCGGTGTTGTGGTAACCCCGTTTTTTTCTGTGTGTATATGTATATATATATATATATATATATATATATATATATATATATATATATATATATATATATATATATATATATATATATGTGTATATATATAAACCAGATATATACATTCCAGTAACTCGTTCAGTGCACAAAAATGTCTATCCATCATAGAATTTCTTTAGATACACGTATAAAAACATCTAAAGCGAACAAAACCAAAATATTTTTTATTCAACAAAATATCACAAAATTGTGTAAAAGTATACAAAAGCACCCAGAAAGAAAAGTTAAATAAAAATTCAATTCAAAGGTTGATTTTCGACTTACACAACCAACAACCAACAACCAACAAAATAAGAAAACATAAAAAAAAAATTTAATCTGTATTTTATAATTTAACAAAACCACAAGAGAAAAGCGTAAAATTTGCCGGATTGGAAAAATGAATACCTAACTGACAAAAAAAAAA
The DNA here is from genome assembly GCA_963556175.1 of Tipula confusa. Classification (NCBI taxonomy): domain Eukaryota; kingdom Metazoa; phylum Arthropoda; class Insecta; order Diptera; family Tipulidae; genus Tipula; species Tipula confusa. The sequence goes on along the minus strand of OY744475.1, from coordinate 218,087,042 downwards.
GTTAAATAAAAAATAGGTGAAGTAAAAATAACCCAACATTTACGTTCTCTTTGATTTATGTTACATTTGTTTGACTTACTCCGTGTCTATATACACGACAAACTTTTTTTTTGTATTGTAACACTCGAGTGATGAAATAGGAAAAGGACCCAATCATTAATTACACCGAAAAATGACAAGTTCTATGCGGACGAGACCAAATGCAACCATTTTTTTCAATGTGAATTAAGGTGATGTATATGTGAATTAAAAAAGTACATAAAAAAAATCTATTACATTATTTATTGTCTGCTAATAAATTATTCACATGAAAATATATTACTTTGTACCAAGCAGCAACAGTACCTCGTGTATTATGTACTTTATGTGCACGTACTGTGGATGATTTTTTTTTATTTTGTATATAAATTATTAATGTTTTTTTGATTTATGAATAAATATCGTAAACTCGTATGTACTAATAATATATACAATTTATACACAAAATCTAATAAATTATATTTGCAGAGTTTTTATTTTATTTATAATGTTGTTCATGATATATGAAGGGAAATCGGTGAAAAATGTACTAATTATTTAAAATTTTATCGAATACAGACTTGAGTAAGTGGTTTCGATTAATTTATTTTGATCAATGCAGTTTATGGTCATAAATTAAGTTTCAGACTGTAAGATCAATTACAAAGTTATACCTACTGTAGCTCGTTTCTAAAATATCTTATAGAGAAATGTCCAAATTTGGTCAAAACTGCCAAAGAATAGGAACTTTTTTAAAAACAATTAAGATTGGTGATGTTGGTGAACAAAACATTGACCCTCTTTTCGTGTGCAGGACTCATGGACCGATCCATTTTTCATGTAAAACATGAAATGTACAGGGTGACATAGAGCTATCCAATGCACAGGTGGTATACTGTATTTTTGTGAATGGGTTGAATGAATTTGTGTGAATGTAAAATAGTATTGTAGTATTACCCATAAAGGGACTTTCTTCTAATTGGTTGAGATGTGCATTTTGGTAATTGATGAAAAATCGATTATGACCATCAACTGATGGGCGAAGTTCGGTGTACTTTCGGATATATGCTGAATACTCCTCGTTCACAGTAAATGTGCTTGCCACATTTGTTTTTATTCCTGGGATTTTTATAATGTAAACATCTCCTTTCTCACACACATCACTAATATCAGCTTTGGTCAATTGGTCCGCTCGAGTTGCACCATATATACCAAAAATATTTATCACCCACGAAAATAATGTTAGAATCTGTTACCTTCATAGCTAAGAAGTTCGTTTCTTTTGCAGCAGATTAAAATTTCCGTATGTTGGAAAATATAGGATTTTTTGGGGCGAAATCCAACAGAATTCTTTTTCAAAAATACAGTGAGCTTATTATATTTTATATTGATATTGTAATCATGGTTTTCATTATTGGGTATTCTACCCACGTTGAACTTGCCTTATATTTTGCTGAAAATGTACTATTTGCAATATACCAAATTATTCACATAATGATTTACACTTACTTTTAAAATTCTTGAAGTATACCAACATGACCGATTCATTAATGCATTTTCCGTCAATTTTTTGTTTTTTTCCACTCCATAAACTTATCATACGAGCGTAAATACACATCAGCAGACTCTTTTGGATGTAAGTTTAGAGCAATTAACTCTGCTTCGAAATTAATTTTAGTTAAATAATCCTGTTCGTCCATTTCAATGTTAGATGCAGCCATTTTCCTTCACATTATGAAAAACTTATTCATTTACAATAGTAATTAAACAAAATAAATGCAAAATAAATGCAAAGGTTACTTAGATGTATGAAAAATGTCAGAAAACAATTGCGTTTATATTTAGCGTTATATAAAGTGCCATTATAGTCGAGAATGATATAAAATAAAGTATTAGACTTGTTTTATTAATGTGAAAAAATGGCGGGCTAGTACCTTGAGTCATTTACCAACCTCTCACATTATTACCCATTAATAGCATTTGTTGCATAATCTACTATTAAATACTGTGCCTGAAGGGACCTGGAACTCAAAACGATTGTGAACTAGTAATTAAGAATTTATCTTTAATTCGAAAGGTTATTGCAACTAGTTTTGTACTGGAGCGTGCATCTGAACTATTTCAAAATACTCATACAACACAAAAAATTTTCAGTCATATCACTCTATACATAATAATCAAGAGCAATGACATCCAATTATAATTTATGGCGTCGACAACATAAGTTCCTCACACTTTGTTGCAATAAATATACCTTGTTTTATCAACAGCAAAATAAAGACGATTACCACCCACCAACAACACATATTAATGATTTATTATTTATTAAAATTATCATTACATTAAAGTTTTACGTGATAGAAATATTAAATTTTATGTTATGTTGTAGAAAATGTACTTGTGCTTCAAGATAATATCAACACATGAACAATGTACAACAACAATGAAATTCAATTTACGATATTAAATTTATATTATTGTATCTTGAAGATGAGCTATTTACCTCGCTAAGTGTTTTATTTATAGCATCGTAATTAGGTTTAGTACGTACAGTAATGTAAATCGATTTATACAATGTTTATAAAAATTCTCTAATCGATGAACGCAAAGTACCTACTTTTTATGTATTGTGGCAGCAGAAACGGATAACCAGATGTCATAACTAAAAATCAAATACACCATGTAATGATTAAAGAGAAATTACTTACCTAAAAAAAGTGATCTAACGAACTGCAAGGATGGACGAAGTATCTTTTTCCTCAACGAAACTATAAAAATACTCGAAATTATCATCTTTGGAAAATATATTCCACCCGCAATCAATACAACATTAATAATCGAACAATCTGGCCTCATACACAAATAAGTTGCAATGAACATGTCCGAGTGAAAAACAAATATAAATCACTGCCATCAACTGTGTTATCTATTTGATACACTCATTACGCCGACCAACTACTTTATTATTAATAAATGTAGATTTAAATATTTCCACTTCATCACTTTCAGATTACCGCCACCCATAGAGTGGTATTAGGTACATGGTAATTTAATGATATATAAAATCAAAATCCTTTCATCTCTTTGTAAAAACCACACAATTTTTTTTTTAGATCATTCCATGTATTAAATTACTTGTATCTTCCTTTAAATTTCACAAAATTTAAAATTTCACAAAAATGAAATATTTACATAATTGATTAAAAGCTTTTTATTTTGAGCTGGAAAATTCTTTTCCTACAAATTTTAATTTTTCTTCCTTTTTTTTTTTGGGCAAATCAAAATATTTAACCAATATTTATTTTTAATTTTCAGTAAAAAATTTTATAACATGAAAAAAAATTTCTGATGATGTGTTATAGTTAGGGTTTTCCAATTGGAATGACTCAAGAATGGACGATAAAGTGTGAAGGAGATTTTATATACACTTTGTTGCAAGATATCATAGGAATGAATATATTAGATGTATACAGTGACCAGCTACTTGTGATAGGATAGCAAGATTTAAAATAAAAGCAGCAGCTTTCAATTGTACAGTAGAGTAACAACCGAAAGAAGTGCAGCATGGATAGATTGGGAAATACTTACACAAAATTCCAAAGAAACGCTCTAAAGAGAATCTTTCAAGATTCAATTAAAAAGGTCTTATAAATAAAAACCCACATAAACATTGCTACCATTCCTACCTTGACCAATAATATAATAATATTTTAATATAATAATATAATAATATAATAATATAATAATATAATAATATAATAATATAATAATATAATAATATAATAATATAATAATATAATAATATAATAATATAATAATATAATAATATAATAATATAATAATATAATAATATAATAATATAATAATATAATAATATAATAATATAATAATATAATAATATAATAATATAATAATATAATAATATAATAATATAATAATATAATAATATAATAATATAATAATATAATAATATAATAATATAATAATATAATAATATAATAATATAATAATATAATAATATAATAATATAATAATATAATAATATAATAATATAATAATATAATAATATAATAATATAATAATATAATAATATAATAATATAATAATATAATAATATAATAATATAATAATATAATAATATAATAATATAATAATATAATAATATAATAATATAATAATAATAATATAATAATATAATAATATAATAATATAATAATATAATAATATAATAATATAATAATATAATATATAATAATATAATAATATAATAATATAATAATATAATAATATAATAATATAATAATATAATAATATAATAATATAATAATATAATAATATAATAATATAATAATATAATAATATAATAATATAATAATATAATAATATAATAATATAATAATATAATAATATAATAATATAATAATATAATAATATAATAATATAATAATATAATAATATAATAATATAATAATATAATAATATAATAATATAATAATATAATAATATAATAATATAATAATATAATAATATAATAATATAATAATATAATAATATAATAATATAATAATATAATAATATAATAATATAATAATATAATAATATAATAATATAATAATATAATAATATAATAATATAATAATATAATAATATAATAATATAATAATATAATAATATAATAATATAATAATATAATAATATAATAATATAATAATATAATAATATAATAATATAATAATATAATAATATAATAATATAATAATATAATAATATAATAATATAATAATATAATAATATAATAATATAATAATATAATAATATAATAATATAATAATATAATAATATAATAATATAATAATATAATAATATAATAATATAATAATATAATAATATAATAATATAATAATATAATAATATAATAATATAATAATATAATAATATAATAATATAATAATATAATAATATAATAATATAATAATATAATAATATAATAATATAATAATATAATAATATAATAATATAATAATATAATAATATAATAATATAATAATATAATAATATAATAATATAATAATATAATAATATAATAATATAATAATATAATAATATAATAATATAATAATATAATAATATAATAATATAATAATATAATAATATAATAATATAATAATATAATAATATAATAATATAATAATATAATAATATAATAATATAATAATATAATAATATAATAATATAATAATATAATAATATAATAATATAATAATATAATAATATAATAATATAATAATATAATAATATAATAATATAATAATATAATAATATAATAATATAATAATATAATAATATAATAATATAATAATATAATAATATAATAATATAATAATATAATAATATAATAATATAATAATATAATAATATAATAATATAATAATATAATAATATAATAATATAATAATATAATAATATAATAATATAATAATATAATAATATAATAATATAATAATATAATAATATAATAATATAATAATATAATAATATAATAATATAATAATATAATAATATAATAATATAATAATATAATAATATAATAATATAATAATATAATAATATAATAATATAATAATATAATAATATAATAATATAATAATATAATAATATAATAATATAATAATATAATAATATAATAATATAATAATATAATAATATAATAATATAATAATATAATAATATAATAATATAATAATATAATAATATAATAATATAATAATATAATAATATAATAATATAATAATATAATAATATAATAATATAATAATATAATAATATAATAATATAATAATATAATAATATAATAATATAATAATATAATAATATAATAATATAATAATATAATAATATAATAATATAATAATATAATAATATAATAATATAATAATATAATAATATAATAATATAATAATATAATAATATAATAATATAATAATATAATAATATAATAATATAATAATATAATAATATAATAATATAATAATATAATAATATAATAATATAATAATATAATAATATAATAATATAATAATATAATAATATAATAATATAATAATATAATAATATAATAATATAATAATATAATAATATAATAATATAATAATATAATAATATAATAATATAATAATATAATAATATAATAATATAATAATATAATAATATAATAATATAATAATATAATAATATAATAATATAATAATATAATAATATAATAATATAATAATATAATAATATAATAATATAATAATATAATAATATAATAATATAATAATATAATAATATAATAATATAATAATATAATAATATAATAATATAATAATATAATAATATAATAATATAATAATATAATAATATAATAATATAATAATATAATAATATAATAATATAATAATATAATAATATAATAATATAATAATATAATAATATAATAATATAATAATATAATAATATAATAATATAATAATATAATAATATAATAATATAATAATATAATAATATAATAATATAATAATATAATAATATAATAATATAATAATATAATAATATAATAATATAATAATATAATAATATAATAATATAATAATATAATAATATAATAATATAATAATATAATAATATAATAATATAATAATATAATAATATAATAATATAATAATATAATAATATAATAATATAATAATATAATAATATAATAATATAATAATATAATAATATAATAATATAATAATATAATAATATAATAATATAATAATATAATAATATAATAATATAATAATATAATAATATAATAATATAATAATATAATAATATAATAATATAATAATATAATAATATAATAATATAATAATATAATAATATAATAATATAATAATATAATAATATAATAATATAATAATATAATAATATAATAATATAATAATATAATAATATAATAATATAATAATATAATAATATAATAATATAATAATATAATAATATAATAATATAATAATATAATAATATAATAATATAATAATATAATAATATAATAATATAATAATATAATAATATAATAATATAATAATATAATAATATAATAATATAATAATATAATAATATAATAATATAATAATATAATAATATAATAATATAATAATATAATAATATAATAATATAATAATATAATAATATAATAATATAATAATATAATAATATAATAATATAATAATATAATAATATAATAATATAATAATATAATAATATAATAATATAATAATATAATAATATAATAATATAATAATATAATAATATAATAATATAATAATATAATAATATAATAATATAATAATATAATAATATAATAATATAATAATATAATAATATAATAATATAATAATATAATAATATAATAATATAATAATATAATAATATAATAATATAATAATATAATAATATAATAATATAATAATATAATAATATAATAATATAATAATATAATAATATAATAATATAATAATATAATAATATAATAATATAATAATATAATAATATAATAATATAATAATATAATAATATAATAATATAATAATATAATAATATAATAATATAATAATATAATAATATAATAATATAATAATATAATAATATAATAATATAATAATATAATAATATAATAATATAATAATATAATAATATAATAATATAATAATATAATAATATAATAATATAATAATATAATAATATAATGATATAATAATATAATAATATAATAATATAATAATATAATAATATAATAATATAATAATATAATAATATAATAATATAATAATATAATAATATAATAATATAATAATATAATAATATAACAGTTAACTTATAAACATTTTAATCGACACAAAACTTTAATCAATGTTACATTAAAATCAATAGAATCAACCATTTTATGACAAAATACGTTCAATGTAGAGATTTCACTGTAAAAAAAGTAATTCGTTGATCATTCTACAGAATCAAAATTGGATAAATCTACCTAAAATTGTTGGTGAAGAATAATTGAAATTAAACAAAAGTTTTCTGCAATCGAAAAAAATTTGAGGAGTTTAGAAATGTAAGGCCCAATAAGTTTGAAAATTAATTTAAAAAAATTAAATTATACCAAAGTAAGACATAAACTTTGGCAAATTAGTGCTAGTAACTTGAAAACTGCAAAGCTGACTTAATTGGGTTATATATAACATTTGTTTTATACATTGATACAGAATCAGTTTCTAAACTTCCAAAACTGACATTTATAAAATACTGTTCCGTTTTTTTTCCAAAAACCAGAAATATATTATCATTTTGTAGAAAACCGTCCCCAAAATAGTTTATCTGCAATGTTAAGTGTGAAAAGTAGAAAATACTATTTTGGTTTCGTTAATCAAAACTGTACTAGAAAAGAAAACATGAACTGAGGCCCAGAACACTAGGTTCATTTATTCCATTAAAAAATTTAGCTACTGTATAAGTTAATAGCCGTGTGTGTGTAATAGATTCCATCAATATCATTAAGCAATACGTGTTCATTTTTACTTCCATAGAGATATGGAATACATTTAAGAAAGTATTCGAACCGAATTTCGTTTGAACCGAACTCCGAAAATATTCGAACCGAATTCCAAAACATTTTCTCAAGACCACCTGAACATAATTATTTTCATAGTGCAAGGAATTCAATACCAAATGCTGAAAGAACTGAGTAGTTAAAAAAATGAAGCCGTGGTTGTTGACAAAGTTCGAATGTTAACAATTTACATGTTAGAAGAAAAAATAGGTCACGATGAAAAGAATTTGTGGGTCACAACCTATGTTTGATCAAAACAAAAAAGTCCCGCCTGTTTAAATTTTAAAATATGTGAATCTGATCCAATAGTTTTCGTACTCATTTTTTCAAGTTTTGATGATTTGAAGCATAAGCCGTTACTTGCGTATATGTGAATTTTCCAACTACAGCTGCATTAATTGTAACTGTTGTTTAAGTTGTTACGATCAAGCTGCTAATTATGTCTGTACAATTTGTTTTGGCTGATTAATCAATATGGTAGGCCTTTGGTTTTCACTCGAAATATGGTATGAGTACAGGAGTCATTAAAATAACTGACAAAAGTAATGATGCAATGGATAATAATAATAGTGATAATAGTAATGATGAAATGGTATCGGTCTGCAATAACCATTTAACATTAAATCTCAGAAAACCGAAATATTTAATCACATGCAAAAAAAGCCGAAGTAGAATGTCCACCTCAGTATTGGAAGCTACATGATAAACAATGCTAAACGATAATAGGTAACCGTACACTAATTGCAGGTTGGTACCCCGTTACCATTTCATTAAATATGACAAATTTTGCCTGAATCTTTTGGTTGTTCGATTTTTTGGCTTCCATGTAATTTTTATGTTAACTTGGGTATTTTCGGCACATGTAACCGTGTCATCCTCTTTGTTTGCTGATGTTGAACCAGTAACTTTATAAGATGTACAATCATATTTACCAGTTTCGTTTTAGTTAGCCGGTCAAAATGGAATATCTAAACCGAAAATATTTTGGAACAAAACAATGTATGTTCTTTAATGATGACTATTCATGAAATATAAGTCTGAATCAAGTTCCTTTTTGTGGAAGGTTAGTCCAATCGTTTACTGCCATGCACCGAATTTTATTAGAGTATTTGATATTGTTCGTACAGTTTAGGCCGATTTAGAAATTTCGTGCTATCAGTGATGTTTTTACTTTCGTGCTATCAGTGATTTTACTTCAATGAAGGTTACGAAAACCGTCATTTTTGGTAAAACTTTGAGCACCGTATTGACATCTTTGTTGTTTGTTAAATAACCATGAATTGTTGGCTTTGATTCAGATACCAGATTAAGACATTTAAAATTTAGAAGTGCCAGTAGAATTTGCTGTAGAGGACGTAGCTGTGACTTTAACTGGATTATGTGTTAATAAATGTATTTTGTGTGACATCTTTAGATATCACTAAGCAGTCTACTAGTAGATCTAGCAGCTGTCTTTATTTTGGGACAGTTATACCTTTTATTGTTATTAGTGTTGTTATTGGGTATTGAAATGATCATTATAGTTGACACTAACTACGAATTAATACCGTGTTTGAATATATCGTGTTTGATAATAGGCCAAATAATATAAGAATAGAGTTCCAGAACATATTCAGATCAATTTTTTTTTAAAAGATTAGAACGGGAAAAATTACCTTCATCAATAATATTGCGTCCCATTTTTTCGAGGAATATTTTGGTAGGTGAAGGTTGTTTGAATTGGTTTTAGCTTATTCAATTTTATTCTCCATTTGTTAGTCCAGTGGATAATCTCATTCGCAGTGTGTTGTATTTTGCTGTTGGTCTCTTTGATTTTACTTCTTACTGCCAAGATTACTGTATCCTCTGTAAAGGTTGTAATATTAGCTGTTTCTCAGGTGATAGGTACTTCTCTCGTTTAAAGCAAATACAAGACTGGTTCTAGCACGCTCCTTTGTGGTACGCCTCTTTGTAGAAAATATCTCCCTTCATTGTATGATTTTAATATCTCATAGAACTGCTTAAGGAGGTCTCGATGTAATTTATATTCCAGTCCTCGATGCTAGCAGATGATTGAGATTTCACTCAATCAAAGGTGTGAGCATTACTAAAGAAAATTATAAAACATGTCTTTTTGTTTTCTCTCTGAAACCAAATTGGTGAGATGGCGTCTCTTCAATCAGAGGTTTAATTTTTTTGAGGGGTAATTTTTCGTTTAATAACTTCTGCTATTTTCCCACTGCTGAGGAACATATTTAATTCTAAATGCTGCGTTAATTATGTATAGCAACTTCTAAAAACACTTTTCCAGTTTCTAGGTTATGTTTTATAGGTTGTTTTTATTTAATTTTTGAGTTCTTTCATTATAACTGGTCGTATGCCTAACTCGTTTTTTTTGGCATTAGAAAGGTATTTTCATCTGCTGTTTCTCTAGTCAAAGGTTTAAACGTTTTTTCCAGATATGCAGTAAAAAGATCAGTATTTTCTTTGTGGCTTTTGGCCCAAGTACCAAATGCTTTTTAGACTTTTTCAGTCCTTTTGTAGTTTTCCATAAAGAGTAATTACTTTCTTTGTGGCCATAGAGACTTATTAAATATTTGTTGAAGCTTACCGCTTTGGTTTCTTGTATGAACTTCTGCAACTTGTTTTTAAGCGGATTAAAAATGGTTTTTTATCTGGTGCTCGATTTCTATGCCAGATTTTGTGAGTTTCCGCTTTTCTCTGACCAGATTTTTTATTTTCTGTGTATATGATTCATTTTTGTTAGGTTTATGGTTAACAAAAGAAGTGCCTGCGATCAGAATCTTGTTTATGAGCAGCTCTACTTCTGTTTTAAGTTGTGTTTGCTTTTTGATTGGGCTTAAAGATCATTAGTTTCCTCAATTAACTGTGCGAAGGTTTGCCAATTGGTCTTCCCGCTTCTCACCATTGGTGGCTTTTCTTTTTCAATTAATGTTTCACTGATCGTAAGTATGATTGGTGAATAATCCGAGAGGATAAACCTTCATTATATTCGATGTGGATATAATTTTGATAAAGATAGTTGGAAATAATTTCAACTCCACTCAAGACTGCTCTTAGTTTGATAACAAATTTTAAGAAAATTGGCTTTTGATTTGGAATACTAGATACACATTGTTTGTGACAATTAACCTTTCAATTTATGCTAAAAGTAAGCTTAAAAAATCGATCCAAGCCGGTGCAAGGGAATCACCTTAAAAAAAATGTTTATTTCTTGTGTACTTTTATATTATGTGTAAACGAGTGTTTGGTGAGTCTCGGCCAACGTCAGTAAAACAAAACATTAGATAATACTGCTTACGAAACATATCGTAAAATAACCGAACCAGACATTACATTTGGAAAACCCATTATTTTAATTTTAACCTTTCGATAAGTTGAAAAAAAAAATTATTTACATCAAAATGTGTCATTTATTAATTTCTAACGACAGTTATTTGCGAAGAGTAGTGATGGACAGTTTGTTTTATTGACTTGTCATATAGTGTTTATTTGCAAATTAAATTTAAATATTTATTTAATTATTTAATTGAAAATATTTTTATTTTATTTTAAGTCACCAAATAAGTGTGAATATGTAAACAGGATATGACGTTGTTAGTATATAGAAATAAATTTAGAAAATTAAAATTCACGATTTAATAATTAATGTGAAATATTTAGATCCGGTCGAATAATGGAATGGTAAATTTTTACGATTTTCTATACAAAATTGATGATATATTTTATCACTTTGTGCAAATAAAATTTTACTATGAATAAAATATATTTCGGAATTTATATTTAATATTCATCCCTCTTCGTGCCATTTAGATTTAATTTATCTTCTAAATTTTTTTTTTTTGCAGCAAAAAAATGATGAAACGTTTTTTTAAGTTATTTTTTATTGGCAATATAGAAAATGTAAATTAGGTACAAGTATATAGACGTTGGAATGAAAACTATAGTTACCAAGAATATAGAAAGTTAAGTGAGATACCTACTATAAATTTAATTCTATTATACGTGTTGTAATATTATAAATCTAGAGGTACTCATGCTTAAATAAATGTATAGAATATAAAAAAAATTAAGTACACAGGACTTAAAGAAAAAGGATCTTTTGCACATCATTTTTTTTTTTTTATTAAACTATAAACATTAGATATGGATATGGATACTAAAGGAGGGCACATCGTTATGATGAAAATGTTGTTTTTATGTAAATGTATTCATTTCACGAAATTTTATCCTTTTTTTGTGTGTATCTCTCGATCAATAACAATCCTTTCGAAATATATTTTTATATATAATGTTAGGCCATTACATTATTATTTAGGTAGTATTGGGTAAATAAAGTTAAGTAAAATTTGTATATATTCTCTCAAATTTGCTATAGAAATGACCAAATTATGTTTAAAAAAAGGACTTTTTACTATCCTTTCGTCAACTGTATATTATTATAATTTAATTATATCGTTTCGAGTACCAAAATAAAAATGTTCCATTTAATAAATTATTTAAGCTTTGTCATATAGTGGATCGTTTTGAAATGGATGTCTATCGAATGGAAAGTCACATAATTTGTAGTATATTGTGCGCTACAATATACTAACGGGCAATGTTCGATTACTTATTTCCCAAAGTGACAATCAGACTATAATTACCAAATTTGTATGACAAATTTCCGCTTTATTTTATTTGGTTAGGTTAGGTTGAGGTGGCCGTCCAAAAAGACGAAGCAAAGACACATATGGTCCATGTAACAATTTCCTACATGGCATTGCTACTTTGAGCAGTTTGCACGTAGCAAGTGGGACTTCAATGTCCACCTTGCATGTTAAGATGAAACAAGTAATACCTTGTCGCACGAATCCATCGGCTTTCATATTCCTCGTAATATTAAAACGCCCCGAGACCCTTATAAGATAGATGTGTCATCTCGTTAAAAGATGAAATACAGCTCCGGGCTACTTTTGACATGATAAAGACTGATTGTAGAACTTTAATAGTAGACTGACTCTAGTAAAAATGAGGAAATAGAGATTAACATTCAGTTTTCTCTGGAAGGGTTATCAGTTAGAAATTTAACTCGAAAGGATGATGTCGAGATGGTATAATCGATAGATTTGAAGATTTATTCGTCGTTAGAATCGAAATTTGTCTCATAATGTAACAGAACCCAACAAAAATTGATTTAAGCCTTATAGCTGTAGTAGCAGTCATTTACTTGGCCAGAATATATAGAGGAATGAGATGAAAGAGAATTTTCAGTGCTTGAGTAGAGTTACTCCTAAGTGCACCACTAATATACAAGGCGGCAGTTCTTTGCACTTTCATCAGCAACATTTGGTTCGCCACTGTATTTAAGGAGAGCCATTAAAATGTAACTCCAAACATTAGAACTGGTTTAATTATAGAGGTCAACTATGTGAGGCTTAAGCCCCCATCCTTTTTCAATGGCATTTTGAGAGTTGGAGGGTCAAAACGAAAAAGTTTGGACTTCCTGAAAAAAATTACCAATTCGGAAAACAGTCGATTAATACTAAGACCAAATCTATTGGTTCATCAAGTTAGGATACCAAGAGCATTCTACTTAAAATGTCTGAGGATACAAGGATATTTACAGAAAGCGCCAATAGCAACATCATCCGCATAAGCCACCACTTTAAAATAAGTCTCTGCCAGGTTAAGTAACAGGTCATTTATGACCAAGTTCCAAAGAAAGGGGGATAATACACCACCCTGCGGTGTATCCCTACTTACAAATTTACGGATGGATGATACAGCTAGATTTGCCGTTATGACCCTGCCGTTGAGCATTTGATCAATTCAGCCTCCAAAAGCCACATCCACCCCGAAATTTGAAAGTGCCTATGTGATTGCCTTTGGTTTGATCTCTACCTGTCTTTCTAGATTTTTTAAGAAATAAGAAGATAAGCTATTTAGCTTTGGGCCTATTGGCCTAAGGTCTTTGGAATTGCTATTAGAGCATTTACCCGCTTTAGGTATAAAAAGTACATTTACTTCAGTCTATTTCTTTGGACGACATAGTTCGATCCTTTTTTTGAAAATCACCTCAAGCCAGGGAACAGTTATGTAAATGGTTTTTTGAATATCGGCCGGCATAATGCCATCCAGACCTGCAGTCTTGAAAGGCTTAAAACTGTTTACTATCAACAAGATAGTTTTCCTGTTCACAATTTTCCCCACGAGACCAGTAATACTAAGCCTTTGGCAAAATAAGAGGAAAATTGGAACAACGTGGGAAATGAGTTTCCAGAAGATGCTCCAAAGATTCCCTACTCGTTGTAGTTCGGTCGTTGGCGATAACGTGGAATGATAGGACAAGTAGCTGCAGCAGAGGACTCCTCTATTTTATCACAAAAGGGTCTCCATGAATTGCTTTTGTCACTTTTGGTTTATAATTAGACGCTTTGAGGACCTCTTTTAGGAGTCTTTGGTCTACTAAGATGACATGAACTTGAAATAGTCTCATTTCAAAGATTTAGGGACCAATAGTGGTAGAGAGTTACCATTCTGAAAGTAACCAAATTGGTCTTCCTTCGGTTTCTGAAGGTTGGAGTTTTAAAATATTTTACATCCAATCCGTATTGAAGATAACGATGATAATCGTTATCATTAACGACGAAATTCGAAACAAGGATAATGTCTAAAACTTTTTGTCTGTTTCTTGTTAAAAAAGTAGGTTTACAGCCTACATTACAGATTGATAGATTAGTACTTAGAATATAATCAAAAGAGTCTCACCCCTCTCATTTGTATCAGTGCTTCCCCAAATTGTATGATGTAAGTTCCCACAACCAATGATGACTCCGATTTACCATCGCCGGCCCTGAATGAACATGAATCACTCTGCCTAAAAAAAATAATAATAATAAAATTTGGTTCTAGATTGTAATGACGTAAAATATTCGGTCTGCTATTTGTTCCAGAAATGTTGATGAATCAGTTGCACCATTTTCTATCCACTAAGATAATTTATCTTCAAGTGAGTGATATTTAGTTCGGAATTTTTGTCAATGGATGTCTAATAAGGTAGTGGCCAGGTGTTAAGCGATCAATCTAGTCAGCCACCAAATCACAAAGGAGTCTGGAGTTTAGACAACTCTCGAGCTCAGCTAATAGCGTATTCATCATTTCTATGTTATAAGAATAGGTTTTCCTATTTCTCCTGTTAGATAATTTTCGCTTACTCTACCGCGGTTTTCAAGAAACCTCAAATTGAGATCATTTGGGATCATTTGAAGGTGGACCGTTTTGACACGCAGGCAATCAGTTCTATAAATATATGCCTTATATGTCCTTTGTCCTCTTCCTTTTGCCAGGTGAATCATTAAAGTTCCAGCAAAATCAATCCCCGTCTTTAAAAAGGGGCGCATTAATTCTATTGGCATACATTTCCCATTATTTATGATTGCGTTGTAGCCTGGTAATGCCTAAACACAACACATTTCCTGACGTTTTTTCGAACCTCCAGTTGTCCCCTGTAGATCAGTATCATTAACGAAACATGGAATAAAAGAGTTCGGCATGCAGTTGTTATTCTGATTTTTCAGGTTCAATATTACAGAATATTTCTTACTGTACGGCACTGTATTATTTTCAAGTCTTTTGCCTACTCGAAGTAAGCCATTTTCATTTATGAATGGATTTAATGGTTCCAGATTGCAAGATCAATTGATGTTTAACTTTCGTTTAAGGGCGGATATATTTTCTAAATATACAATTTTTGCTGCTCGAATTAACAAATTCTATTCGAAGAGTTTTGCCAATCCCTGTGGGCTTAAAATAAGTCCTTTGGCAGTTAGTTGTTTGTTTAACGTAGATTTGACGTTAATGATGAATCACAGAATGAACGCGAGTACTCGTTGTAGTTTAAAATTCGAGGGATATTGTAGTACTTGTTGATTGTTCTTCGTCTATGCGCCCATAGTTTCGTTCTTGTAATGGCCAATGTTCTTTTTTATTTGTCAACCATGGTCGACCCTTCCACCATAGATATCGCTTTCATAATTCTGAAACGAATAAACCCCGAGTAACGAAATATGTTGGATTTTGTAATATGGAACGTGTCTCTAACGGCTACATGATAAGGGGTCCAGAATGATAGAATGGCGATTGGCTATACAAGGGTTGCCAACATGTGAAATGATGGCAACCCTTGCTGATTCTAAGGCTTGTTTCTTGTTTGATAATTTCAATTAGCTTAGATTAAAAGGCAGCCTTACACAAAATCCCAGACGCGCCAAATCCTGATTAGAACCACTGCGCTTTCCGCTGCACTAGTTCCATTAATACTTGTTCTTCCAACGTGACAATTCCATAGTACAGGACTGCTCAAACAATCTACTGACATCAAAAAGATATCTTAGCAATTTATTGAAAGTGAAACTGAAAATCATTAGTTCGTGGATTCCCACTAACGTTCTTATTTTTTGTTCTTTATTATGTAAAGTGACAACTTAGACTGATTACCAAATTTTTATGTCATCGCAAACTTTCGCTTTATGATGTTACCAGAACTAAAAAAATTCTTTGGTAACACCAATGATAATAAAAGAGATGAAATTAGCTTAGCTTAATGGTAGTTTGGTTTCGAAATTCCAGTGGTCGATCGACATTACATAATAAATCGAGCGTAAACTTTTTCGTTTTTTCCAAGGTGAATTTTTAAGTCATCATAAATCATTACTTTCTCTGTAAAATGAAATATGTCACTGGAACAAAAAAAAATAGGACGGTCTCAACCTCAAACAGGAAAGAAAAATCCTTCATGAGCTTCAGAAATCTCAATCCTTTTGAATACAGAATGCTCAATGAACAGGCGTTCATCTGAAACAATCGAGCAACGCGAAGCAGGACTGAAAACTGTTCGGGTGGGCAGACAGTTCAAGCCTGTTTTTCTAAAATACTTGACCAACAGGAAGGAAGACTGGCCAAAACCAGTTTAGTAAACAATGCTCAATCCAAGGACACTTAACACTGATTTCTGATAAAAAGAAAGTTAATTTGGTTGGGCCAGACAAATACTACTATTATTTTCATGGCCTACGAAAAGGGAATTTTTTTTAGCAAAATGCACAGTAAAGGGTGTAGTGTAATGGTTTGAAAGCAGTATCCTTTATTGAGATAATTGATTAAGATGTCCAGACAATAAAAACGACAGCTAATTTTCTATAAAATTGATTTATAAAAATCTTTTCTGAAATTAACCGAACTTTATAATAGTTAATGATCCTATTCATTCTGCGAGGATAACCAAAGCGGAAATTCAGGAACAAAACGCAGTCTTTTGCCTTGGTCAACTTATTCACCCAACTTAAACATAATGAAAAACGTTTGGGGATGGTGGTCACGGAAACTTAACGAAGATGGAAGGCCAATCTTCGTTGGGCCAAAATTTCCCTTCTCTATTTGAGGTCAACGTACAATTTCATACAAGATCTTTATGTTATTGAACTCGTTTTAACTGGTTTACAGCTGTTCTTAAAAAAATGAGATGGAGCCTGCTATCATCTATGGAATATTTGGGAAATATATAATTCCAGTTGACTTCCCACGCCTGATTAATTGTACACGCCACCCAACAAATGTCTTAATTGACCACAACAAAAACGAAGTCAGGAAATTTCCTGTAAAATATCCGACGTTCAATTCTTACTCCCCCAAGCAACGCTGGGCAATTTGTATCTACCAAATACAAGTTTTTATTATCGATTTATTTACAGTAAAATAATGAAAATTCCCGGAAAATCGAAATGAAATGTGATGAAAATAAAAATTAATATATAAAATGGAAAATCATAATGGTATGCCGCACATATATACATACAAACTCGTAGATGACTGTATATTATTCTGCTACTTAAATTTAACTTGAAAATGATGAAAACAAAAGATTTATTTGTCTCTCGTGTAATGTTTTTCAACATGCTGCACATAGATATCTCACATTACATAATATGAATTTGATTAAGGTTGGGATTTAAACATATAAATATAAAGATATGATGAACTAATTGAGTGTCTAACCAACAAAATTTATTGTTCTTATATTATCATAATAATATCTTATTTACCGCAGTCACGTTTCTCTTTTGATTGGTAAATATATAAGAGAAGTAACAACAACACCAAATTATATTTACTGTTTACATGGCTAACGATCCTGAAAGTTTTAACTGTTCAAAACAGTCCTGCTTAAGATTCTTATCTTCTCTTTCCTAATATTTTATCGTCTATGTAATCAATTATTTCACAATGATTTTATACATTTCTGATTCAGTGTCATTCCAAATGGTTGACCATATCAAATTACGTAGAAAATTATTCAATTCACATCTTTGGTTTTGGTACATTTTCAATTATTTTATAAATTCATTATCAACTGCAGATGTGTCCCATCGTTTTATACTTGACCTAACCGAACGAATAGTATGCAGAAAAAAAACCTGTAGAAGAGTTTTTGAGTCCAGAAAATGTACCGCCTCTCAGTATGTTGATACGTTGCATGTGTAATCCATAATAATAAATAAAACACGAATTATTTTATCCATCACCAGCATAAAGGTCCATTGGACGAAATAAAAATTATAAAAATTAAAATGTTACCATTCTCATTTGTTATCTGAACAATCTTATTTATGAAAATTAGCACGTAACTGAAACCGTCACAGCATAACATCTTAAAACTCGTGATAGGAAACGTAATTAAAAACCATGACTTTAAGCTTTAGAACCAATGAATCCAAAAAAAAAAAAATTGGAAATTGTTTTTTTTTTTTTAATTTTTCCTTTTTTTCACCATTTAATTCTATAAAACATATCATAAAACAAAATTGGTATTATTTTTTGTTTTTTTTTCAAAACGCGTTTTAATATCATGACCTACTCTATTTTTGTAAATAAAAATAAAATGTTAACCTTTATTTAATTTTCAATTTTATTTTTATCAAAATCAATTTATTTTTATTGTTTTTAAATTTTATTTTATATGAAGATATAAACCACCAACTTTTTATATATAGATAAAATTAAATTTAAGGCCAAAATTATTGGTAAAAAATATATTATTAAGAATAAAGTTTAATAGCTAATTACATTTTAAATCTAACATACATAATCTTCAATATTGCAATATCTCTTGGAATTCAAGTAACTTTCTTTTGAAGGAATAACTGCATGGAAATCGCGAGTTCCGTTTATGGTTTTCAGTTTTTCAAAATGTACTTGAAAGTCGGATTTTTTTGGGATTATATTTAATATCAGCACAAAACTCAAAAACCATATCAGTCTTTAAATTTTTAGCCCATTTGAATAACTCTGCCACATTCGGTATGATATCATAGTATTCATCAGTGAGACTGGCTCTGGATGCTATTCTCTTTAAAATACTTCCTACTCCATCGCATGAACCTTTTTCATGAGTTGTGGCATAAAAATGACATTCACTATCGATCCCGAAATCCTTTTTGTGTATTATTATATTTATAAAATTATTTTTATTTTTATAAAGCGTTACAGCACCATCAGTTATATAATAAATTTTGGTTAAACTCGTTACTTTAGTTTTCAAAAACAGGATAATTTTTTTGATGAATAAATAAACTGTCACATTGGCATGACTAAGACAATTCGATATAACAACGAAGCTGTAGTGCTGTAATTTCCTATTTACATTTTTGTAAATTACAAATGGATGAACTGTGGCTTGCTTAAAATAAGCGATAAGTTCATTTAAAGCGTATTATTGACGGAGAACCTTTAAACAATAGTTTAACGCCACCGAAAGCCAAGATGGCGAAACCATTAAAAAATTCTGAAGAACCTATACCATCAGAGATGCAGGGCATAACATTGGAAAAGCTTGAAAAGAAATGAATCCAGCTACAATAAAAAATGTTTGGAACAAAATTTGGCCAGATGCAGTTTAGAACGAAAATGCCCAAGTTTAACGTATCCCACAAGTCATACAAACCATAGTAGCTCTTGGAACTCGACTTGATTTTGAAGATTTTGAGGAATCTGACGTTATGGAACTGCTCAATGTCCATGAAAATAGTCTGTCCGATGAAGATTTACTTCAAATGAAACAAGATCGGACTGTTGAAGAGCAGGCAGTTGAAGACGTCATCATCACTCAACAGTTAACTACTAGTGGTCTAATGCCCTTTCACACTTTAAAGAAGGAATAAAAATAATATGCGACAGAGATCCAATGGAAAAACGCAGCTTACGAGTATCCCGAGATATAAATCAAACTATAGACTATTACAAGAAACTATATAGAGAAAGAATAAACTCAGCAAAACAGCCAAATTTACATTCATTTTTTCAACCAGTTGCTTCTACTTCAACAAGTCATACTGTTGTTAAAGTCGCAAATTTGGATATAATTACGTTAGATTCTGATTCTTCAGAATTTTCATCTAATAAAGACGGCAGCACAGACACATTAATAGATTTTTACGTAATGTGCATACGCGAGTACATTTGAACAGTTTTTATGTTTTGGATATTTATGTTTTTTGAAAAAATGGCTTGTATTTAAATTTTTCCATGCTTTATAATTTTTTCCATTTACGGAATTTCGATTTACGGACAACTTTTTGGGAACGAAACCTTTTCGTTAAGGAAGGGACTAGTATAATCAACAAAATGTTTCTAAAACTTTTGAATACTTTCAAAAATTGTATCTGTCAGTTGAAATCTACTGACTGAACGATCGTGATCAATCCTCTGACTGAACCAAAAAATTAAAACTATAAATCGATACCTGGAAAATAAGGTTTTGACGTGACTCATTTATTATTTAATAAATTACTAAATCCGTTGGTGGGATTAATTCTAACTTTCAATAGAATAAATTGTTAGGCTAGGTATAAAATTGTAGGTTTACATTTTAAAAGTCGGATATTAAATATGTAGGGCTGGGTCTAACAAAATGTGACAGCATAAAAAACATTTGGTTTTATTATTCATTAAAAGTAAATTGTACCCTTATTTTTTAAACCGAAACAACAGTTAAAAGCAAGAGATTATTCTAGGTATAAATTAAAAACTATTAAATTTTTATACTAATAATTTTATATACAAAAATAGAGTAGGTCATGATATTAAAATGCTTTTTGCCAGAAAACAAAAAATAATACCAATTTTGTTTTATTATATGTTTTATACAATTATATGGTGAAAAAAAAAACAAAACAAAATTAAAAATAAAAAACAATTTCCTGAAAATTGAGAAAAACTAGTTTGGTGGCCATTTTGAAAATGAAAAACTTAAAGATGGTACTATTTTTGTAATATTTTTTTAATCATTTTACTTTTGCTTTTAAAATGAGCTCTACTATATACTCTACTAATTTTCTTTATATTTGCATAAATGAAGAACCATTTTCAACAAATATAAAACTTTTTGACCGACAAGTGTAGGTTGGAAGCAAAACCGACTCTTCCACCAAAAAAAATTTTACACGACATTTTCAGCAAAAAATAGTACCCATAGAAAGGCGTGGGGGCGACTATATATATCAATTAAAATTAACGCCAAACGTCAAGCTATCATCGGTTTGGTCCAGCGATTTCAAGTAATTATTGTTCCAGGTGTTAAAGAAAAACAACGATCGATCTAAGGTCGCAGAGTGCCAAACATGTCAAGCAAGCTTTTTATAAACAGGCTGTATAAGATGATTACCTTAGATTTACCAGCAATGGAAGTAAATCGAAGCTACTTCTGGCATATTTTTAAAAGAAATTTCAATATAGGGTTTAAATCACCAACGTGTGATGTTTACAGCACCTGTTTTGCATTAAACAGCGTCGCGAGTTTATAAATTAAGGGCAAACGCTTTTTATGCATTGGTTAGGGAAGAAAATTAATACATAGAAACCTTAAAAAAAATATGTTGTAACCGAAGTGGTTGATCAAGCAGCATAATATAGTAGGTAACTATATTTGTATAACTTCGGAATAGTACAAGGATCATTGCAATCAAAACTACAGAAAGATAATGTATTTTTATACATTAAGACGGAAAACTATCGGCCAAAAGGATCGAATTGAAGTAGCAACAGCTGTGCATAATTAACTTCAAAATACTGCTTTCAACCATCAATTGAAAAAAATTCGGTTCTTATGCGATAGCTGTGGCGCACAGAATAAAAATAGTGCCATGATGAGTACGTGCTCATATTGGCTGATCATGGAATCTCCATATCATATTGAAGAGATTGAGATTGTGTTTCCTGTACCCAGTCATTTGTATATACTATCGGATAGTATTTTTGCTTAATTAGAAAAATAGTAAAACGCTTGTCTCTCTCCAATAAAACCTGAAAAATATGTTCAAAAATATGAAGAAACTGGCACATTTTAAACCGCTTGAACAGTGACATTTTAAATTTAATTTGTCAAAGCGGTTTGTGATTAAATGGCTAACAAACGGATCATATGTTTCTATTCGCGGTGAGGTGGTTTACAAATTCGACATAGGCATTGAAAAATCTGTACTTAGAAAAAGGAAAAAAATTACAAAACATGGAAGTTGAAGTACTCCTTCCTAATGTAATGGTAAAGTCAGAAAATGTAAAAAACGTAAACAACTTGCTACAGAAAACCTTTGGTGAAAATTTGTTTCAAAAATATTCTTCAACAAACGGAGCTTACGGTACAGACGACAGACAAGTTCAAGCTGTTTTAGGTAAATGCAATTTTTACAACATATTTATTCCAAATCTTTCACAGATAGCAGCACGATATTAGGAAAAATGATGTCAGTTTTATATGGAAGTTGGAACAAAAACGCATATTTTAGCTAATAAAACAAAAAATAATTTCAGCTACAAGACTAGTGCATTTTAGAGAAGACTATTGAAAGGCTTCAAATGTTTTAGCCACCAATGCATCAAGCCACGGAATTAGAGTTCCTGAAGGCCAAGAGAAACCCATAGAATTCGCCCCAAAAACATTGAACTTTCATTAAAATAAATATAGTCAGATAGAAAAGAAAGATCTATCAATTTTTTTGGATGCATAAAATTTAACAAGTGTATTTATATGGCATACATTTTTTGTGAACAGACAACGAATCGACAGATGCCCTTTCTCGGTGACCATCCGGCCCAGCTTTGAAATTTGAAGAAGAAGAAGAGATTTGTATGACGTCTCATATAATATTTCAAGGAGAGTTGGACAATTTTCCCGTGGATAGCAGTTTAATTGCAGAATATACATTGTCATATCTATTTCTCAGTAAAATTTTAAAGTATGTTACTTATGAGATTAAAATATTTGAAGTAAGGAAAAATGCAATTTCTGTTTTTAATGGAGTTTTATTATTACAGAATGATACAATTAGAGATCTCAGAGCAACTTAAAGCCCGTGTCCTAAAGATAAGGGATAAGGGAATGGTCAACACCAAACAAAATATAACTCGTAGTCGTTAAAGTGAGTGGCACAAAATTTACCAAAATATTGAAAGGGTAATAAAAGCTTGCAGGAAATATCATCTGAAGCGAAAAACTAATTAGGTATAGTTAGCCAAATGCCAGGACCATGATGGAGAATCCATGTAGATTTTGCTGGACCGTTTTTGAATTCAATGTAGTTTTTATGCACTGACGCCTATTCCAAATATCCGTATGTTATGAAAATGGGTGATATTAATGCGGCATCTACTATTCGGTCATTACAAGCTATATTTACTATTGAGGTTCTTCCGGATATAATCGCGAGTGTTAATGTTACTAGTTTTACCTCAAGTGAGTTCCAAACAGCAAGGGAAATGGAATATAATATCTCACTATTACACCCTTTCATCCAGCTTCTAATGGAGAGGTCAAAAGATGTGTTCGGACGTTTAAAACCTTTTTAAAGAAGCTAAAGCTGGAGGAAGATGATGATGTTTTGACATGAACTGATCATGTTCTGTTAAAACTTTTGAGTGCCTATCGATTTTTGCCTGGTACTACTAAAAAGTCGCCAGTTGAATTGGTACATGGCCGTCCGCCAAAAACCACTTTATCTTTGGTTAAAATATTGTAGCACACGTTTAGCTTGGCGTATTATATGAATGACTTGTTTAAATGAATGACATTCATTTAAGTTAAATATTGCGTATTTCCTCTTCTCCTTTGTATCAATTTTGCATACCGAGCTTTTAAGCAAATTCATTTATAAAACGAATATTTTAATTAACTCCCATAGCTTGCACAAGTACCCATAACCTGCAGGAATAATATTTCAATCCATCTTTACCACATACAATTCCGCTAAAAATGTGATTGAATCACCGATTGGAAGGTCTCAAAGCAATCAATTGTATCAATTTTATTGTAGCCTACTATGAGCTACTTTTATTAAAACCTAAATTGTTGGGCTCTCTTCTCTAATTTTTGTGCCAGAAAATAATTTATAAAAATAATTTAATAATTTATCTTACTATGTGAAAGTTACTTCTCTTCTATTCTACTCTTCTATTTACTTTTGGGGTTCTCGGATATTAATTTTTTCTGTTCACTCTTTTTTTTCTTTTTTCCAAACTTTACAATGGTCAAAGTGGAACGTTTTTAACTGTATATCGCCCTTTGGAATTGGATTTTAATTCTTAAAGCTTATATTCCGAAAGCTCTTTTTCGGTTTTTGGCGAGTAAAGTTTCAACACTGGTTGGCAAGTTAGTTTTTAGCACTCAAATGTATCATGCTTCTTTTGCTGCATCGCAAACATATTTTCTTTTCTGAAGAAATCTAACAATGGCTTTGCTATAGTTAAAGAAATTTCCATATACTCTCTGAAAGTAACTGGTAAGTCCCGAAAATGATTGCTGCAAGTTTCCTTTCGTTTCTGGTGTCTATCTTTGTTTAATTTTGCCAGACGAATGCATGTTTTTTTTGGTACCCTAAATAATCAAATAAATGTCGTTTTAAAAAATTGTCCCTTCCTTCATTTGATATCCAATTCATTATATTCCGCTTTTTTTAGACCTTGCAATCACCTTTTCTCAATGTTGTTCTGGTAATTTCAGCTCACCCATGTATATAAACAATCTAATAAACAATATTATCTCTTACTAAGGACTTGCAAATGTCGTTGATGTATATCTTTAAAAGACCGTTAGCAATTTAATTTAATTTCTAACCCATCATGCTCGATTCATGTTCGATAACGTTGTTTGGCGCTAATATCGTTATGGTTTGTTTGATCAATGCTTCGCTCAAAATAATGAAAGACTGAAAGTTAAGTTAAATATCGTTAGTGAATTTCCTCTAGTTAAATATCGTTAGTGATGGTAAAGTCAAAACAATTTATTTAGACAATGTTTTTGAACAAATTTTATTGCAATCTTTACCGATGTAAACGCAATTATTTATGTGATTTTTTTAGGGTTTAGACACTATGGAGCTATATATTTTCCAACTCGTTACAATGATAACATTCAATCCTTTGTCTCACCAGCTAGCTAGATGCTGTTGAATTTTTTATCTTATACTTATTTACAGTACAGTACTTTACACCTTTACCTCACTTTATATATATATATATATATCTATATATATATATATATATATATATATATATATATATATATATATATATATATATATATATATATATATATATATATATATATATATATAACAAACGTAATTAAAAGCACTTTATAAACATTACACGACGATATTATCTTTTTTTGAAAATGTTCAGGTGTTTGACGTGTCCTATGGACGTGTCTAAAGACTTCTTCTATGGTCGAAAGTGAAATTGCCTATACCGTAAATGCATAAATCACATAAAATTTCCTTACCAATTTAAATCACTTGCAACTAACACCTGTCGACTGTCATCCTGTCAAAACACTCAAAACACAAACAAACCAAAAAGGTAAACAGGTTGTGGCATCAAAATGTGTATATGGAAAATTTACATAAAATCTGTGTAAGATGCCGCGAATTAATAAATTATTAAATTTTCTTGACTTTAAGATAGATCCCTTTTATTTAATTACGAAATAAATGTTTTAAAATATATTAACAGACGAAAAAAAATCGTCTTTAAATACCGAAAGAAACAAAGTAAATATTAAGCTTTCGAGAAATGTACTGTATGAAAAGCTTTAGTTTAATTTTGTATTTTCTTCTCTGCGGTTTAGACAATAGACAAACTTTATTGTAAAATATTTAATAAAAATTATATTTCTTGAAGGCTATATATAATAAAAAAAAGTTTTAAATTAAATATTTTTTAAACTGAAAATACACAAAAAAAAACACAATTCGTTTTGTTACAAGTAATAAAAAGTTTACAAAAACAACGAAAAAAAGCTCGCTTGATATGGGATGATAAAATATGTATACGATAATAAAATAATAATAAGGAAAATGTTGAGATGAAAATGCTGTTTCATTTAATTTGGTCCATTTTCGTTTTATTTTTTTATACTTCCTTATTAACTTTTTGTTTTAAATTTAGTTGGATTTTAGTCTTGGGGCCGTCTCTGATTTTGTAATCTTGTTTAAGCGAATAAATTATTGTTTGAATGGCGATACTATGTATGTGCATAAGTCTCAATTAGATGTGAGGTTAAAAAAGCCATGATGTTTTGCTGAAACATCAATTTTGAAATGGCCACTCATCTCACTTTATATATTGTCGAGCTTGTATATCGCTTTAGTAGCTTTACTTATTTTTTCTAATATGTTAGGCTTCCTGTTCAGTGTACTACTTAAAATTACGTCCAAAAACTCGTTTCGTAAGTAAAAATCAGTATAATACCATTTACAGCAGTTAGGCAAACTACCTCAATTTTTATTTCTTAATCTTAGATAGGTTGATTTTCATTCCAGACTTCTGCATTACCTTCTTAAATATGAATAAATGTTTACCAGATACCCTAAATCTCTCCTTTACCTTCTCTCTCCAGTTTTAGAAGTAATCTACTGATCATCATGTCCTACAAAAGGGGAGACGGTCCACCTCCTTGTGGAGTACTTATAGTAAAAGAGAGATACTCTTCCGTTGTTTTGATATTTTTAAAGGTGCCCCCGGTTTCGCGTAATGATTTTAAATGTTACCTTGCTAGTGAACTAATTTATCGCTGGTACATTTTAAGGTGTACAGGGTTAAGTCCACAGATTTCCATTTACGGTACGCTACATGTGGTACTACCAATTACTAGAAGTTTAATTCATTCAAATATTTATATATCTATTAGGATTTTTAATTGACAAGATCAAAGCTGATTAATCTAACAATGTACCATAGCATACTTAATCCCGGTCAACTAGCATACTGAAGACTCGTGATCAAAATTGACCCAAACAAGGCAAACAGGTCCAAGGTTAGAAATAACTCATTGTGACCAAGCTTAATCCTAGATAGAGGATTTGAGAAACTCAGATTAGTCCTAGCGTACCTAACTAGAATTAATTGGTTATTCCTTGCCCTATAAGCCGGAGCATATCATATAAATGTATACTAGATACCAAAATTGTTCTGACTAAACAATTAAAGAGCAATATAAATTAATTAGGTTCACGAAACTCGTTACCTCTTCAAAAAATTAAGAATTTTATGGGCTCTAGAACAAATTGAATCTACGTGAATGTCAAACTTCATTTTCGAGTCAAAAGTAACCTCAAAATCAACAATCTGATTAACTTTATTTAAATTATCACTCATATATAGTAAAATCATGTGACATTTGCTGAAATTTCTTAAGAGAATATCGTGAGACACCGTATCGAATGCCTTTTAGAAATCTATATATATATATATATATATACAATCAACCTGCTGGATCATATCCACTGCCTTAAAGAGATAATTTGAAAATTCCAACAGGTAGGTTAAAACAGAATGTTTTACATGAATCCCGTTTTTCATAAAATATTAAGTTGTAAACGACTTTCTCAAATATTTTGCTGAATGCATTAAGCAACGCGATTGGCCTATAATTTTCAATATTGCTTTTGTCGCCTTTTTTAAAAATACGTACAATATAAGCCGATTTTCACCTGAAAGGTAAAACATCCGATCAAGTTCATGGACTTATGGAAAACATTTGAAAGTGGTTTAACTAGCTTATCCCTTAATTCGAAAATAAAATAATTCGTTAGATTGTCCGGAACTAGTCGCTTATTGATATCGAGTCCATTGAAAATTGTCAATACGTCATATTCAGCAAAATAGGTAAGCTTATCAGATAATAAGAGTAACTCCAAAGCTTCTTAGGATCAAGCTTTAAATTCTCCTCAAAAAACTTTATTTATTTGGAGTAACATTTACGAATTTCATATTTTACGATAGTTCGAAAAAATCCCATAATCATTCCGTTTTTTTGTGAGTTCGGTAAAGTGAATGATGATTCAACTTTTGCCTTATTAGGTATTTTAACTTCACCGAAAACCTCAGGTTGGAAATCTAGAAGATGCCTTCGCCACACCCGATTTAGGGCGGATAAACTTATTTAAAAATTAATACAATACTTCCAATCCAAAATCCACGTAACAATTAGCCATAGCATTCAACCAATCAATTTAGAGCAAATCCTCACCAATGTAGGCATAATCCAAATTTTTAAAACTGATACATGGAACGCTATTAAAGGACAGATATTTTTTAGAAAAGCTGAATAAATTAATAATAAAAGGAGGGTGATAACTATCAACATTGTCCCACTTCAACTGTATTACCTTTAAGATTAGATAGCACGACATCCAATATGTCATTTCCAATATGCTGAGTTAAATACTTTAGCATTATTGTTTCAACGAGATATTAAGCAGAGTGCTAGACGGTTGCAAACCATCGTTAATCCTTGACCTTGAAAAAATACACGATGAGTTAAAGTCACGCAAAACTAAATTAGAATAATTGTCAGGAGAATTAAATATGAAACTAACTAGGTGATCACAAAATAGTTTGTAGATGTCATAGAGAAATCTATTCGAAAGACAGTACACTAAGACGATCAATTTCGTTAAGAATGAATTCCTTTTTGATTGCAATCAACGAACCACCATCGCTTACGCTAACCGATCATGATCCTTCTGAATGATACAATAACGATCATCTACAACTTTGCCATCACTAACCGAACTGTTAAGCCACGTCTCAGTCAAATATATCATATCATAATTGTTGGCCAACAAGCTCACCGTGAATAAGCTCGTGTGTTGCAACCTCACATAAGTTAACATTGATTAAAAATGTTCGTTGTTGTTTAGCAATTGTAAGGAATGGTTTATGCAATAGCCTGGTATTCCTTTCTACAACAGGAGGTTTAAACATTAGTTTTGACATTACTGACACCAATAATAATACCTATAACATTCAGCAGTTGAAGCAAATTTGTTTTTTCATCACCAGGTAAACCATAAATTAATAACTTGGTACTTCAAGCCGAACAAAATCATGGCATTGTTTACCAATATTGGCAAACAACAATTTCATTTACACCATTTCATTTTTTGTTGAGTGTCATTTAGAGTTAGTAGCATCATTATCCACAACAGCCTCATTATTTTGATCAACATGGCAGCCGGAACATAGGCTGTAATAAATTGGATTAGTTTTTGCCTGAAAACACAATTTTTTTTAATTTGTCCCATTGTAGATAAATATTATTATATATAATGATTACACATTACAAACCAATTAAATTAATCATTTTTTGACCAATACGTCATGTAATCGACGAAAATCTAATTTATATACACTTTATTTAACACAAAACTTTAAAATTAATATAAATTGGATTTTAGAAAAATTGATTGAACATTACAAATCCATTGAATTAACAGTTTTATGACTATTACGTCATATAATCGACGAAAATCTAATTTATTTACACTTTATTTGAAACAAAACTTTAAAATTAACCTAAATTAAATTTAAAAAAAAATTATTTAACCTTACAAATCAATTGAATTAACCGTTTTATCTTTATTCAAAAGCTCTCGATATCAGCTTAAATATGGCTGCAACATATTTGTACGTTTTCATGAATCATTTCCAAGCCTAAAACAATGCATTTGTTTGTGCTTATAGGCTAACGAATATTTATTTCCTGGATTTTAGAAATTCGACTTTTTTTACTGGATTCAAAATTTTTATCTTAGAAATAATGGATATTTTAATTTTTTGCACAGTTTTGATATAAGCAAAACGTTTTTCAGTGTTTTAACAAGTATTTTGCGATTAATGGCAATCCTTTCAAGTGCAGAGAATTACATATTTGCTGGATTACCAAATTTTGTTGTCTTTAAAAAAGAACGTCTTTAAAAAAGAACGTGGGTCAGGTTTTATTTTGGCCTTATTAATTTTTTATTTTTTAATTGATATTTATACTATTAAGGAGTGTGACTAGCACAGGTCACAAGGATATTATGCTCGTATTAAAATATTTTACAAATTTTGTGCGTTGTTTTGGACCACTGGGCTTATTTAATTATTTTTAAAATTTTTGGAACAACTTGAATGTCGTCGCCTTAATACTTAGCTCCCACTTGTCAATAAATATAAAAGTTGATTATCAAAATTAATCAGCTGAACCTGAACTTTTTTTATTTTATTGCAACTGCACAAAAACTTTCTTGATTCACTGTAAATAGCAAATATTTTACATAGCTATAAGTATACACCTAAACTTGAGTAAACTTTTATAATTTTTATCAGATTCAAGTACATTAATTCGAAAAGGATTGAATCAAAAATGTACTTTTGAATCAGAGTAAAAAATGAAAATTTTTACAAAGAGAAAAAAATTATCTAGTTTATAGATTTGAACAATTTTCGTATTTCAAATTTGTATTTGTATTTAACAAAAACTTAAAAACTTAAAAACTTTCAACAAAAAAACAAATTTTTAAAGCTTCAATTGAATTGGAATTATAAACAAATAGAAAATTCCCCAACCCTTTTCCTTTTTTTTTCACTAAAACTTCATTACAATTTTCAATATTTTTTAAGATTTTTTTTTTCGTCTTCATTATTGGATTTTTTTTTAATAAAATAATTTTCCTCGAAGAACTTTCGCATCGATCGTTTTTTTTTTTTATAATCAATTCATGATGAAAATTGAAAATTATTGATTTTTGTTTTTTTTTTGTTTTTTTTTCTATTTAATTTCAGCTTAGTGAAGATTTAGGATACGTATTATATTCAGCATTAGGATCATTTTATGTACCAAGTTGTATTATGGTTTTTGTGTATATACGAATTTATTATGCGGCAAAACGAAGAGCACGGCGGGGGATTAAAAAATTTCGGAAATCACAGAATGATCAGGTATGTATTATGCTTATGTTTATTATATGGTTTAATGGTGTGATGAATAACTTTGTACATATTTACAATTTGAACTTTCGTTATTAATATATTATGTACTAGTAAAAAGCCCAATCGCTAAATACAGAATCTTTAGGAGATTATTTTTTATTTTTAATATTTTAAATTAATTCCAGAAGTTTTTACATTTTAAATTTACTTCTAAGATTATAGTATATCCATTTCCATGGAGTACAACCGATAAGGTTTGTCTAAAACATCCACCTAGCATGAAAACTTCAAGAAATCAGTTTAAACATGAAGTTGCATTATTCGGTGCCATAGTAGCTTTATCCAAAATAAACATTTTTATTTTTCCGGCCTCAGCAGAGTTTATTTTCATTAATGAGACAAAAGTTTTAAACACTAGAACTGGAAATTTTGGTTGATATGTTCTGCCACTTCAAGTATGTTTGCAGCACTTGATTCAGGTGGCAACCATATATGCCTTTTTCCTATCATTGTGTTTCGTTCTAATTTTTACAAATATGTTTTTACCCTGCCATCTGAGCCGTCAGTAAAGAAGCATTTGTTTGGCAATGACTTATAAAAGGCAAGAAAACAAAGGAATCCTTACAGTTCACATAACCATTTGTTCATCGACTGCCTCAAATTAAGTTTTATCCCAAGTGGCATCATCTATTGAAAAGTCATTGCTTTTAGACGGCTTTCTTAAAAGTATAGAACTATACCACAGATTTACTATATCCAGATGTATTATTGAGAAGTAAATTTTAGTGGAAAAGAGTGGTGCCACTTTTTACATCAAGTTTTTGGAAAATCAATTAAGAGGCCCACCTGAAACTTCGATAAAGCATTAGAAATTGGAATAAATAGTATAATACTACCAATGCAAAAGTAAATAAAACAAAACCGTAACCGATTGCGTTCAAGTTTTTCTCGACGTCATCTATCCAACGAATAGGCGGTCTCCCATGAGGATCCACTTTTGTTGGTGCCGACTCCAAGGCCTTTTTTGTGGCGGGATTTTATGAATTAAAAACGTGTCCAAGCCAAATTAACCTTGATAATTTTATGAAACCGATGATGTCAATCTTATCGAGATAATTTTTGATCTCGTGATTTATTCGCATTCTATACATGGCTTCCTCCTTGATAGGACCGAGAATAATTTAAATAATCTTACGTTCCGTTGCAGCAAACGTTTTGTGCTGTCAATGTCCAAGACTCACAACCAAAGGAGATCACTGGTCTTATCAGCGCTTTAAAGATGTCTAGTTCTACTTTTTGCGATGTATGGGGAGACTTAAAGCATAATATAAATATACATAGTACTACCATCATAAGAAAGAAATGTTGGGTCGATAGAATATCGTCAACATTTAGTATACATATATGACATTTAGGCGAATACACATATAAAATATTTTGATTATTTTAAAACGATACCAGTAGGGACATCTAACACGTCAATGAGCTAACATACATGGTAGTACTATGTGTATGTATTTTATGCTTGAAGTCCTTAATACTGGTGTAAAATGCTTGGTAGTCTGCTGTGATCTTCGATGACATGCCAGCAGAAAACGAGTTTTGCTCGGTGATCAATGATCCCATTAATTTGAACTTATTCACCCTCTCATACTGTATTTTTCCTAAACTGATGTCTCCGCGTGTCTGTCTTCTCACGATGATCATATATTTGGCCTTTGCTTCATTGATTTGTAAGCCAATTCGTTGAGCTAATATTTCCAATTAGTGGAAGACTTCTTTCAGTGAGATAATGTTGCAACCCAGAATGCAAATGTCGTCACCGTGTGTCAATAGATGGGTTGATTTGTAATATAGACAGCTGCTATATTGAGCTGACAAATGACATATTTTCATGATAGGTCGAAGGGAATTTGAGCTGTTGGGTCTTCTTGCCACACTTCAGATGTTATCTTCGAAATTGTACCTTCAATTAGCACCTTACACTTTGACTCATTCAATAAAAGTTTGCACATATAGATACCAATTTTGACGGTGTGCTCCGATAGGACAATACGTTCCATAATGCGTTACTTTTGATGCTGTCGT
Source organism: Tipula confusa (assembly GCA_963556175.1). Classification (NCBI taxonomy): domain Eukaryota; kingdom Metazoa; phylum Arthropoda; class Insecta; order Diptera; family Tipulidae; genus Tipula; species Tipula confusa. The sequence goes on along the minus strand of OY744475.1, from coordinate 218,053,024 downwards.
ACATGTTTGTTGGAAGTCTACAAATAGACTATGTACAGAGATGTACTTTTCCTAGCACTTCTCTAGGGCCATCCTCAGAGTGAAAGCGTTTGATCAGTCTTTGATCTGTTTGGACGAAAATTGCATTGGTCATCATCCAAGATCCTCTCGCTGTATGTTGATAACTTTGTCGCGACTACTTTGGCCAACACTTTGTAGCCTGTGCTCAACAAAGATCTACCACGGTAGTTGTTGTAGTTCAATTGATCTTCTTTTTATTATTGTGGGCAGATAAGAGCCGTCTTCGACTCTTTTGGGGTGTTTTATTTTGACCAGATTGTCGCTCAAACATGTGGTGGTTTAGAAATCAGTTAATCCGTAGCGACTGAAATCCGGGTGATGTAGGTTAAGTATGTTCGATGTTCCAAATTTTAAATCGTTGGCCTTATATCGTGCCCGAGGTCGTTGTTTTGAATTCAAATTTAACCGAGCTTGTTAAAACTGAGTTGATTTTTGATTTTTGATTGTTTAGAACTGTGAACGGCTTCTATTAAGTTGTGTCCGGTGGTATAGATAAATTCATTTTGGTCAAGGTTTGACAAAGAGATGAGCTTTGCTAAGAATAAGTGAACCTTATACATAAAATATTCAAGTTTAATGACAATTCTTTTAGTTTTTATCGTTTCCAAAACGCCCGATGGGATTTAAGAAAAATGCATTAAAGTTTCGTTGTTTTATCAATAGGATAGAATAATGAATCAGAAACATCCCTATAAACAGTTTTGGTCTTTTATTAATTCCAAGAGAAGATCTTCAGTATATCCTCGGGCGTTAAATTTGGGTGCTACAGTCGAATTGTCCTAGTGATATTTGCGATTCCTTTTAAAAAAAAATTTTCGTCCATTTTCTTGTCTTCGACAAATTTGGCCAACTATCTTCAGATGTTCGAAAACTTCTCACAATATATTAATAAATTTGGAGCTAATAATTTGGAAACATACTCAGTTTTTAAGTATATTTCTAATCTAAAGACAATTCATAATCCAAGCCCTGATTTAGTTTCTGGAATTATTTTAGGCGAATGGGCTCAGTCATTAACATTTCCATTGGAGCTTTTATTCAAAAGAACTCTTGCACTCAGTTATGTTCGAGCTTGTAGGAAAATTTCATTTGTTATTTCTTTATACAAAAGTGCGGTAATTGATCTTAAATTTGTGGTGGTTTAAAAAACAAAACGTGCCATAATCGTAAAAAGCCACAACATAAAAATAAAAGGTGGTGCAGCCAGCAGTGAAATTTCTGCTGTTCGAGAATATCCAAATGTTCTCAAAAATAATTGAAGAGCGAGATTACATTCTAGATCTGGAAACTTTTGTATACCAGACATAACTTATATTTTGAGAGCAGAACATTTTAGCGCTTCTTCTTGGAAGAAATGCTGGGGGGGATTTCAAATTGAAGCCACTCTTTTTATACCTATCTTAAAATTTAAAAACTTTAAAAGTTTATATAATAATCTTTTTTGATGGCTATACTTAAATATTTAACAAGAAAGCATGAGTGACATCGAGGCCCGGTTTAAAATTCGTTTTGACATACTGTTATGTCATATCTCTAACAGAATACCCTAGATAATAAGGCTTTATTGTTAGATAATACTTCCGATCATCCTGTCAACTTATGCGATTTATCAGGTAACATAAGGATGAAATATTAACCTTAGAATACTACAGAATTGATCCAGCTAATGAAATCATAAACTTTAATGACTTTGTAGAGGAACGAATTAAAAAGCAAATAACAGCCACACAATCAACCCTGGACTTATTTTCACAATATTTGCTTCTACTGCTGTTACTACACGAAAAATAAAAATCATAAACATTTGGAATCTGATGTGGATTTCTATAAAGATCTGAATTCTAGTTATTTGTTATAAAAACCAACAGAGATATGCACACTTATTGTGACCCAAATATACGAACCATATTCAAAAATATATGAACCATATTCGGGAAACGAAATTTCGATTTACGTGAAATTTTTGAGGAAAAAATTAATTCGTTAACCGAGGGATTGGTGTAATAATATATACAGAGGTACAATGTACCTCTTTGTGATGTTGCAATTTGTAAAACATTTTCAAAAAGTTGATCAGTTATACGGGTCTGATAAATTGACTGAATATACTTCGTCAGGAAAAATGTCTATTCGCAAATATAAGTACTACCAAAAACTGATATTATTTTTCGAAAAAAAATTTTATTTTTGGATTTTCACTCTCGCTTAAAATTGAATTTATAAAATTGAATTACGCTATCATGTTTGAAAAAAGTTCGAAAAACATCATTAGCTTTAAGATCAAGTAATTCCACCTGTGAATCTTTTTGAATATCATTGACACTCAAGTCCAAGTGTCTGAAAGTGTGTTCTGAAAAAGATGAAATTTATTGAATTTTTTTTTGAAGTCGTGAATTGTGCCACTGTTCTGTGCTTTTTGTAATAATCAAATATTATGTATGAGGTATGCTGTTGAGAAATTATAATGAGTCATAGTTTTTTAAAATAAGTCAATAAATTTAAATAATTGCAAATATCTGATAAAAAATCTAGATGATCAGATAATTCACTTGCGATCAGATAATTCACTAATTTCTCTTTAAAAAATGTGTCAATTTCGGTTCAAAGGTCAATAACCTTCCTCAAGACGTTAACACTATTTAGTTAAATTTCTACCTCAACCACCGCACTTCAGTATTATATATTAATTACTGTCTACATCAAATGATACAAGAAGTGACGGTGATTGAAGTATATACAATTAACTATTTTTATTATGTTGGACATAACTGATTCTGCGCAAAAAAATTTTCCACACAAAGCCTTCTCATGTATTATGCAGCGATAATACCAGGGTTTGGCAAAATATCTTTGTTCTGAAGATGTTGAACTTCATTAATTGTATCTGAAACATACTGAAATATATTTTCTCCTTATGTGAAACTTTTCAAGCTTTGCCATTAGCTCTTCAGATATTTCGAAATTTTGATTTATCCCGAGAATATAAATTAATATTTGAGCCGTGTGGCTCAAGTTTTCACTCTCATCAATAGAAATTGATAAATATTTAAATTAATCTACTTTTTTTGAAGCTGTGGCGGTAGCTTAGCATCAGCTCCTAAATTTAAAATTCTCCTTGTCACGGTTTATCAAGGTAAGCTTGCCTCTTGAAAATCCCTAATTTTAGTGGGCCATGTTTGCTACAATACAAAGCCGTATTTAATCCCTCACAGGAAGCCCAAATGTACTCACATACATAATATGTACAAACATTAGATAAATGTAACCTACTGAATATATTTGTAAGATTATTTTATTTGTGAATACAATGTAGAAAAAAAAACAAAACCGCAAACTAAAGAGGATATTAAAAAAAAAATTGGCGCAATTGTAATTTTTTTTGTTTTGTTTCAACTGTTTGTTTTTATATAGAGAATATAAAATAATACAATCTCACTACGAGTGTTATAATAAGCTCAAATTTATATTTCGTTATAGAAGTATGGATAATTTTAAACAATTCAAAACAAAATTAAAAAATGTTTTCATATGGATTTTTGTCGCACTAATACAGTCAACAGGTTACATTTTTAATATGTTATCTGCGTACGACGGGAACATGCAGGCTTCTTAAAAGATATTAAAGATGGCTTTTTGTAAGAGCAACATTTTCTTATAAAAATTAATTTGTGTATGTCTCTAATATATACAAACTCATTATCAAACAAATAAAAACAATAATTTAAAAGATATTTTCAATAGATGGCACTATATGTAACCAAATAAAAATGTAAATGGTTTGTTTCATTGATTAGTAAAATTAGTTAGGTGCACTCCTCGATTGCAGTACGTAAGTTTTTCACTACAATTGGCGCAGTTATCACAGAATATGTGACAATACTATTTTAATCGTTTTACAACAATAAAAAAGTTTAGTTTGAAGAAACAAAAGTTGCAAACAAAACCTTTCTATAAATCTGAACCTAAGTTTACACCGAAAACATTTTTGCGCCTCTTTAATTATTAATTTCCCAGTTACAGTAAAAATTATTTCTCTTTCATTATTTTTGCGACGATGATTGAAGTTTCAATATTAGGAGTTCCCACTGAAATAAGTTTATCAATGATCTGCATTCTTTAATTTATCAACTGCTTTTAAAGCTAGCAGTATGTGACTCATTCTGAAGAAGTCTACTGAAATTACTACTGGACTAATGACTATTTAAAATTCAAATACATGGACTAACTTAGTTGTTGTTCCTAGCACATGCTTATTAGAAACGTCTTCCAGAAGGTTATTTAGTTCTAATTCAAAAATCTGTGCCACTAAATTTTGCCAAAAATTTCCTGACTGCCTTTATTCCAAGCTAGTCGTAATTTTAGGGCATTTTGGATTACTTCTGAATTTTGGCAATTTCAACTTGGTAATTTTGTACTATATAATGTGGGCTTTCATGGAATAGAGATAAAAGAATACAATGTTTCCTAGGAGGCACTTGTGCTGCTGTTTCACTATTTAAGTGGTCAGTTGTTTTTAGTTTGGCCGTTTATAAACAAGTCGATTGGCTTTAGATTTTATGTAAGCATCAACCAAATATGGTTGCGGAAACTTACAGGCAGATAGAAAAGGATAGAATTAATTACAAATGAGAGCATATAACCGTAATATTGCAGTTGGGTTGCACATGTTTGTTTGTTATTAAAATGATTGAAGTGCTTGGTCATTTTTAAACAGTTATATTAATTATCCAGCTTTCATCACCGAAAAAAATCATAGCGGATTTACTTAGACTAGTTATTGTTCTAAATTTGAATTTAAAATGTTAATCGGCTTCACTATTCAATTATTTGGATCATTGATTGTATTGAGATATAAAACTTCTTAAATCTTTAATGAGATCAGTATTACTTTCTGCATTTGACGTATTGCTCATTCTTTGATTTCAGCCCTATCCTGGACTAAAATATAGATATGCGATGAGATTGAAGAATGCTCATTAATTAAAAACAAAAAAAGTTCCAGACCGATGACAATTGGTCCATTAATTCAAAACCAATACTTTGACAATAAGTTTTGATAGTGTATTCTTTATCTTACTTTTAATTGCTCAAAAACAACAGTTGTCTTTGCTGAATCCAATTTTATTTAAAGTACTGGGTAAACAGTTCATCAACTGAACACATGCTGGTCATGGTACTGCATTAATAACAGAAGTATTATTATATACAGTAAAATTATTATCAGGAAAAGTTTGGTTGGTTACGTTCTATGTGCTTGTCAGTCAATATTTCTATTCGGACTTTATCCTATTAGGCTCTCATTTAGAAAACCCAATTTTATTTTCTCCACTGTTTCTGACAGTGGTACGTACCCCTTTGCAAATTTACGAATATTAAGAAAAAATCAATAGCATGCGTAATAGTGGTCCGATTGTTATGACTGATGTCGTCATAAAAAGCTTTCGACATCAGAATATATCATGCTATAAAATATTCATTTGTATTTGAAAAATTATTTTAACCATAAAAATCGGATAGTGGTACCCCTTTGCATTACGATTGAAGTTGAGAATAAGTCATAAAATGATTGCCATTGCGTATAATCGCCGTAAAAATAACGGATATTTATTTTTAGCAATTTCACTTTGGCTTGATCGATATGTGATGTATTCGTTGTAGTATCACCCCTTTTAATTTTGACTCTCTGGACTATCGTACATTACCTTATAAGTGAGTTAAATTTTGCCTTAACATCTAAGCACTTTTTCTTCAAACACCAAATTAGGTTTCTCGTCCTCAGCTAGTCAACACGAAAGACTTGAACTTTAATAGGTAATATCTATAATAGAATTGATGATACTTGTCTAATTGGTCTTAACTGTAGATCCCTGTTCTTGAGTCTTGGTAGCTTCGACATGGTTGTAAAAATTACAGCTTTATTTAACTACCAACATATTACGGACACTAGCATTTTAACGTGAACATATACATGTTTTAGTTAACTACTTGTCTGATTCTAATAATATTATTACTGCTAATTGACTACAAAGTTACTAAATGAATTTACAAAATATTGTATGTTAAATCGAAAATCGTGATCAACACGAAATGTTAGGTCACGTGTGACATGTCTCCATAATTTCATAATCTATCTAAATCCAATTTTCGAAAAAACCTATTTCATGTTTTATGATTTATTATGGTAGCACGTTTATGTACCTAGCAATTATTAAATATATGATTTTGTAGTTTTTAAATGATTCAATAAAATTTTAAATTTCTTCTCAATTTTATTCATACAGGTGACCAGTTTCACATCGAACTCAATTAATCCACACCACACGGCATTGCAGTCTGGTTTCGAACAACAAATATCAACAATAGAGACACCTACCGACCCGCTTTCAATACCCATAGTTACGTGTGATCTTGCATCAGATCATTCACCAAACGAGACTGTAACCGATATAGACAATCAACCAATTGAAAATAATAAGCATACACTTAGAGTGAATGCTGTAGTTACAACACATTTTCATTTACCACCCGAGCTAAGAGGATCAACACTGAATGGTGCCAACAACAATAAAGAATTATCGATATCACCGGCGTTCAATAGAACTCGAGCTCTTTCGGTTGGAATCGATTCGGACATGATAAGCGAATTTGAACCGTCGAGCAGTGATTCGGGTGTGGCACGTAAATGTGCTGTCGTCAAACCACGTAAATTTCGTTTATATCAGTCAATTTTTAGTAAACCAAATCCCAACGAAATACAAACGAAGACCCACGATTTAGCAGAACTTGAGCCGGCACTACCAAAAACACAAAAATCACGCGACCCCGAAAAAGAGAAACGACGCATTGCACGAAAAAAAGAGAAACGTGCCACACTAATATTAGGATTAATTATGGGTAGTTTTATTGCATGCTGGTTACCATTCTTCTTTTTGTATATTTTAATACCAGCGTGCAAAAAATGTAAAATACCCGAGTCTGGTTTTACCGTGGCATTTTGGTTGGGTTACATGAATTCCGCATTGAATCCTGCTATTTACACCATTTTTAACAAAGACTTTCGTAGAGCTTTTCGTCGAATTTTATTCAAATGAGAATTACCCAAATCGTCCATTAGAAAAAAAGAATCTTTTATATTTAGTGTTATCAAAATATAATATATAGTGTAAATAATTTTATTTATTTTTATCATAAGACAAGCTTCCAAAATTTAATATCATTTTTAATTTTTAATTATTAGATAATTAAAATGTAACAAACTCTACTCTCTATATAAATAATACCACAATCACCACTGATTTTTTAACTTCGATACTAAAACCATTTTTAATATTTATATAAAATTTCCACATCGACAATAAACTGAAAAAAAAAAATTTAACAATTAGCTCATTATTTAATATTTTTACCACAATCAATTAATTAATTAAATTAGCGATAAAAATTAAAATTTGATGTTAAACCGAAATATCCTCCGCCCTCATCAATCTAACACAAAAAAAATTTAAATCAATACACTATACATTTGTAAATTTTTTGTAAAAACAAAATTAATTAAATTTATAAAAGTAAATTAAAAAAAAGTTCATTAAATCGGGTAAATTAATTAAAATTAAAAAAATATAATAAATTTATAAATAATTAATAATTAATGTTCCGTTTTTTTTGTAAATCCAGTTTTTATTAAATTAAATTATTTTTTTTTAATTAATAAAAAAAATACTTTAATTAAATTTTAATTAAACAAAAACATCACTTAAATTGTATAATTGACTCGTTTTATAATAAAACAGAGCCCTTAATTCATTTATTATAAAACGAAACAATTGTATACCCTTATATTTATATAATTAAAAAATCTTAATTAAATTTGCTTACCTTTTAAAAATAATTAAAATTTGTTACATAATTTTTAATGTAAATACAAATATAATTAATTAATAATTTAAAAACTCTATTTTTGGTACATTCATAAATTTAATTAACTTTATAAATAATAAATATTTAAATTAATAATAATATTATATGTGGACCATAAAAAATTTCTAATTAAAATCATTTATATATATAAATAAATATTATATAATTTATAAACACCAAACAAATTAATTAATAATATAAAACGCTCAAAAATATTAAAATCACACTAAAAATTAACAATCATTAGCAAACTGAATTTAAATGTATATGTAATTACAAAATAATTTAATTAAATGTAAAATTTTAATTATAATAAATTAATAATAATTTTAAATTTTTTCAATGTAATTCAAATTAATATTTATCAACCTTTATTATATAATTAAATAGTCGTAGATAATCAAATTAATTAAAACAAAAAAAAATATTTAAATCAAAATATTAAATTTTGACTGTCCTTAATTAAAATATAAACAAAAACAAAAAAAAATTACTAAAATTAAATTAAGTTTTATTATGACGTCATTTTATTTTCCTAATATATAAATAATCTATAATTAAATTTCGATACTATTTTTAACGTTATTAAAATTAATTTATATTTTATTACGACGACTTAAATTATTAATTAAATTTTATAAATTTTTTTTTATGATTTTCTATCATTGAAATGAAGAACCAACACTGTGATATTATAAAAAAAGCCTTAAGATTAATGAAATAAATTATAGAAAACTTAAAATTAACAAAATTAAAATTAAATAAATTAAATTAAATAATTAAATATAATTAATTAATACAAGAAAAATGAAAAATTTCCTACAAACAAATGATTTGAATTGAAGTTTTATTTATGCGGGGGAGTGTATTGGCAAGTATATAATATAAGAACTGAAAACATTACTGGACCTCGTGCTAAGTCAGTCAAATGCTCAATTTCATAAGGTTTCCAGTGAACGTTTAATATTCCAAAAAATGTATAACACAGCCGTTTAGGTGTTCTTATATCAAAATATTCAACATTGACGTCTTTGCCAAAATATCACTTAGCCATCAAAAATAAATGGACAGTTGCCCTTTTCGAAACCCAGGCGACTAGATCCCAGAAAAATACAAAACAGAAAAATGACATTTATGGAAATGATCAGTTTTATCGGACGATGTCTAAAGAACTGCTAATACTCCTTATATTACACCTTTTGGACTATTGAGTTCCACAAAATGTCTTTCGGCGAAACGCTGCTTCCACACGAGAGTTTGATATACAAAGACTACTTGGAGTAGAATCATTAAAATAGGATTGGACCGTCCATGAATAGAGAACAAGAAATCAAACCTTTAAATCCTTTTTCATATATAACAAAAATACAACAGCTTTTTGGTATGGTCAATTATTAGCATAGTTTTCTTCCCCGATTAGCAAAATTCCACACTGCTATAATTAAAGAAAACAAATTTTTTTGGCCAGGACAATGCAATATAATAATCAAAGTGGCAAAAAAAATGCATTCAGCTTGGACAAACACAAGTTCAATAACAGCAATTGGTGCGATACTCCAGCAGTACGTACTATAACAGATGTCTGGAATCTTTTACTAACAAAGTATTCAGCGTTGTATAGAGAATGGCCATTTCTAAATCTCTCAAACAGTTTGACCATTTTATCGAAGGTAGAAATTTTAGAGTCTTTACCGACCATAAGATTTTATTACTGTTATAGAGTCGAAAATTGATCGTAGTCCTAGATAAACTCAGCAATTGGACTTTGTAGCTACAAAACAAATGTGAAGCTAGTTTTACCGGGGTTGGCCGACTTTACAAATCTAAAGATTTGCGAATCAAGTATATCGACAGTGAATGTTTCCCTCAGGTTGAACCATTTTATTCTTAAAATTCATAAAACTAGCACGGCCACGTTGTAGGGCTTTCATTAATCTATAAATTTATTAAACGTGACAAATCCTTCCTCTTCGTTCAATTCAATTATGTCTATTTACATTGGGAACATGATCACACATTTTATCAAACTGACAGCAGCGTTTAATGTTTACGACACAAAAAATACGCTACCATACATTGAAATTAAAATTTCGTTGTACTGTACAAATCATGTATGTTATAGGGTGAACAATCGTATATATAGATTACATAGTACCATACACACTGACACATAATAGACTAGCGCATATATATTCTGCTATCAAAACATATATCCCGCAAAATCCTCCAAAATTATATTGAAATTGTAGCAAGAACATAAAATTTAATTTCTCATTTACCAAAATCCATTTCCCATATGAGAACAAATGACGACCCAGTAGTAAAAAACGGGGTTTACCGTTTTCTTTATTTTAATTTTGTTTTTAATATTTTTTTTTATTATATCCGTTTATTTCCTATTATATTTTGGCGGAAGATATATTCTAATGGGAAATTTCTTATGTAAAATATTTATACATAAGTCAGCTAGAGAAATCACCTGTATGGGTTTTTATTAGGCTGTTGGGACCTGGAACAGATGTAAAAAATGTATTATACTCCTTTAATTTACTTAGCCTCTATTTGTTCCACGAATATTAAAGGGCAGTCAATAAAACTCGTTATAGGGGCCCAAATGTTATGAATGATATATTAATCTAAAGCTCTCGAGAACAGTACAAATACTACTTTACAATATTTGTGCATTTTGACAAAACATTTAATGCAAAAAATTAGCAAAAAGGGAAGTCTTTAAAAAATTTAAGGATATGGATCAAAAGTCAATGAAAATCGTTAACATACCTTAATCAAAAGCTCTCGACATCATTATAAATACTGCATTAAAATATTTGATTATTTGAAAATTTCCTTAAAAAGTTTGAATGCAAAAATTAACCCTTTTGCTATTTTTTTGTAAATTTTTTTTGTTGAAATTTATATATATTTAACAGCAATATTAATGCTGATGACCAGAGCTTTTGATTAAGGTATCATTCAGCATAATCGGTCCACTATTACGTGTTGTATTCAATATACCATGAAATCCGTAAATTTGCAAAGACTTTTGCTAATTTTTTCATCAAATTTTTTATAAAAATTTATTAATAATTAGAAAAGTAATGAAAGAAGTTACCATTCGGTTGGCGACCGAGCAGAAACATATCATTTCATAGCCAAGGATTTTTCCTCATAACCCTCTTTACTACAAGCCGCATTCATTGCATACTCATGCTATTTAATCATATACACATGTGAATGTATTGTAAGTAAAAAACGTGTCGATATATGCTTTAGAATATAGTGTAAAATAAAAAACATTTCCATACTATAAAACAAAAGAGAGTAAAAATTGTCAAAAACAAAAATTTAAAAGGCAAAATTGATGTTATCTCTTTCCTTTACAAAACACAAATAACAAAAAAAAGAAACGAAAAAATTCTCATTTATCCATACACTTTAAATAGTGTGCGTAACTTAGAGATAAAAATGTTACATAGTGGTAGTAGGAATGAGAAAATTATACATTTTTTGGTATGAATTAGCATAGCACCAATACACTCAATTGTGTATATAGGCTTTGTTTAGTGTAAACAAAAGTTACCAGACGGCTTGTAATAAAGAGGGTTTTGATTTTACTAGATATAAACATTGGTACTGAAGATGGAAAAAAGTATCGCTATATCATCCCTTGGCTCACACGCGTTTTCATCTCACCTGGGTGAGATTGTATGCTCTCGATTACTTCAGTGTAAGTTAATCCAGGAAATCGATATAAAGCTGATGCATGCTGGTGTTACATTGTTTCAAAGTTCCAAACAAGCTATCAGGAAGTTTCACAATTATCCCTAGTGTACGGTATCTCCTGACCTTTATGTCCTCGTTACTCTTTAATCTCATGTTAGAATTTCTCTTTAAGGACTTTTATGTAACCAGGTTCTGGTCGATGCACATGATATCTATGTATTTGGACTACTGGATCCACTTATATGAATCTCAGCTTCCATTGATTTTTGAGTGGCATTAACTGTCATTTATGACAATCGTGTGGGAGGGGGTTTTGATAACATAAGAATCTACAATAAGAAGAGCTAGCTTGGGATCGAAACCTATAGAGCTGGATCGTTGATTTAGCACGGGCCAGCAATGGCCTGTAAAACGTGTCGTATTATCTTTTTGCAATTGTAGTGGTATTAACCCAATTCAATTGTATGTTGTACCGTTGCCAGTCGGTTTTTGATTGTATCAGTGTTATCATTGTATCATCTATAATATTTTGCCAAAATATGGTATCAAAACTGGTTTGTCGAAATTTATTTGCCCATTATTTTTTTGACATTTACAATTTACTTTGTAATTGTCTGCAGGCGCAGTAATCAGTGAAATTTTTAACTCGTGTTTGATAATATTTGCGGTTTAAATAATTAAATTATGTGTAAAGGCGATACACGAAGGTAGTTGATGTTGAGTTGCAGGACATCAAATTTTAGCCGGACATCAACTAGGTTGCGGTTTCAACACAGTATATTTATAGTATTTAGTTGGTTGTGAGTGATTGGCTAATTTTTGGCAACAAAACAGTATTCAATCGTCTGTTCATAGTTTATTGTCATTTCTATTTATTTATAGTGATATCATAATCAATCGAAAATCGGAGGCTTGATATATTTTACACCCGATAATAGAAATTATAATTCAATACAACTACCAGAATAAAAATTTTGCAATTTAGAAAACAAAAATACTATAGCTTCACAGACTGACAAATCTTATTAGATAACAGAATCTGAAATTAGCTTAGCGATGCGAAATATGCAATAATTGGAATGGCCAATGCGGAAATTAAATGCTCAAAGTCTGACAGCAAACAAATTTGTTATGAGCTAAAGTGCAAACGTAATTTGGAAAGCAATCACTTAAAATGACAACTCTAACGTTATAAAGTTAGTTGAATCATTACAAACATTGCTTGAATACTTTGAAGTCGGATTTTAGTGATCGATGGTCCATTCAAGTCTTCAGGTGAGATCTGAATGTATTTTTTCATTCCTCTGTATTTTTTGTAGACCGTACCCACCTACAATTCCTTGAATATTTTAACTATATATTCTACCACCACAACTTTTTTATTTTCCTGCCGTAAATATTCCAGACTGCATAATATAGATACTCATAGTATGTTAGCCCATTGCCGTACTAGATGTCGCTACTGGTATCATTTTAACATAATCACAATATTTGTATATGTATAATCGCCTAAATGTCATATATTTATACTAAATGTTGACGATATTCTATCGACCCGACATCTAGAAGATTAATGGGTAAACTGTTTTTTTATTATGATGGTGTAGTACTATGTGTATTTATATTATGCATCATTAGTGGTGGTTCTAATTTCTATGTGTCAGTTGGATAACAAAGTCCGCAAATTAATCAGTATTGAGACAGCTTTAGAGCGCTTTCACCACTGATTGAAAATGCCATAACCATTTTTAATCCTTTTTTATATTTTTCAGATACTTGACGTTTATGAAAATTTAGCATTCTGCAGAATGAACGTGGTAGTAATTGTTTTCCAGTCATTCAGTGAAACTATTATTTATCACTTAACAAAAGAAGGCCAGGACTTAAAATATAAAATGGCTTAATAAGTAAAGCAATAAGCAGCCACGTTGCTTCTTGTATTGAAACAGGAAAGTTTATTCACGTTACCTAATAAACCGTCTGTATATTTAAATTGTGATTTGAAGTAAAAGCAAATTTTGACACCAATTCTCTTTTGTTGTTATTTTGGAAGCTTATGATTAAAGTTCGATTTGAAAAATATTTATGAAAGATAAGTAAGTTTTCTTATATGAATTATCAGTTGCTAGCGATTTCAGTATCATAGAGACAAAAAGATTGAGACGTTCAAAACCAAACTGCGGTTAATTTTATTTTTGTATAAAAAAATAAGCCCAAATGTTAGCTATACGTCGAATATAAAAATTCTAATAATGAGCTTCTTAAAAACACATTTAAATTTTATGTTTACAATGATGGTGTGTGGTCGAGTGGTAAATTCCGGGCGTCAATTTCACTTCGTCGAAATATTTAAGGTTCGAATTGCACTTATGGCAAATATATGCATTTTTATTTCTCAAAATATTTAATTTAATTTGAAATCTATTCAAAATGGTCGTCCGTACCCTACTTGAAAATATAAATTGGGAAAAAAAGTTGAAGAAAATATCTAAATTTATAGCCGATAGCGTACAGTAAATTTTTTTTTAGTATTATAGCGCGACAGTAAATCTTTTTCAATTATTTTGCGAATTTTTCGTAAAAACATTTGCTATCACGACATTTTTACTATCGCGTGATGTAAATATGTAGCGCGACAGTAAATCTTTTTTCAATATTTTTTTAAATTTTTAGTTAATTTATCTTCTATCACTATAGTTTTTACTGTCACGAATAGTGCATATAGTAAAAATATGCAAATTTTTTCTACGTCATTTTTAAATAGTATTTGCAATTTTTTGTTAATTGCTTCTTCAGATTATTTATTATTGATCGTCCAAATTGGTAAATAGGAGATAGCTCCTTCTTTGGCGGTAATCCCAACCAAAATTATATAAAAAATTAAAGTCATAGTTTGTTCTTACCATTCAACCTATTTTCAGGGTCTACAGTTCTCATTTAACCTGTAAAATTAAAATCTGTAAACAAATTGTGGCATACATAATTCATCTGCATAACATTTAATATTCCCAGCCAGAGTTTTGGAATTCATAATTTATAGAGATTAGGATGTAAATTTATTTTATCTGTAATACTCAAAAATGTTGAACTATACAATTGTAAAGAAATAAGTACAAAATATTTTCTGAAATTTAAAAAAAGAAATTGCTTCTTTAATGCGTACCGAACCCTTAACCTCAATTTCCAAGTGCGTCAACCTATCCCCACAGCTATACATGTATGCAATATCCTGAAGTTTTATTTATACAAAACAAAAAAACATCAATATACCCATGTAATGAATAACGTCATCATTATCGAGATAATATGGTCACTATTGCAATATGCAAAAACATCAATATACCCATGTAATGAAGGACGTCATCATTTAGGAGTATTATGTTGATAATATGGTTGAATACGTCATTTTGTGATCTTTCTGATTTCATTTTTGTTCTACAAATTTGATTTGGATCATAATGTTGCTCGGCGTGAATTCTTCTTCTAAAACAGCGATTTTCTCTAAAATTTTAATGTTGTTACCACGATATTTTTCATTTTTATCTCTAATATTTTCGTTATCAGATGTCGCTATAAGCATACAGATTTGGTCTTCGATATGCAGCACGTACACAATTGAGCTAAAATGAGAAATAATTTACTTATTACTCTTGGTAAAGCTTTAATTTTAAATAATTAAAAAAAATTCTTAAGTTTACTTACAGACTTATTTGTGAAAAAAAATAAAAATACGATTCCATTGTAAAAGTGACGATTTTTCTGTTTTTTCGTCCATATTGTCACTTTTTTGGCCTATACATGTAATTATTACTCAAACATTTAATTTCTAGATGGAAATTTGCCGAAACTTGTCGGTTTTTACGATATCTCACACAAATACTGTAAGTATATTAAACTATTCTTCCTTAGAGTCCATTTTCTTGTATTCCGTTTAATGTCGCTCGTTGTATCTATATTTCCACAAAAAATTAAATATAAAAAAAGAGAAAGGGTTATCATTTACAAATTTTTGAATATGGAAGACAAGTCAATAAAACGCGTAATAGGGGTCCGATTATGATGAATGATACCTTAATCAAAAGCCCTTCACATCAGTATAAATATTGCTTTAAAATATTGATACATTTGTAAACAAAGTCTGGTTGCCAAAATATCAGCAAAGCGGTTGTAGCCTTTACTAATCTACGAATATGGAAGAAAAATTCATAAAACGCGTAATAGGGGTCCGATTGTGATGAATGATACAATAATCAAAAGCTCTCGACATCAGTAAAAATAATGCTTTAAAATATTGATAACTATGGAAAAAAAAATTTAATTCCAAAAAATCAGCAAATCATTGGTTAATAATCGGGTTTTCCCTAACCTATCGATTTCACATCCTTTTATTCTATTTTATGTAATATCACCGGGTGACCATAAATATAAAACACTATACAGTTAATAATTTGAACACCAGATTAAGTAGATCCGAAAATATTTTTGATAATCCACTGAATGTTGAATTTCACCCTCAAATAGGATTAACCCGAATAAAATATTTTTTAATGCTTTGAGTTTTTACAACAATAACAATTAATCCCGATTAAAAAAAAACATTAAAAACCGTTAAAAAAATCGACTGTGCACACATTTAATGCATCTTATAACATATAGATTAAAATCGCCAACCATTTAGAGTTGTTGAAGTATAATGTTGTCTGTTTCGGCTAATCACACCACTTTAATTATCCAACTTCTTTTTCACATTTTCTCCATGATCGGAAAAACCAAAAAATCGTAAACCTACAATTTTCTTTTTTTTTCGTTTTTCAAATACTTCGTATATGGTGTAATAGGTTTAATTTGAAGATTGGATTATGAGATAACAATGTGTAATTTAAGACACTAGGGAATTTTAATCAAACACAACATACACACATACATATATATAAAAAATAAAAACCAACAACAACAACACCATTTCAGAAATGGTCATCCGCAATAATTGGTCTAAGGGTATCAATTAAAGAGTATAGATAATTTTTTGTGTATTTCGTTTTCTTGGAAACAAATTATAGAAATAGAATACTAATATTGATTAGTCCTCGCCATACATCCCCCTCTCGTCCGTTTCCAAATATCTTTGTTATCCACATATATACGGTGATTGTATAGAAATGAAATAAGATTAAAATTGGGCGATAAGACACAAATAAGAAATTTACAAAATTGATTTGAATTACAAATTGGATCGGTGTGTTGTTATTTTATTTGAATGTTGATTACGAAATCGGATATACTGTCTTATCTTTATCGGCGATATTAAAGAACTTATGTTTTGTTTTGTTAATTAAAATCATCAAAAAAAAAAAAAAAATAACGTAACGAACCTAATGTTACCTGGTTAAGTATTTGATAGAGACTTTAACGTTGACTATATAATTATTTTAATTATATTTCGTTCAAAGGGGGTTGAAAGGTAATTTGGGCCATAGGTAAGATTTTATACCTATTTGCCTCAAAACACGTAATGAATGTAATCATTGTTACTTTTTAATAATAGCAAAATATTTCAAACATAGGCATCAGTTTATAACATGATTAACATGTATCGTTAATGAGAGATGTTGAAATTTCAAGAGTGCAAGAGTTTAAAACCAAATATTTTGTAGCTTAGGCCATTTTTGATAGTGAACTACGGAGACGTCATCCAGCTCCTACATTAATAAACCCATCCGGTAGTCAAGAAACAAAAAATTATCAAAATTTCAGGCGCACCAGATGACGCCATTTTACAATTTATCATGACGCCATTTTACAATTATACAAAGATACAAAGATGTTGGAAGGTTTAAGATATCGAACGCCTAGAAAATAATTCAGATAAAGATGTAAAGATGTAAAGATGTAAAGATGTAAAGATGTAAAGATGTAAAGATGTAAAGATGTAAAGATGTAAAGATGTAAAGATGTAAAGATGTAAAGATGTAAAGATGTAAAGATGTAAAGATGTAAAGATGTAAAGATGTAAAGATGTAAAGATGTAAAGATGTAAAGATGTAAAGATGTAAAGATGTAAAGATGTAAAGATGTAAAGATGTAAAGATGTAAAGATGTAAAGATGTAAAGATGTAAAGATGTAAAGATGTAAAGATGTAAAGATGTAAAGATGTAAAGATGTAAAGATGTAAAGATGTAAAGATGTAAAGATGTAAAGATGTAAAGATGTAAAGATGTAAAGATGTAAAGATGTAAAGATGTAAAGATGTAAAGATGTAAAGATGTAAAGATGTAAAGATGTAAAGATGTAAAGATGTAAAG
Source organism: Tipula confusa (assembly GCA_963556175.1). NCBI lineage: Eukaryota > Metazoa > Arthropoda > Insecta > Diptera > Tipulidae > Tipula > Tipula confusa. The sequence goes on along the minus strand of OY744475.1, from coordinate 218,035,021 downwards.
ATGTAAAGATGTAAAGATGTAAAGATGTAAAGATGTAAAGATGTAAAGATGTAAAGATGTAAAGATGTAAAGATGTAAAGATGTAAAGATGTAAAGATGTAAAGATGTAAAGATGTAAAGATGTAAAGATGTAAAGATGTAAAGATGTAAAGATGTAAAGATGTAAAGATGTAAAGATGTAAAGATGTAAAGATGTAAAGATGTAAAGATGTAAAGATGTAAAGATGTAAAAAAGTAAAGATGTAAAGATGTAAAGATGTAAAGATGTAAAGATGTAAAGATGTAAAGATGTAAAGATGTAAAGATGTAAAGATGTAAAGATGTAAAGATGTAAAGATGTAAAGATGTAAAGATGTAAAGATGTAAAGATGTAAAGATGTAAAGATGTAAAGATGTAAAGATGTAAAGATGTAAAGATGTAAAGATGTAAAGATGTAAAGATGTAAAGATGTAAAGATGTAAAGATGTAAAGATGTAAAGATGTAAAGATGTAAAGATGTAAAGATGTAAAGATGTAAAGATGTAAAGATGTAAAGATGTAAAGATGTAAAGATGTAAAGATGTAAAGATGTAAAGATGTAAAGATGTAAAGATGTAAAGATGTAAAGATGTAAAGATGTAAAGATGTAAAGATGTAAAGATGTAAAGATGCCAAAAAAAAAGAAAGGCAAGCAATAATACAAGTAGCATTCCAAATTGATAAATTTGATAGGAACACATGTTCCTGGGATCGATGGGTTCCACGACTAGAAGGAACATTAGAAGTGTTCGAAACAAAAGACGATCGCAACTTGCATCTATTGTTGCATTTTATCGGACAGGAGGCGTATGATTTGGTATGCGATCAACTGGCTCCGGTTTCACCATATACAAAAAAAAATAGGACGAAATTATAATAGTGTTAGGGGAATATTACAACCCAGCTCCATTAGAAATAATAAAACATTTCAAATTTCAATTACGCAAACAAAAGGAATGCAAAACTGTACCGGAGTATCTGGCAGCATTACGGAAGGCAGCATTTAATTGCAATTTTCGAAACTATCTAGAGACAGCATTACGGAACCAATTTGTGTTTAGTTTACGAAGTCAAACTATTCAAAACCAATCTGACATTAACAAAGGCAAGCGAAGTCGCTGCGCGTTGCAAGTGTCATTGAAAAACGCGGCAACACTACATCGTGCTACCGGCAAAAGTAATGAAGTTACTCAAAAATACAAAGGCAATAGAGAAAATTTGGACAACCTAGAAGTAATTTGGTAAGATTTCAAAAGGTTAACACTAGGGGTAAAACAGTAAATAATAATGTTAATAACACTATTAGTAATTTATATTGTTTCCGATGTGGCGATAAAACCCATTTAGCGCCTAAATGTAGATTTATTAAATGTAAGTGCAATTTTTCTGGTATAGAAGGGCATATAGGGAAAATGTGTATTAAGAAAAATAATAAGCTTAGTGGCAAACAAATGAAAGTGAATCAAATGGAATCGAATAGCAATAATAACAAAGAAATAGATGAGCTAGAGTTAGCAAATATTGATAAGTTTCGAAGTTTGAGGATGGGCCAAAATTGCTGTTCTCAATTGTGGTGAACGGTAATTCAATGGAATTTGAAATTGATACTGGGTGTCCAGTTACAATTTGCGGAAAGAGACATAAAGAAGTATTTTTCTAAATTTCGAAGTTTTTGACACAAATTTAAAGTTAATTACATACTGTAATACCAAGTTAAGATTACATTAAGGTAACAGTTACACATGGTGAGGGGAATTTGTAGCTTCATTTGTATATCGAAGACACTGAGCGACATGCTTTACTGGGACGTGAATGTTTGAAATATTTGAGATTAGACTGGATTAGAATATTGAATGTAAATAGAGTGTCGAAGACTTTGGAAGTTCAGGATAATAGATTAAAAGTTTTGTTAGAGACGTATAAAGTAGTTATGGACGTATAAAGTAGTTGGTGCTATTTTTTGCACAACGCGTTCAATTCCATTTGCAATTAAGTGTAAAGTGGAAGAGGAATTACATAATTTAGTACGTGAAGGCATATTTGTCAAGGTTGACCGGAGCGAATGAGCCACCATATTGGAGCCCGTCATAAAGACGAATGGGGCAGTACGTTTGTGTGCGGACTACAAGATAACAATCAACAAATATTTGATCGTTGATGATCACCCACTGCATAGGGTAAAATAACTATTTGCAGCGCTAGCAGTATAGGCGATAACTTTACCAAATTAAATTTGACAAAGGCCTATTTGCAGCTCGAGGTCCGTTCGAAGGACAAACAATTATTGACGGTTAATACCCATAAGGAGTTGTTCGAACCTACAAGGCTAATGTATGAAGTGGCATCAGCACCTGCTTTTTGACAGCGGCACACGGAGATTTTATTACAAGGCATCGAAAGAGTAACAGTATTCCTTGATGACATTCGTATAACAGGGCCGGACGACGAAACACATTTATATCGATTAAAAACAGTATTAGAGCGATTGCTACATCATAATATGCGGGTAAATGTCAAGAAGTGTGATCTTTTCACAGATAGTATTCAATATTGCGGATACTTAATTTATAAGCAAGGTATTCATAAGTTAAAGTGCAAGATACAGGTAGTACAGGACATGAAACGTCAAAGTAATATAGACGAAGTTTGAGCGTTTGTAGGGTTGATAAGTTATTACGGGCGATTCTTGCAAAATTTAAGTGCGACGTTATATCCAATAAATAGTTTGCTGAAAAAGAATGTTCATTTTTCTTGGGTTGCTAGTTGTGAAAAAGCATTTAAACAAGCGAAAAAAGAAATGCAATCGGCCGGTTTACGAATGCAGCATTATGAATTGTTTTTACGTAAGTATACAATAAGTATTAATAACCGCAACACGAAAGAACATTGCAACGCAGACGCGATGTCGAGCCTGTATCCAAAGTCGAAAGTAAAATACAAGAACCAGATATCGTTGAAATAAATTTAATCGTAACCTTGCCAATACGAGTCGCAGAGTTGAGTAAGGCTACGTTGAAAGATAAAACAGTTAGTAATTTATTACTAGGATTATGAACAGGAAGGGACGTAGGACTAAATGCTTGGTTCAATTAATGCGCATCTTATGGTTTAAAGAGTTATACTGGTGTTTTAGGTTAACAAAAAGAAACTCTAGCTAAAATACTCTTCTGGTACATTAAATCATACTGTAAAAATCTCTCATTTTATTATATTTGAGTATGTAACTATCATATAACAAAAATGCAAATATTTGGATTATTAATTCTATGATACCTAAATGCAAAAATACGCTCTTCCAATTAGTCATATGAAATACTATTGTCTAACTGATTCAGACAAAATTTACTTTTTAATTAATAGAGTAAAACCGTTTTCAGCAAGACGTTTTTTCAACCGACCATTTTATTAGGGTTCAATTTTGATGAGGTGAAGACCGACAGATTTACTGAAAGCTCTAAAAACTGGGATAAATGATTTTTTCGAAATTTTACATATGGGTTTCAGGCCATTATCTTATTTTTTAACAAGGACCTTAGAAACTTGTACATGGACTACGATATAAAAATATAAATCTGAAAAAGACTTAGACTTACAAACTTTCCAAACTTTACAGTCGAGCTTATAATTACTGATCCAACATTTTGGTTCAGCAAGACTCTAGTATAATAATAATTACAGTCTCTAATATACTCTAGGTATCACAATATAGAAGAATATGGCATCAGTTTTCTTGTAAATCGCCGCATGAATCAACTTGTCATTAACTTCCGCCCAACTAATGTGTGAATTTGCTAAATCCGAGATTACAATAATGAGCCGCCAAATGTAAAGGGGCCACGGTATATAAATAAGAACCTGTAACCAACCAAATCTGTTAGGAACTGAGGAATTCTAAAAACTTCCTTGATGGGATTCCAACACAGCTCTTGAAAAACGGAGAAGCAACACTCATAAACACTACTCATAAAAGTCGAACATCTAAATTGTATGGATTACCGTGGTTGAGCTCTCATAAATGCTACATGCAAAGTTCTTAGTACTCACAAAGTTCTGGCTAACTTTGTACAGTTATTATCTTTATATAGAGACACAGAACTGAGTTTTAAAAAACTCGAGTCAAATTGTTGCCCATGCAGTTGATATAGTTCAGCTCTGTCGAAGACCTAATGATATCACCAATAAGCTCATACCACTGATCCGGAATCGCAGACAACTAAGAATAAAAATCAACACACAAAAGACTATGTTCTGAACCTCATTTAAGATATTCTCAAGGGCAAAATTTGAAACTAATGACCATGACTACAGCGGCATGGAAGGCTTTAAATACCTCAGGTTAACTTTAATATCGAAAATGAATAATTTTTTAAAAAAGCTTGCATTGCTGAAGCTGTTTTGTGATAAAAACATCTGTCACAATTATGCAAAACTGCCCTTTATAAAGCACTAAAAACGATCGGTGCTAACCTACGAAACTAAAAAAACTGGATATTCTTATCTACAACAACTGCATTTCTAATTTTGAGAGGACGGTCATTCGAGATAAGGCCCAAATAGATGGTCACGTCAAAAGAGCTGCATTATAAACATGATGAAGTTTCATGATAACGACAATGGCTCTTTGAGGTAGCACTTTGAATAATTTGTGATCTTTGAGTTATCTAGAATAAAACAAAGGACAAGCTCGTTACCAAATCCGTTGGAGTCGGCTTGTTGATTTAATATGCTTAAAATGACCTGATAAAGCCAATTACTATTATTATTGTTATTATTTTTACACTCCAGTTCTAATTGAAATAGTTTATAATACTATTAAAAGCTCCAACAGCAATTCAACAGCACGCAACATTCACATAAGCATTTTAGTAATTTTAAAGATTCATGTAGTGAATAACAATGCTTGTCTGTCTTTATATTTCAAATATTTTTTCAAAAGCTCATTTCCTGTAAAAATAAACTTAATATTTAAAAATGTAAAGCTTTCCATGGCAAAAGATCCAAATAAAGAATTTCCAAATAAAAATAAAACTTGCTAAATGATACAAGAAAATGTAAAATTAAGTTTCATTTATAACCAAATATTTCTAAAATACTAAACATAATTTCAAATTTACAAAAGCACACAATAGCAAACTTACAATAATTTTTCTAAACAAAAAAAGGAAAACTTATCACAACTTAAATTAAATAAAATTTATTACTTTCGAATAAAAATTTCCCAAGAATTTATGTAAAATATTTAAATTATGTATAATGATTTTCTATGTACATATATATACTTATGGTACATATTTTAAACGAAATTATATTTTTTTTTATCTTACTTGTAAACTGAAAACAGTGTATATCCTCCACATACACGATAATACAAAACAGTAAAAAGCTTTCGGCAACATACAAATTTTGATAAAAGAAAGTACAAAAAAGAAAAACTGGTAAACTTATTATATTTCATTTTAATTCGTTTTCTTTTTATTTTGAATATAATAATACATCTTCTTGAAAATATTTATTTGCCCTTAAGTTGTGTATTTTCTTTTAATTCACAGAGCTTTTGGAATTTATAGAGTAAAAATTAAAAAAAAAAAAAATTCTGATGGAATTTTTTTTATACTTTTCATCTTTTATTTTTAATATTAAATAATTTCAGATTACACGATATAATCACAAAAAGTATTATATTAGCACTATAGATGCATAATAACATTTGTTAATTTTTCATAAAGCTTTAATTGACGATAACGATGATGATACCACCGGAAAAATGAAATAACGACGAATTTCGAAATGAGAATGAAATGTACAGGAATTTATAAATTACTTAGACGTGCCAATATGTCTTAATAATAATATAGAAAATACGATAAATTATTTTTGTGGATTTAGCAGTTCTCATATATATATTTACTACTGCGTCGTAGTATATTAGTATTTTACAGATGTACTATCGAAACGTTTGGTCTCGTATCAATATTACGATGGAGCACAGTCTCAATGTTTTTTCCCATAATAGTCGTGCATTACCATTTGTTGCACTATTTATGTGGTTTTGCCTTTGGTACAACTTAAACGTATCGGAAAGATGTAATTTATTTTTTTAAGCTTTAAGCTTTTTATGTTTTAGAGCAGTCTGAGGTTTTTAAAATATTTGATTTTTTTTTTCTGTCCAATTTATTCGATTTAAGAGTTGAATGTACTAATCGGAATAAGTAATCTGTGTTGAGTTCAATGGATTAAGCTTTAACTTATGAGCTAAGTGGAAATCCATCAACACCTGATGAACGTCTCAAAATGTTTCGTATAATATTAAAAATAGTCATTTTCAGTTTAATAACATGATCAGTCTCATGACCGGTTTGGACGAAACCATACTTGGTCATCTTTAACTTCCTCTTTCAGAAGGTTGATTCTACCCAACCTTATATTTAGATAGTAATTTGATAGTTGTACAAAAGAGAGCTTTGCTGTAAAAGTTTTCGTATCTGAACGATCTGTTTATTTAAATGTAGGATATAATGTGGCCACTTTTTATTCATCCAGTTTGAAAAAATAGTTTCATAAAGTATCCCCCTCCGAATATGAATAAATAGAAATTAATGCAATCAATTCAAAAAAAAAAAAATTTTTCAAGCTATACATAGCCAGTGTGAATTCCTCGTAGGATGGGTCTTCTATTTTCATTAATGCAGTCAGTATTTGACAACTTTTAAAGTTTTTTTGTGATTCACAAGACATTTTGGATGACCTGAGACCATCTCTTTGAAATTAACACATAGTGAATGGCTTCAAAACTTCTGAAGATGTTTCTAAGTGGAGGTTTGAGGAATGTGCTGGACTCAATGAGATCGTGAGCACTTCCAAAATTCATAAATCTTTCCCTACTATCAGTCTTTTTAACTATATTTTAACTTAAGTCAATCTGATGGTAAGCTCAGTGAGACTGTAAAGCAATGTTTAACCTTTTGACACAAGATTTCCAGAAAATCCAACTTTTTCGTTGTTTATTGTTCAAAATAGTTATCTGTAGCGTTGGTACCAAATTTGTGCTTTATAAAAGCACTGAGTTAATAAAAGTTGTGAGACTCAAATTATCGAATATTAAGGATATTCGGTCAAAGGTGTAGTGGGGAATATTTGTTTTGAAAAATGAATTTAGGCAGAGAGCCATCGTGAACTTGGACCATATATAAGAAGAGTTACCAAATTAATAGGTTTCTATTTATAAAACAGTCAGCACCAGACATATCTAGGAGTTCGATGAAAAAAGGTTCAAGGGATATTCAAAGGGTAACGGTATATTCTTCGATGAACAACTTTGAAAATAACAATTTTTTGGGATCAGAGTCAGTGGTATGGATAGAGTTATGATTACAATTCCAAAACAGAATTTGAAGAATTCTAATGTGAATTCTATTTTGGATGCACAAGCATCAGAGAATGTCTCAGACGTGAAATTATTTTGGAGATTGATCAAGTATTTTGGAAAATTTATTAAGAATTTGTCTTAAAAAATTAGTCCATTTATATGATCTGCTGAAGTTTAGTTGAATAGGCGAATTTTAAAAGTGTTCAGTCTCAAATTGGCTGCTTTAGTCTTTCCTTATTCCAATTGTTCTCTCGGTACTGTCGACTTGCATCTTTGTTTTTAACTTGTAAGCTAATACTTATACCAAATTTTTCAAAATTCTTACACTATTCTTTTCTTTGGGGATGTAAAGGTTTGCAGAACCAATCAAAAAGTATCCTGCATATATATACATATATATATATATATATATATATATATATATATATATATATATATATATATATATATATATATATATAAATATATATATATATATATATATATATATATATATATATTATATATATATATATATATATATATATATATATATTGGGTGGGTTCTTTTTAAAAATGCCAGGCTTTTATCTCGCGAGAACGTTGCTAGATAGGAGAAAATTACTGCTAATTAAATTTGTTAAGAATTGAACCTTGAAACTCAGTAGTTTCAGAGATACAGCCCCAAGTTAAAAATTTTTAAAATTAGAACCTATACTTTTTTTACTAAGCATTTTTGTAAAGTGTTTGATTTCAGAGATATGAGCAGAAATGGATATTCACTAAAGCAAACGAATTTTCGCAAAGTTCTACAGTGTTAGATTGCAACAACAAATAAAAATAAATAAAATTAATAGGTTTTTGATTTATTATGCCATTGTTTATTTTTAGTGTTAATTGTATATGAAATTTTGGTGTTTTAATTATAACTTTGGCATTATTTTAAAAGAGTTAAACAAAAAATTGTTTCATAAAAGTTTATTAATTTAATAAAGATTCAAAATGTCCGCCATTTGACTCTAGACATTTTTCTTTTCGTCCTACAAAATTTAGATGAACTGCTTCTAATTATTCAGCTTATGAAATGTGATTTCTAAAAATATCTTTTATTTTTTTCTCATATTTTCTGAAGTGGTAATCCAATTAAAATAAAGGCTAGGTCTTTTATTTTTATCCATAAATAAAATTACTTACATGTTAAATAGAGTGATCGTTCTGGAAAATATGTAGAACCATTTCTTTCAATATATTTCTTTTGGAACATTAAATTTAATTGTTTTTGGGCAGCTGTACTTAGTGGAGGTACACCACCGAACTGGAACTACATTTCGTGTCTTTCTTTCAATGGAATGTCTTTATTTTCTGAATTTTATTTTCTCTCAAAACTCAAAACACGTTCGTTTGAGATATTCCTCTATCTCGTGAAAAATTTCGTGGTGATGTGTGTGGGTCATGAGATACTGCAGCTAGAACATCTACAACAATTTCCTCAGGGAACTAACAACGATTTTTTTTCTTAAGCTTTCGGTATATCGAAGCTTATCTGCTAACCGGTTAAATACCCGTCATCCAAAAAGTCGACAATCTGGATGTCATGCAGCATAAAATCTAATCGCTATCCGTTCATTTTGTTGATGCACTCACCGTAGATCATCAACATCTCGGATACTTCCTCGTTATTGTAAAACATGACAAAAAAAACTTTGTTCACATATAATTGTAAACTAGTAATTAATAAAATAAATAATCTAATTTAAATTAAATTATTATTTAAATAATTAAAACTCAAGACTAATAAATGCATTTATTTTTTGATTAACAAAAAACTAAAATAAACAATTGCATAATAAATCAAAGAACTATTGATATTATGTTTTTTCATTTGACAATGAACACTGTAGTTGAAGAACTGCGAAAATTCGTTTGTTTAAGTGATTATCAATTTTTGCTCATATCTCTGAAATCATATACTGTACAATAATGTTTAGTGAGCAAAAAGTATTTACTTTTAATTGATCAATATAAAAAATTTCTCAAAGGTACAGTTTCTATTTTAAAAAAACCTAACTTTAGTCAAAATATCTCCGAAACTATTGAGTTTCAAGGTCATTCAAGGTTACAAATTTGTCAATCCTTAACAAATTTTATTTGTTGTAATTTTTTTCTAACTATAGCACCATTCTCGAGATAAAAGCCTGGCATTTTTTAAAAACCCTATATATATATATATATATATATATATATATATATATATATATATATATATATATATATATATATAAATATATATATATATATATATATATATAAATATATATATATATATATATATATATATATATATATATATATATATATATATATATATATATATATATATATATATATATATCAAGCAAAGAAAAGGAACAAATGATAGTTCTTCAAAATAGTTCTTTCTGTTTGCAACAGCAAATAAAACAGTAGTTAAAAGATGTAGTTGTCAATCTTTCGAAGTCCAAATATAACAGTAACGTGGTGATCGTGAAAAAGAAAGGTGGTAATGTGCTACAGGGTATATGGGTTTAAAGTTCTCCCTAATAAATATAGATGATTCTTCATTTGTTCATTCTGCAAGATTTAGCACATGGCAGGCGTTAAACATATTCATCTATTTTTTCAGTATATTGAAATATTTCAAGTTCTGCTAAATGTTTTATTAATCCATTTACATTCCATGTTGAAATTCACTCATTTTAGTGCTGTATCTCATTGTTAGTTGGCATAATCCAGTAAGGTGCGTTCCATCACGTTTGACACATCTTGTCACTCGTCTAAAGATTTTTTTGCATATCGATAAAACCTTATCATTTTTTGCAATGTGGAAAGAACACTCTATTAACATTGTATCTAGCTTTTTTTAATTCTATACAAAATATGTTAGTCCTGTAAGCTTTTGAAGATAAATTCTCTTGAATTTCGGAGGAAGAGGATTCAGGGGGTATTAATTTATTTCTATTTTACGTGCTAACAAGATTTATACGTCCACGTAGGATTTTGGGTATAGCTTTCCATCGAACAAATTATGGAATTGACAATTTTAACATTTTAACCAATGTTTGGAACTATATCATTTTATCATTTTATCATTTTGAGGTTCCTCTTCAAGAGTCGTCTTAGAAATTCACAATAATTATGTATAAGCTTTAAGGTTTCGATTTTAATCCTTTTTTAATTAAAATTAATTAAATTTTAATACTATGCTGTATGTTTGTGCTGGTAAAATATATACAATGTATATATATATATATATATATATATATATATATATATATATATATATATATATATATATATATATATATATATATATATATATATATATATATATATATATATATATATATATATATATATATATATATATATATATATATATATATATATATATCATATAGTTATGGGTGAGCGAGGGCCCTTTAAGCAAACGTCATTTAAATTTGCAACCAATAATATTTTAAGTTATAATTTACAAGACTTTTTGCTGATTTAGATCTCTACAGTTTTTCTTGCAACCGTGATTGTTCTTGGTTTACTCACATCAAACTGATAACTCTAGAAAACCAGAACACAGTAATATTTAATTAGTTTCGCTCTTCCTCCAAAGGACATATTTGCATTTAAAAAACCTCATGGTAGGAACTAATGGTAGGAAAACTGAGATTTTCTAATAAAATTTTTCTAATTTATACTTATATGTACCCGAATCTAATAAAGAGATGAAGTTTAGTTGCTTCAAATACCCAACTTAGGCAAACATTTCTCCTGGCAACGTATTCTGCTCATATTAATAAGGCCAAAAATAAAATAGTGGCTAAAATGATTGAGCATTATTAGCTTGGCAATTTATAAATTTATAAACTCAATAAATGTTATGCAAATATAATATTTTTGCAATTTACGTACATAAACGTACAGCATCGTAAAATTATTTCCCCAAAACTCATTTCCGATGCATCATATTTCATATGCAAAATTTTACAAATCATAAATTTTTATGTATTTCTCAGCATTCCTTCTATATATTTATGTACATGCTATATGTATAAAAATCATAATAAAATTGCAAATTTAAATATAATATCATGAATATGATTTATGACATGCATGCAAACAATACATTTGTATATTCCAATGTGCATGCACAATTCCAAACTAAATAAAAATAGTATTAGTAATAAAGTCTCAAGTCAACTGTTACAAATCTTAAATACGACGTATACGTCTAGAAAGAAATAATATTTTATATTCAGATAGAATATCAAGAATTACGTTAATTTTTTTACAAACATAATATATAACTAATGCACATTTCAAAGACTGTTTGTGACGTAAATAACGATTGCAGAAAACATTAAATGATCCGAATATCATAAATAAAAGACATTAAATAGTTCAATAAACTTTTTTTATATTATGTGCGCTTAAAATATACTCAGCTTGAAAAACGAATATGTTTTACACTTTCAGCATAAGATCAAATGTTTTCGTACGAATATTGAAGTTTTTCCCCATAACTATTTTCCAGTTTCTTCCGTTTTGTATGAGCGTATCTTTTTGAAATCATCACATTTCTTAAAACAAAATCATCAACCACAATTTACGGTGTTAAGCCATATTATATTATTATATTATTATATTATTATATTATTATATTATTATATTATTATATTATTATATTATTATATTATTATATTATTATATTATTATATTATTATATTATTATATTATTATATTATTATATTATTATATTATTATATTATTATATTATTATATTATTATATTATTATATTATTATATTATTATATTATTATATTATTATATTATTATATTATTATATTATTATATTATTATATTATTATATTATTATATTATTATATTATTATATTATTATATTATTATATTATTATATTATTATATTATTATATTATTATATTATTATATTATTATATTATTATATTATTATATTATTATATTATTATATTATTATATTATTATATTATTATATTATTATATTATTATATTATTATATTATTATATTATTATATTATTATATTATTATATTATTATATTATTATATTATTATATTATTATATTATTATATTATTATATTATTATATTATTATATTATTATATTATTATATTATTATATTATTATATTATTATATTATTATATTATTATATTATTATATTATTATATTATTATATTATTATATTATTATATTATTATATTATTATATTATTATAT